>NW_019775652.1:112756-228045 GCF_001039355.2 Lingula anatina | reverse complement strand
TCAAGATGCACCACCCTCTTGGGACCCAGAATTGACAAATTTTATTCGAAATATATTGGGAAAAATAAAGAACGTTACACGAAGTCAATCTCAGACTTAGTGTGCAGCTTGACAGTACGTAGGTCTACAGCTCTTCCTTGTGATTTTTGAGAAATGTTTTTGCAAAATTAATTTCGTTCTCCTACTGTACTCAGTAGTTACTGTATATATATTGTACGGCCTTTTATTTATTTATTATTATTTTTATTTTTTTATTAACTTAAGGCAAAGTTAGTTTTAATCTAAGATAACGCAGCTATGTCTTTTTTTTTCAGGCAACGATGAATTCGTAAAATTATTAAGTAATAAAAAAGAAGTGCTTAAGCGCTTCGTTTTCTGTCTTTTTCCTCCAACCTTCTTTTCTGCTCTTTAAGCTTCTTTCCCTTGTCTTTTGAATCTGAATTAGATTAGAATCTGAATTGAGCAAAATTCAAAAATTTTGAAAATTGTTGCACAACGAAATTGTCGAGACACGAGCATGCGTCGTGAACACGCCTTTCATACTCGCAGTCCCGTCGTGTTTTCGATTTTGTTCGTTATAGATGTGAGGGCGTGCGCCGCACTCAACACGCAAAGGGCTCTTTCTCCTTCATTTCTTGCGCCGTGCATCTTGGACCAGGCAAGTCTCACTTGCAAATCAATTGCAAACTCCTTAGAAAGGGAGCAAATTACGCTTGTGGCCTCGCTGTTCGCAGATTATTCGTGGAATCTATTGCAAATGTTCAATATCCTCCGTACGTGCTGTCATACGTGCGAACTCGAAATTTTGCATAAAGGACTTGTGTGGTACATGAGATTCTCCGCAAAATTTGGACTTAAACGGGTCGTAGATTTTGATCCACTTACCTAGACTGACCCTAACCTGTATAATTAAATGGAGGGTTGACTCTGTTACTCGATCCTCAGTTTCGTCAAAATTGCATAGAGGGAGTAATGATGGGGGGGAGTATCGGTGCGGGGGAGTAACGGTGCGGGGAAACAACAACGCGGGGGAGTATCGGTGTGGGGGAGTAACGGTGCGCGTATAACGGCAATTTTACAGGGGGTTTATCGATGCGGGGATCTATCGGTGTGGGGTCGTATCGATGTGCATAATGCAAAGATTTACTAAGGGGGAGTATTGGTGCGGGGGAGTATTGGTGCGGGGGAGTAACGGTGCAGGGGAGTATCGGTGCCGGGGAGTAACGGTGCGGGGGAGTATCGGCATGACCCCGAAGGTTCAATAGTCTGAAGGTTCATTGGTCCAAGTGTTCACTATAGAACCTTTGGACCAATGAACCCTAGATTAAAAAACTGATGAAAATGTTACCATTTTTCGGACCAATGAACCTACAGACTATCGAGACGCCCCTGTAAATTGTAAATCATCTTCAGTTTTTAATTATGTACTGTACGAGACATTCAGAATATATTACTGGCACAGGACTTCAGTTCCATGGTATTTCATAGTAGCAAACTGAAATGCCAATAAGACAAAAATGAAAATTTCAAATAAAACTGCAGAACTCCAAGAAAAATTATCCATTAAAGATGCGAATAAAATTTGACTATTAATTTAGTGCCATAAATCATAACAGTGAGTTTGAGGATAAAAAAAAGTCACACTGTTATCCATAAATTGCATAAATGATGTAAAGTGTATAGTGACGCCGACCCCACTGACAGCAACATTCATGATAATGTATGTACACACTATCTGTACATAAAAAACAGTATTTATTTTCCATAATATGTATTTTCTCTAAATATGAATGAATTTGTGTCAGGCATGCTATGTAATGAAGAAGTTGGTAAAATTTCAGGGAAAATTTGTTTCTTTGCTACATAAGTATCTAAATTTCAGGGAAAATTTGTTTCTTTGTAACATAAGTGTCTAAATTTCAGGGAAATTTTATTTCTTTGTTACATACGTGTCTAAGACCCCATTCCCATAGATTTTAGATCAATCTATCCCTGTGGGGAGTCTCACTAGATTACTGTCAGCTTAGCTGGCTTAAGCGTCTGTCCCGCCCACTAAAAGCTGTAAGGGGGTAATTAACTAAGGTGCGCGCTCGGCTGACTGCAATTTAGCGTGAACCCCCAGGGCGTTAGGTCGATCTAAATCTAAATCTCTGGATCGATCTAAATCTCTGGGAATGCACCCCAAGAGGACATTCAGAATAGAAAATCCAAGGACCCTATGGCGGACCCTACATGAAAGAAGAGCTGACTAATCTGCTGATGGTCTCCCCACCTCCACACACGCTGTCCATGCAGGGGTCTAGCTATTAAACCTTGGAGATGTGATTTAATCCATTTAATGGCATGTGTGGAGGCATGGAGACCATCAGCAGATTAGTTAGCTCATTTGACGGCAAAGCGGATAATACGCATGCGCAGAAAGCTCATTTTCCTGCAAATTCAATAACGACATTTGCGATAACTGACTTCGTTGGGTATGATTTTTTTTTGAAGAACCGACAAAAATTGAAAATCGCGCCCAGGATGTCATCCATAAAAAGAAAAAAAGTGTCGCCTAAGTGTCTATACTGCACCACAACATCAACCTCCTTCAGAGAGGGGAGCAATTTTAGTTCTCGGCATAGGTGTTACTAATATTTACCTTTGACACATCCTGTTCTTGTCACTAACCTGTTTTTCATATTCAGACCACTGTCCAAACTCATCCTTCCAATACCACAACCAACATGTGCTGAAGGCTCTAGAAGCTGGTGTCGCCACCTCTGAGGACAATGTGGACAGCCTACGGATCTCCAAAAGTTGGTGATCACCAGAGCTTCTGATTGTCATGGTCAAGAAGCTGACAGAGCACTGATGCCTATAACAGTATAACATAGACGATTATAAGTATGAATTTTAAAAATTAACATCAAAATTTAAAGTATCATAATGGCTAGAATTCAAAATATTGTATCCAACCTAATGGCTGATTTTGTGATATCATTTTATTGCCTTTCACTGCATGGTTATTTGCACTTGATATTACTATGCTATCTTAAACATGTTTCAATGTATTTGCTAGTAACAGAATATGATGTAACAAAAATCACTTAAACCACCCTATTAATATGAAGCCAAGTTTACATCTTTATGAAATATATAGTAAATTGATAATTATCTTGAAGAAAGAGGAAGACTACTGGGTACTGTGTATCCTGTATGACACTTGTATATGTCACTATATAATTACGTATCTGTGTTCATACCAGCCCATATGCACCATAGTCCTATTTTTCTCCTATTTTTTTCTTGCTAGCATCACGTTTGACTGAAGAATTAAAACTTAACTTACCCCTTAAGACCTATCATCACTTCAGTTTTCTGAGGATTGCAGAATTCTTTTTCCAGATGTTTTATTTGCTGTAGGTCTAGAAGATCTGCCCATTCACCACTCCCAGTTACATCCCTGCACTGCCAGTGATACGGCAACCTGTGAGGGTTGTGGAATTTTCTGAAAGAAGAAAAATGATAACTTCAGTAATTTATATCAAAGAAATCATGGTGGCAAGAAGTAGATAGACTAACTACAAGTATATACATGTATTGTTCAATAACATACATGTTCTTGTACTTGAATACAAAGTTCATTCCAACTGAAAGAAAAAACGTCATACCACGGGTATACAAGTGCCTCAGAGAAAAGGGTTAAAAATATGAGCATACAGTGGGACAATATTACAAAATTTATTGTCAACGGAAAATTTGATGTAGAAAAAGTAAGATTCGCATACTATGAGAAGAAAGATTTTTAGATATGCATCCTATCCCTTGATCCAACAGCATTTGGGTGTTTGACACTCTACATGCATATTAAGCACAATATCTGCTTTCATATCCCTCTGGACACCTGTGTGTGCTTGTTTGAAGATAAATCCATGTTTCTAAATGTCCCAAAATCATATTTCTCTGTTTACACAAAACTACTTTTCTTTCCCAATTCAGACCTTAAAATGATAAAACCCCTCAAATAAAAGTTGGCGAAGAGTACTTGATGTCAATATTTTTTTCTGAGAAGACATATTAGTACATGAACTTGGTGATGGTCTTAGTGATTGACCAGTCACTCAAAATAAACTGGCATAAAACATTGGGTCCAGTCATATCAAGCACAAAGTTGGGTTAACTGAGAGAAGGTGAGTGAGGTGAAAGGATCAAACTGGTAATTTTTTTTGGAAAAAAAATACAGTTTGGTGGGAAAGTTGCATTTAGGATTTATGTTTCTTCTCCTGATAATCAAATTTCTCCTCATACAATACAGGGGTTACTGTACCTGCATGACTGCCCATAGTTACACTTGCCACGAAGATGGAAAGTACATATTTCATCATCACCATAGATACTAGCACAAGTACTTCCCATGGCTGCTGGCAGGTGCTGGACACTGGCCTGGTGTCTGGGACTACCTGGACCAACTGCAGAGCCTTGGTCACTTTGCCTGGACCCTGTCACTTTTCCTGCATCCTTTCTCTGCTTGGGTGAAGAGGACAGAGGTGGCTGACTGGATGATGATGACGTCATGCTTCCAGAATCAGACGTCATATCCATGCCTTCAAGTGCATCGCGTATTTCTGCCAGAGTTTCTTTAGGACTCCTGTTCACATTGATTCCATTCTTTTCCAACACTGCCTTCGGTTGTGGATCACAGATGTTGTGCGATCGTTTACATTTTTTACCAAAGCGACAAGATCCCAGCAAGTAGTGTTTACACACATGCAGAAATGGGCAGGAAGATGCTGAAGACTCCGCACGACACCCTTTGGCAACATTGTAAAACTTGCAAGGTTTAGGCACTGTTCTCGCACTACTGTTCATCACAGTCTTCAGTGCTCTTTCATCCAGTCCACTCAGATGGTGTTCAAACAGTGCATGCTGATTGTGATCAGTGGTCAGGTCATGGCCAAAATGGCAGTTGGGAGTGAATTTACAAGTGCCATTCAAGTAATATTTACACAGATGTAAGTTGTCACAAAGTGAGTCTTGGCAAGTGGACTTTCTTGTGCAGTGTTCTGCGCAGTAATCAATGGTGGTTATCGCTTTTACAAAGTTCACTATGTTTCCTCCAAACCTTGTAGTTTCTGTTTTGAAATTATTTGGATACATTTGCAGAAAACCCCGATATTCCTCAACTGGTAATTTTCTCAATGCTTTTCGTCTTTTCATCTCATTCTCCAAGGCATCATATTCCATCTTTCCTCCATGTCTGCTCAATATTTTGTAAATGGCATTAATATACTCAGCTCGACCGCCGTATTGATGCGCCATTTCACTTTCTCTTTCGAGTTTGCCNTTTTAAGAGAAAATATCAAACCTACATTCCCTCCTTAAGCACAATATCTGCTTTCATATCCCTCTGGACACCTGTGTGTGCTTCTTTGAAGATAGATCCATGTTTCTTAATGTCCCAAAATCATATTTCTCTGTTTACACCAAACTACTTTTCTTTCCCAATTCAGACCTTAAAATTATAAAACCCCTCAAATAAAAGTTGGCGAAGAGTACTTGATGTCAATATTTTTTTCTGAGAAGACATATTAGTACATGAACTTGGTGATGGTCTTAGTGATTGACCAGTCACTCAAAATAAACTGGCATAAAACATTGGGTCCAGTCATATCAAGCACAAAGTTGGGTTAACTGAGAGAAGGTGAGTGAGGTGAAAGGATCAAACTGGTAATTTTTTTTGGAAAAAAAAATACAGTTTGGTGGGAAAGTTACATTTAGGATTTATGTTTCTTCTCCTGATAATCAAATTTCTCCTCATACAATACAGGGGTTACTGTACCTGCATGACTGCCCATAGTTACACTTGCCACGAAGATGGAAAGTACATATTTCATCATCACCGTAGATACTAGCACAAGTACTTCCCATGGCTGCTGGCAGGTGCTGGACACTGGCCTGGTGTCTGGGACTACCTGGACCAACTGCAGAGCCTTGGTCACTTTGCCTGGACCCTGTCACTTTTCCTGCATCCTTTCTCTGCTTGGGTGAAGAGGACAGAGGTGGCTGACTGGATGATGCTGACGTCATGCTTCCAGAATCAGACGTCATATCCATGCCTTCAACTGCATCGCGTATTTCTGCCAGAGTTTCTTTAGGACTCCTGTTCACATTGATTCCATTCTTTTCCAACACTGCCTTTGGTTGTGGATCATAGATGTTGTGCGATCGTTTACATTTTTTACCAAAGCGACAAGATCCGAGCAAGTAGTGTTTACACACATGCAGAAATGGGCAGGAAGATGCTGAAGACTCCGCACGACACCCTTTGGCAACATTGTACCACTTGCAAGGTTTAGGCACTGTTCTTGCACTACTGTTCATCACAGTCTTCAGTGCTCTTTCATCAAGTCCACTCAGATGGTGTTCAGACAGTGCATGCTGATTGTGATCAGTGGTCAGATCATGGCCAAAATGGCAGTTGGGGGTGAATTTACAAGTGCCATTCAAGTAATATTTACACAGATGTAAGTTGTCACAAAGTGAGTCTTGGCAAGTGGACTTTCTTGTGCAGTGTTCTGCGCAGTAATCAATGGTGGTTATCGCTTTTACAAAGTCCACTATGTTTCCTCCAAACCTTGTAGTTTCTGTTTTGAAATTATTTGGATACATTTGCAGAAAACCCCAATATTCCTCAACTGGTAAGTTTCTCAATGCTTTTCGTCTTTTCATCTCACTCTTCAAGGCACCATATTCCATCTTTCCTCCATGTCTGCTCAATATTTTGTAAATGGCATTAATATAATCAGCTCGATCGCCGTATTGATGCGCCATTTCACTTTCTCTTTCGAGTTTGTCTTCCTGGTAGCAGAGGGGAGTGATCAATATCAAGATAGGCTAAATACTTACTGCCTATGAACTTTACTTTTCACTCTATCTCATACCATCATTTAGAATAACGGTTTGACGCAAAATTTAATTAAAAAAATAAAAATTAAACCCGAAATAAAGCGACACATCAACCGCCACTCATCAATGAAGTGACTCCTGTCTTGTTTTTGAAAGCCTGTTTACATACGGGCACTTTCAAGTATGGCCGCTTCCTTGGAGAGCGAAATTTACAATGAAGTTCGTAAACTAAGAAAGAAGCTGCGTCAGATAGAAAATCTCCAGAGATTAGACAGAGAATTGACTGAAGAGGAAGAAGTTAAGGTTGGGAAGATATATAAATTACCTCAAACATTTGTCATTGTTAAGGGGCCTCCCTCTTTATAATTTCTTCAACGCAGTAACTCTGCATCTCTCCGTCCTCAAAGCCAAGTACCATCTGAAAGCACCTCAGTGTGCGAGATGACGGGAATGTCGCCTTTTTTATCAGAATGGTGCACGTAAATAGCTCGATTAAATTGTTCAAAAGAAACGCCGAAAATTCATGCGTGCTTGTAATTATGGTCTACATAAAATGCACAATACAGCGCAAAGCACTATAGAACGACGTCGGAGGGGTGCAGAAGTACGCAAAGACGTGCAAAGATGATCAAAGACGCGACAAGACAGGTTTATTGAATAAATAAACACCAACTTAGAGTCACATATGATTCTCTTGATACAAAAACTGTAAGAATTTGTCTTAGATAAAAATACACTAACTATGAAGTAGTGCTAGAAATTGTCTTAGATAAAAATAGAAGCATATGTAACTCTAAGTTGATGTTTATTTATTCAATTAACCTGTCTTGTTGCATCTTTGCGCGTCTTGTCACGTCTTTGCGTACTTAAGTATGACCGGTCACAAACTGACTTTCTATCTCAAGAAAAGTTTGATTCTTTTAATTTCGAAAACAATTGTTTTAAAGCTTATAATGATGAATTTCATCAGATGTTTTTACAATTAACTTACAGTAACAGCCTAGTGTATATTTGTCAGAGAATAATTTCATCAGCCGTGTTATACTAGTATATGTTGTAAGAATGAAGTAATTTTTCTTCAGTCAACAGCTAATATTGAAAAAGATGAGATCAATGGAATTTGGAGAGATTCTAAGAATGGTAATTGAAACCACCTACTTCAGATTCCAAAATAAAGTATATATGAACAGCCATGGGTTCACCTCTTTCCCCAATTTTATCCAACTTGTTCATGGAAGAATTTGAAAAGAAGGCACTAGCCACTGCAGTTCACCCTCCCAAATTCTAAAGATGATACATAGACAACACAGGAATGGTCATCCAAAGTCAACACCAAGAGGAGCTGTTTGCACACATCAGTGTCAAACAACATTCATACATCAAATTTACTGGGGAGAAAGAGGATTATAAACAGCTATCCCTACCCATGCTGTACCTAAAACTGACCAGTAAAGGAAATACAATCACAGCAGACATATATTGTAAACCCACCCACACAGACCAATATCATTGGGAGTCACACCATCCTGTATATGAAAAACTAGGGATTGTAAAGACACTCATGTATAGGGCTGAGACCTTGGTAAAGGACAGAGAGACACATTAAAAGAAGGGGACAGGCATTAAAAGAAGGGGAAAAGATGGGCAAGAAACAAAAACAAAGAAGTGCCTACACTACAGCTCATAACAGTGACAAAAAAGAGAAAAAACAAGTCACTGTATTACCCTACACCAGGGGGGTCTCGGAATGCCCACAACGGACATTTAACAAATACAACATCAACTTGTACAACAAAGCAGGGTTCACCATCCGGAATGCAGTAGTAATTCCTAAAGACCCATTAGACAACAATGAAAAGTGTGGAGGAGTATATGAAATGGAATGTGAGGGGTGTGGTGAGATATATAGAGGCAAAATGGGAAGATCAGTGGCAGAGAGAATAGCCGGACACCAAGATTCGGTCATAAATAGAGACAGCAAGTTGGCATTAAGCCAGCATGAGGAACAATCAGGACACAAAGTATCATGTGGTCCCATAATCAATAAAATCAAGGTGATTGACTGTGAACCAAGGGAAAATTATAGAAAAGTCCCAGAAGCCATCCACATCAAGAAGACAGGGGCCAGTCTCAACAGAAATGATGGTGCCATCCTTTCTGACCTCTACCTTCCTTTCCTAATACAATAGGGGTGTGTGTGTGTGTGTTGGGGGGGGGGGGGGGGGGGGGAAGTATTATGCCTCCTGAATAGAGGCTTTTCACCTGGATAGCCTCATTCCCTGATGAAGATGTTTGGCTAGACATCGAAATATTGGAGGTAAAAATTATCCCCTGAATGAATGGACTAAGAGTTTCATGGAAAACCATAAAAAGCATTAACTAAAATACCAACATTTTCATATGAAGTTAAAGTTAACACTGGAACTATTCTTTTTATCAAGGTTTCCAAGAAACTGCCCATAAGACTACAACTCCAAGATTTATTATCTCAAATCCCAGAAGAAGATATTCCACTTCACAGTAGAGCTGCCTCCAGTTCTGCTGTTAACAGTGCCACCTACAGTACAGCAGAGAGTAGTGTCAGTTGGAGCACTGCAGACAGCAGCACTATATCCAGCCCAGACACAGTGACTGCCATATCACCTGCTAGTGCCAGGACTGACACAGAGAGTGGGAAGGGGGTGGGTGGAGGGGCTGAAGTGAAGGAGGACGAGGAAAGAGAGAATGAGAAAGTAACCACAGACATGAAACCTAGTGAAATCAATGATAGAGACAACATGAAAAGAAAAAGTGACAGGTACATGCAATGATATGTGTACACATTATTAATTACCAGGACATTAAAAATTATAACTCTGAATCTTACTTTTCTATATTTCAATTTATTATATTTAGAAAGTATTTTATTTGAATTTATAATGATTTATGTCCACATAATTTTTTTAATTAAAAATAAGTTGTGTGTAGTAAACAACAATACTGCAAATTTAGGTGCAAATTCCTACTGCCTATTTTTCTGTACTTTTTAATCAGTGAATGTTTTCATCTGTAGTCAAAACATCCCAAATGAAACCATCTCGGAATCTCAAAGAGCTCAGACAGTGCCAAAGAAAAAGTCCAAGAAAGCAGGTATGCTCAATTCATAAAAACCTTTTTGATAACAGTAAAGCCAGAAAAAATTGAGTAGGTTAATAAGCATAATTGAAGCTAATTTGTTTAGTCAACCAGTTATTTTTAATGCACTGAGGATTTATTTCTTCAGCAGTCCACAATGAGTAATCTTGAGTAAAAACAGTTCCCCCCCGACGATCCAAAAATGTATCTCCAGGTAAAGGTGGGGTAAACAGATAATCTTAGTCATCTAGGTATCACTTTGATGAACTAACTGACACTTTTTATTGTATAACCCACATGTCATCTGTCTTTAATCAAGGTCCTTTTCAGGTAGAGGTGGCATAAACAAATAATCTCACTCATTCAAGTATCCCTTTGATGAACTCTCAGTTTTAATTGTTTTACCATTACCCCTTGACTTGAAAATGACAGCTTTTGAAACTTTTTTCTAGTGTCATTATTATCATTTATTAACCTTCACAAAACTCACTAGCATAAAATGGAATGCAGATAAAATGACATTTGTCTTTTTATAGATAGATTGATAAAACAGTAGTTTTTGTTTTAAATAAAAATGACATGGCAAATTTGTTAAATTTGCATCTATAGCATCTGATAAATTAAGATTACTTCCCAGGTCTGTTAAAGACCTTCTAGAATCATATAATTAATAGCCAATCCTTGATTTTTTTTCTCATTTTCGGTCTTCTTTCTTAATAACAGTAAAATATTCAAGGCATGTATAAATGCCTCAAATAAATAATTCAAAAGCAGTGTATTTGCTTTACTAGGATATTGGTGTGATTGATATATATAAAAACAATTTTTCTTATTTAATAATTATTATTCTCTTAACAGCCCACAAAGAACATGATGAGAAAGTTTTTAAGCTTCAGAAGGCATGGAGACAGTCTGAGTTTGTGGTCAGTTGTCTGGAGGGTCACAATGACCTGGTCATTTCTGTGGCTCTAGAGAAAGACTGGCTGCTGTCTGGAAGGTAGGCACTCTACACATATGGTAATAATAATAATAATAATAATAAGTTTATTTAGATATAGCAACCAAAAGGTTGAAGTTGTACGTAAAGTGCAGGGGCGGATGAGGCCGTCTTCTGGGTCTTCCGGAAGACCGTTAGATTTTCAAGTTTACATTTATTGGTGTCTTATCTTTTCTGTTGGAAGACGGTCAAAAATGGAGGGTAGATCAACAAAGATAGTTTGGAAGACTGTCAGAAAATATCTCTGGATCCGCCCCAGAAGTTATTGCTCAGAGCAAACTTTACAAATTAAAATATTTACATAAAGGATATACAATAAGACCAAAATAAGTTTGAAAAAGCACAGGACTCTAAAAGTTTGATAAAAGAAAAGGGGATAAAATAAAGTATGTACCAAAAAAAAAAAAAGACCAAGATTAGTTCCAAAATAAAACACAGACCACTAAATGTTTGATAAGGAAAACTACATTAGGGTTTTTTTTTAATGTTCGATTCTAAAATTTTGGTACACACAAATTTGACAGGCTGTACCTTAGTTTTCTGTGTGGTTTGCAGGTTAATAGGTTATTCAGCTTGTCATTTTTTTTTTATTTTCAAAAAGAATGATTTGCAGTTTTATGGGCTACTCCTTTAAAGTAAGAAGCTTTGCTTTGACTAGGGCATCAATGTATGGTAACTCAGGGACTATAATTTTAAGTGACCTCAACTGGATGGATTCTATTATTTTGCAATGTTCCCTGGTAAATCTGGGGTGCCACACAGGACAAGCATATTCAACAAAAGACCAGATTAAACTGGTGCAGTTAATGCAATTGTGTACATGCTTTCTTATAGGTAAAATCAACATGTTCAGACCATTTAAAGTTGTTAGTGAGAAAAACACCCAAAAGTTTGAAATAGGACTCTTCAATCCTCTAATATCAACTGATTGACATTTTGGCACAGCTTCTGTAAAATTTACTGTCATAGATTTGTTTTGTGATGTTGAGTCTCATATCGTTTCTTTTTTTTGTCCAGTCAGTGATTTCATTTGTGGCCTGTTGGATGTTACTTGTAGCTTTAAAGTCACACACAGTTGTATCACAAAGTCGTAGTCTGGCTAGCTAGCCTTAAAGTTGTTGATCATGATAATTAAAAATAATGGACCCAACAATGTTCCTTGAGGGACGCCATCCTCATCAGTCTCTTCATTTCTCAAGAGAGCAACTGAAGCAATGTCAGCACATGTGAAATTCCTGTATAAAATTCATTTTTTCAATATTATTTTGATAATGCAATGTACTTAAAAAAAACCTGACACAATTTTAATTTAAAACAAGTCTGAATGCTTGCCTGTATAAGCAAGTCACATAATTCTCTCAATATGATCTGTTTCAGTCGTGACACCACAATGAAGTTATGGGAAGGCAGTACAGGCAGGGAACTGTACAGTTTTGGTGGCCACACAGACAGCGTGACAGCAGTCCTCTTTATTCCAAAGGAAGATTGTGCTGATTTAGGTAAATGAACAGGATAAGATCAGATGGTACCACTGTAAGACAGGGGTCATTGATTATCAGTAATTTTGAATTGATATTAAGTATCTACTTTTTCTCATTTATTAAATATTGGGAAGTATATGTATTAAATGTCCTTTGTTTTGTTTCTTTATTTTATGATCATTAGTTTATTTCATTCCCCAGTTAGGGATATGTGTAAAATAGGCGAAACACCCCAATTTATAACGGTTTTCACAAATCTTACATTCTTGTCTCTACTTGTTTTTTTTAATTACCAAAACCACATACTTTTAATTGTTTTTAATTTTCACTTTTTCATCAGTTTGTAAGTATCATTTTGTGAAACAGTATAATTATTGTTAATTTGCTGCTTTACGTAATTCAATGCACTAGAAATGATAATTCTCACAGGATGCTTTCAAAGTGTGAATAAGTAAATAAAATCACTTCTAGTTACAGAGATATTTTGAAAACTTCATCAATTTCAGAGGCCAAGCAATGCATTTGGTTGAATTCACAACTCTTAAAATATATATATTACTTATTTTTTTCAATGACAATTTTTTCAAGTTTCTACTGTAGATGTAAGGAATCAGGTAAAACAAATAGTATTACATGTTTAGTGAATTCAGTATATTTTGCCTGTCTAATTACGCATATAATGTCCTTTTTAGCTGGCCAATATGAACTGGCCGAAGATGACCGTCTGCTGGTCAGTGGGTCCATGGACTGTGCCGTCAGACTGTGGTCACTTAAAACAGGTAAATACACCATGGAAAGCGTTTAAAAGTGTTTTACCTCTAAAATGGTTATGATTTACTTATGAGTAGGTCTCCTATAAAATTTTTATAATATTATGAATAGAAAATATTAAAATATTAATGGTTTGGATTTTCAGTTGCCTAATGTTAAAACAAATTTTAGCTTTAACAAATTATAATGTAAACTATTAAGCAATGTTTTGAATACCTGGAGATTTTCCAACTCATTTGGGCCTTCATCAGCTTGGGGCCTATTTCAATAAGTCTGAAGTAATGTTGCCAACTTAAAGCTTACTTAGACGTCTAAACTGGGATATAGCTGACTCCCTAAAATTAACTTTGAGATATAGGTCCATGAACATTTTACAAAGGCATTGCTCACAATAAATGTAATTGACATACTTAACTATTTGCCTGTACTGAGGGTTAGAAATCACTGTCAAGAAATTTGACTAGAGGGTTACGTTGGAAAAAAATTGTTAAGTGACCTTTTATGTTCTTTCTGAAGTGCAATTGCTAGTCTTTTCTGGAACTAATTTTCCAATTTCATTATTGTTAACCAGGCCTTTATTGATGTCTGAAAAGTTAAACATTTTGTACTGATGCTGCCCCCTGATATAAATTCTGATATTTTTTTATGTACATAGGTTGCATGGTGAAGTCCATCTACACCTATAACCCTGTGACCTGCATGACATACTGTACGCCAGGCAGGCTACTGGTCACAGGCTCAAGTAAGTGGGAAATTACTTTACAACTGTCCAGACAGTAAGGAAAAGGGATTTTAAAACAATATTGACAGCAGACCAGGCTTAAAAATGCTGGTGGATTTAGATGGAAATTAACTGCAGTCAACACAGCCCTGTGAGCTCACATGAAACAGAAAGCTTCATAACCTGCTTCTGTACCTGTCAAGCCTCTCAACCTCATCAGAAGTCTCATAATTTAGGGACTTGTCTCTGGATTCAGAGACATATGTATAAATGTTTATTAATTTAGTCAATGAACACTGAAGGTTTATTTATTACCCAAAAGACTGTATGTAAGGCAGTATATAAGGAGAGGGTGACAATATCCTTGAAGTGAGTTTAATTTATGCTCATAAATGCAGAGTGACATATTCCAGTAATATACCTTATTCGCTTTGCATTGTATATATCTGATTTTCATTATTGATCCACCTTTTACATTGAAAAACAAAACTACATAAATTAATGCATTGAATGACACTTATTTTAAGCTTTACTTAGATAAATCTTGGACAAATAAAATGAGACAAAATGCAGTAAAAATGGAGGAGTGGGAATAAACTTTTTCTGTTCTAACTTAAAACTCTCTGTATATTTGCCATATAATTATATTTGTTTTATATAAGGTTTTATTGTGAAGAGTCCAATAATGTGATAATTCCGTGTGGGATGCAGTCCACAAGTTCAGTGGGGAGCAAGAGCACGTATGATCTGCTTATTTGACACAGGGACCTAAAGGAAAGAAAGTGGCCCTTGGACCTCCATTTATTTATCTAAGGGTAAAGCAAAATTAATAACCTTTATTTTTTATAGTTAAACTGTACCTAATACCCATTTCTTTATCAGGTGGAGGCAAGGTGGAACTATGGAGTCTTGCGACTGGAGAAAATATCTGTTCATTGGTAGCTTTTGATGAGGCTACAACGTGTCTTAGGGTAAGTGACCTATGAGCTCCCTGATGCCTAGGGAGAACTTAATAGCATAACTCTGCCCTTTTCACTAGCAGGAATCAACTTTAAAAGGAAAAGTAATATGTATGAATATTGTAAATTTGGTTTCTTTGCCCTGTTTGCTGATTATTTGACTGTATATGTTTTCATTGTAATAAACATCAGGTATCACTATGAAAACAATCAGTAAGTCACAAAGTTGCCTTTTTCTTTTGAAGATGATATTTAATCTTGTTGGATAAAAGAAGTAGTAGTATTAGCAGTAGTATTATAATATATATGGTGGCTGAGCATGTTTTCAGGCTTTGGGTAGAAACAGATGGTGACTGAGTTAAATTGCCTATTTTTAAATATTGAAATTGTTAAATGAGAAAATGAATATATCCATTTTTTCTAGATGGATGATGACAAAATTTACAGTGCCTCAGCAGATGGATTCATCAAAATTTTCACCATCAAAGATGGAAAACTAAGTCTTCTTTTTGAGTCAGAAGATGTTAAAGGAGTCAATGGAGAAGACTTGCTGTTAAGACACATTCGTTCCCTATCAACCAGTAAAGATACAATATACTATGGGGATGATGGGAGTAACCTCAAGGTGCTAAGTTGGAAACAAGGTATTATAGCAGTCTTGATTAACATATAGTACACTGAATGTTTTATCAAATCTTGAAGTACACTACTGAAAAAATGAACAAATGCTCTGATTAATAATTGATATTAAATATTATTAAATGACTGTATAATTTATTACTAAGCAGACCTGTCGCAAGAGGGATTTTGCCTTTTTTTTCCTGGAAAAGGTCTGCTCTGAATAAAGTTTGATATATACATGTAGATACACCAAGGTTTCATGGTCAAAGGTCTGCTTTTTCAGAAAAAGAACCCCCTTTGAAATTGCTGGCTGTGTGTCTGACTAAAGCATGTTAAAGGTTTGAACATCAATTTCTTTATAGGTATTGTCCACAAGTTAAAGAATCATGTCTGTGAGTTTGGGTCTACAGATGCCGTGGCAGTTCTGGAGGACCAGGTGCTGCTGACAGCAGGGTTTGATCTAGATAATGGATGTGGGTATTTTAATGGTAAGAAAAATGTACTTGCTAGTAATATGGCAGTCAACCACTCAAGCAACATTTAGAATTATAATTATATGCTCCTGCCAACCTGGTGCAGGAGCAATAGAAAAGCCCTCAATCTGTGTAC
The DNA here is from genome assembly GCF_001039355.2 of Lingula anatina. The sequence continues at coordinate 211,884 of NW_019775652.1, read as the reverse complement.
TGATCACACTGACCTAATTTTATTAGTAAAGGTTGTTTTTTTTTTTAATCTGCAGCAGCTTATGCCTGAACTCCTAGCCTTTGTACTTCTTAGTAGAAAGAGTTTTATGAGTATCCAAAGCATGCTGTTTTTTATTGAGCAAAATGTTGGGGTATTCACCATGAATTTAAAAAATAAATAATATTTAACTATTTCACTGTTGGTCAGTGCTTGTATAAGAAATAAAAAATTTCCCACTCTTAGTAGCAGAATTAAAATTTATTTTTGAACTAAGTACCTGAGCTTAATTTATATTTGCCAATGTCTTCAAGTTTGCAAACAATAGCATACAGTTCATAGTGTTGCCAGTCTGAGTTAGTGCTAACACTCGGCAATTAAGCCAAATGCTAAAGCTGACTTAAATTGGCTAAACAAAATAGGGTTGATTTGACTAATTTTAACTTTAATTAATTTTAACTGGTGATTTGGCTAAGCCAAAAAAAATTGCTAGCGCTACCCCAGCCAGCGTTTATGTGAGGTAAGGAGGATAGGTAGTCTACATACAAATAACTGAGAAACAGAATAATACAATTATCTTTCTGTTGTGCTAGTGAGAAGTTTACCAGAAGAGCAGTATCTGTCCACTGTGAGTAGTGCAGACACAGGCCGGATGATGTGTCTACAGTGTACACGCCTTCCTCATGGTGCAGTGAGAGTGGCCACTGGAGGAACTGAGCTGAAAATTTGGGAACAAGTAAAGACAGGAATGAAAATTTCCAGGTATTTGTTACATTGCTTTTGGTTCTGGTGCTGTAGCTGTGTAGTTAAGAATTGTTGACCATACTATGTCAGGCTCCCTCTGGTAGAATGTTCCCCATGTGTGAAAAAAAGGAACTTTTACTAAAGAAGGCAAAAAATTTTGAAAAACTATGAAAATTGAAAAATTTATTATCCTTTAGACATTATAAAATGGTTTGGCTTTCTGTTGTTGCCGTCGCCGTCACCCTCGCTGTTGCCATCTAGACTTCAGTTGGAAAACCAGTCTGATTGGTTTATATTTCTGGAAGTTATACAGTTTTTTGTTAAATGCTAATTTTTCACAAATTGGCATTTTCAGGGAGCGACTTTGAACTTCCATGGGCTTGAAGACCTTTCCTAGTTGTTTATTAAAAATTGATGGTTATTATGCTGTTAAGCATTATGTAATATTGCATCATAATTGAAGAAAACTAGTAGAATAGTAGATCATCAAAAATTGGTGGTGATTATGCTGTAAATCATAATGTAATATTACATCAAAATTGACCAAAAAAAAACTGCTTCATGTACTGCCAACACAAACACTATGAAAAGAAAACTATGTTACTTATTATTTTGTAACTTATGAGAATGATTCTTAGGATTGACAAAGAGCTCAAATTGGAAAACCAGCTTCATTTTGTGAAATTTTCATTTTTCTCAATCTGGCATTATCAAAGTGTAAACTTGAATTCTCATGGGCCTGAAGCCTTATGCTAGTTACACATTTACTTACATCCATATTACCTGTTGTGCATAATTAAAATTTGGTGTTGACTTTGCAGTTAAGCATAATGTGTTATTGTATCAGAATTGACAGTAGACTATTTTGTACATCGTTATTTTCTGCTTTTTGTCTAAACATTTGACATCTGTGCTGCCCTGTTAGAAGTTCATTTTAACTAAAAGTGAATTTTTAAGCGTAAATCAAAGGACAAAATTAGGAATTACAAAAAATTATTTTGTGTGCAAATCTACATCAGATATTCTGGGTTCAAAATATTGTGGTATTTATTTTAGTTTAAAGCCCACATTTACCTTTTAAGGAATAATTTAGCACCATTAAATCCAGTTTTCTGTTATTAATCTAGATGTTTTGTAGGGCTAGTTCACCAATAATGTACAACAATTTATAGCCACAAATGAAAGAACTACTTACCTTACTAAACAACAAAATTAATGTGGAAACAACTTTTGATAATTGGACACACTTAATATCAATAGCAGTCTTTTGTAAGAAAATTTTATGTACAGACACAGTTGTGTCTCTTGTCGCCATCATCAACATCGTCACCTTTCACTTTCAGTGTTATAATGACAAGTCAAAAATTATTTGACCTTTTGTCTTAAAACTTACAGAACTGATGAATATTCATGAATTATTGGTTGACCTCTAAAATCAGCTTGATCCGACCAAATTTCCAATAGTATTCAAAAGTTTGAAAAGCATGTTGACTTCTTGTTAAAAAAGTAGATTTATTAAAGTAATTTGAAATGATATATTTGAAAGAGATAAGGTACATGGTATTGAAATATGTAAAGTGTTTGAAATATTTTATGGTTAATTGCAGTAAACCTGTCATTCTACTCTTTGTTCTGACAAGTTATTTGTTTCTCATGTATGTAAAATTAACAATACCACATTTCACGTTACTTGTACACATGCAAAGCTGGTTACTGTCTCTAATTAGGTACTGTTTTTTGTGTAATTAATGCTGCAAATATCTCTTTGGCAATGTTTGCTCTCTATGCTATGATTTACATAACCAGCTAAGTCAATGTTACCATGGTCCTGTTGTAAAATATTTCCTCTTAACATAGAGCATAAAAAATGTGCGACATTTTTGTCTGACAAGACTGGACTCGGCCACACCTGACAGATGACCAACCTCAGTTGTCATGAGGCTCCATGTCTTCACCAGCAATATAGTATCAGGGGCAGATTCAGAGATATTTTCTGACAGTCTTCCAAATTATCTTTGTTGATCCATCCTCATTTTTGACCGTCTTCCGACATAAAAAGTTAGATACCCGTCTATATAAAATCTTGAAAAGACTTGAAATTCTGACCGTCTTCCGGAAGACCCAGAAGACGGCCTAAATCCGCCCCTGAGTATGCTATCATGTAAAATGTGTTCTTGTTCCTCGGATGCTGCATCATGGTGGATTGATCCCCAAACCAATCATAATACACCTATCATAGTCAGTAGTTGCTTTCTTAGCTCCTGAGACAAGGTGAAAATAATAATAATAATAATAATAATAATAATAATAATAATAATACTTTGTTTCCCATTCAATTTGGTAAACAGAAAGCTGTGGCTGGTGTTATGGACATGTGTTCTATAACATGTTGTATTATCTTGCCTGATTTGGATATCATAATATAAGTTAAAAACATCTTCATTCTTAACAGATGTTAATTTAACAAAATGAGACCATGCAATAATGTTGCTATATGTATACTAATGCATCTAAGTACATCTAGTGCCTCTATCAAAACAAGCTTAAAATATGTGAATTCCATGATGCAAATTTTGTTCAAAAGAGGTAGAATCTATGAGTACATTTAGTCTAATATTTAGATAATGTTCTTAATATGTTCACATTTTGCTTGTTACATTAGTTCCAAAGTCAAAGCTTAAACCACTTCCATCCATCTTTTCCCTAAATGTCTTTTCAAAGATGGTATTCTGCTGCTCTGTGAAGTAATTTCTCCAGTCCCCAACCATTCCTTTACGATAGAAAGGTGAAACGGATTCATCAATGGCATCAGTGATGGCAGATATTCTTGTAGCTGGATTTTTTTTCATACTGTCGAATGATGTATAGTTGACAATCTTTTCCATGCTGACTGAACTAAGTGTTTTCCCTAAGAATTGAGAAATTTTTACAACAGCTTCTCTTGGGTCTGTTAACATTTCTTCATATTTTAGGAATAAGACATTTGAGTTTTCTTTACATTCGTTCCAGTATTCAAGGACATAGTCAAAGTAGCTACCATAGGCAACATGGCCACTGATAAACAAGTTAAAAAACTCATCCCAAGAGCCTCTGAACTTTCCAAACAAGGCATTACTGCGATAAAAATGATAATAGGAAACAGCAACATCCTTGGGGTTTCTGAGTACATGTATCATAGGGACCCTCTTCTGTTGTGATTGCTTTGGAAGATATCTATACAACATGTGTGTCTTGAGAAGGCGAGGTGCAGAGGACGAGGCAATTTTTTTCAAGTAAGAATGACTCACTCTCCCTGCATGGCAAAAGTCTGGCCAGAAAACCCTGCTAAAGATGGGCTGTCTGGATGCCTCCTCCAAATTTTGATGGTGAAGGATGAGAGAAACCATCTCTGTTATCCATGTTTGGCCTAAAAATTGCAAAGCATAATTTTTATTGTGTTAAAATAAATTAAATATTAAAATTAACATGTTACATAAAGGTCCCATGCTCATAAAATCAAAGAAGCAAAAAAAAAAAAAAAAAGAAAAGGTAATAGTAATTAATAATGTAAAATGTATTCAAATAAATGTTGGCAATACTAATAAACTATCAAGCGCTTCACTTAAACTGAAATATAGTGGATTTATTAAATATATCATACTGGCAGAATTTTTACAACACTTCTATAAGAAAATCATATAGTCTGTGGACTCATGACAGCCTGAAGACTATCTGAACTGTTAACATTACGTCTGGAGGACTTTCCTTGTGTCACCACTCATGGCGTTAATGATTGATGTGTGTTAATGATTTTTAATTATCATGTAAATCTGCTATTTGTCATATGTTTAGAATATTTACGAGTTGCTTCTAATAATACCCAAAATTTCTATGACAATCACCGTAGGAAATGTTTAGTATAGAAATTCTACAGAATCTATGATGGTGATGAAGAGATTCACTTACAAGTTGAGGGGGTCACTTTGATTGAGAAGAGTGTAGTATTACGTCTATATTCTACATGTACCAACCTGATTTGGGATATGCCGTTACTAAACAGTCACTTTGATGCATTTGGAAATTTTTGAAAATCTCTATTATTTCAGGGGGATGATAGCCAGGCATCAGAATTCCCTCATAAATATGCTCTCCTGGTATTTTATGCATTTTCTCTATATATCACGAAGCCCTGTTACCGCTTCTTAAAATACACTGCCTTTCATTACATAAGATATGGGTCAGAGTCCAAGACAAGCTAAGTGAACACCACTACCACAATATGGCTGTGTTTTGTTGTCGTAGACTGCTAGAGACTAAGGCTGCATTCACATGGAAAATCTATTTTCTAAAAATCTAAAAATCTATTTGCGGCATCTTGTGATCACGGTCTGTGCCCTGAATACCCCACGGCGTAATTATGGGCAGTGCGAGCCAGTTACTTCCAAAGCTGTAATTAATTCTTGGCGCTGCCAGTAATTACGCCGCGGGGTATTCAGGGCACAGACCGTGATCACAAGATACCGCAAATAGATTTTTAGATTTTTAGAAAATAGATTTTTCATGTGAACACAGCCTCATAGTCAGAGCAGTCTCAACCAAGCTCAATCAGTCGATCAGTGAAGCAGGTTTAATTGTATTATACTGCATATTTGATTTTGTTTAAATATTATATTGGCAGTAAAAAGGAAAGCAGTTTTCTGATATTTTTATTTGGCTCAGGAAAGAAAACAGGTGAAAATGCCAGATATTAGCGTATTCAAATATGTTATATATAGATATTTATTTACTGTTAAATGTGTAGAAATGTTTGCTATAACCTGAATTATCATACATATAAGCCGGCCAGAGGCTAAAAATATATTTAAAAATGTGAGTTCACAAGTGTTGTTAGATTATATGGATTAGTTTTTAGCACTGATTTTCCATGTACTTTCCATAGCCCACACCCTATTACATACATCTGTAGATTCTGTTATGGACTTTTATGAGGGTCCCATTGGGTATTTTCTTTACCTGTAAAAGTATTTTTATTTCCCAGGATGCATGAAACCTCTGTTTTATTCAACGTCATCCATGAAACACCCCATTCCTGTGACTCGTGAATGCGACTATTTATTCTTTGTCATTTGTGAAACGCAATTATATTATGTGATTCGTGACTTTTAACTTACGCTCATTGCATTTTTAATAACAAATGAATAAATGTTTCCCCTTCGATAGAGGTCAGGTTTATTCCCTTGATTTGTGAATTGATGACTTTATTTCTAGTGAATTGTGACCACTACCCCCCCAATGGGACCCTCTTTTATGTATCAGGTACTTATATATAATTTCCTCTGTCCCACCTGTACTTTGCATCCTAACAATAGTTCATACTGGTGCACTTTCTGTCACCCAGTTATGAGCACCCGAAGTAAACTATTGATAGTGGAGGTGAATTTCAGACAGACTGTAAAACCTGAGTGGCGTGGCTGATGAGGGCACTATGGGGTCATCTGTACTAATGAGGTCATCTGAGTTCATACTGGGCCGCTATCAGAGCAGTCTGATCATTGGACCCCACTGGATACACACTTAATGATGGTAGTGAATGTTTTGTTGGCACTTGAGGTCACACTACCTGACAATGAGCTAAAAATAAGGGAGTATCCCTGACGCAGGCTAAATACATAATACTGACACTGAGCTACTGTATATAACACTGACACTGAGCTAAAAGGGAGTATCACTAACAGGTTATATATATATATATGTGACACTGGCATGTGTATTGCAATCAAGCAGTCAGAGCAGTTTATGTGCTCCTCTTGCTGTCTTCTACATGTCACTGCCCTCCTTTACTGAGATATTAGTTTCAGCTTTGCTTTTTGCTGTATTCTAATAACATCATGAGTTGATTCATTGTACTGCTGTTGTTAGCCTTTGTGAGTTCCCTTCATGGTCACACTCATTCATTTATGAAAGATATAACAGAAATCTGATAGAAAGATAGCAATTTAAGTTCAGTGTGAATTAAAGTGTTTTGTTTTTAATATAACACTACCATGTGGAGTGTAGCTGCATGTTTTATGATATTGTATTCAGCAGATGGTGTACTTAACCTGACACATGGCACACAGGGATACAGGGTCACCTCAGGACACACTGTGGTTTTTCTCTTAGTTAATGTCATGATGACCTGGCTAAGAGTATAAAATCTCTCCCTTTAGGGGAGTGTTGAACAATGATTGTCATTATAGTGGCACTGTTTTTCCTCCTTATATATCGTATATATATCAACTGTACAAGTTCCTACAGTATTTATAAGATATATATATATATATATATATATTGAACAAATGACAGACATCCAAATCTTAACTGATGTCTTAGATTAATAGCTAGACTTTTGGTATAGTTTTTTTTTAATGTAATGTTTGACTTTTTGTTAAATCACCATTCATATTTTTTTGTTTTCTGTCACAAAATTGGAATATTACCTAATTTGTACTGAAGAATTTTATTAGCCAAATCAAGAATCAGTTTAATAGTGCCTTCATTTTTTTTTTTTTTTGTCAAGCACATCTTTAATGTAAGAATTGACTGTTTAGTATTCCTGATTTGCGTGTGACAATAAATGGTTGCAATTAATGACCTCACGATGAGCAAGAATCTTAAAAAACAGTCCAGCAACGGCTATTGACAGGCTTGAAAAAATAATTGTTACAGTTAGATTTACAAAGAAGTGATTCCATGTTTCATTTGGTGTACTATATTTTAATATTAATTGGATTCTTTTATGGTATTGAACTATTTTAAAGAAGCAGTTTAGATTTAATAGGTTTAATCAGCGAATTCTTCCTTTATGTTTAAATGTCATAACATATTCAAGTTGCTTTTATCACTCCTTTTAACTTACATATAAAACCCAACTTTTAGTTACAAGAATAAACATTATTATTATAAAAAATATACATGACTGTACATTAAAATATTGGGATTGAATCTGTTAATGATGATGATGGCAGGGTATTTTTCTAACAATGTGACAGGTATTTGTCCTAAACACAGAGTTTGGTAGCTTACTTAAGACACTTTTTATTGAAGTATTCACATTTTGCACTTAACAGGCATAGTCATTGTACTTAACAGGCATAGTCATTGTACTTAACAGGCATAGTCATTGTACTTAACAGGCATAGTCATTGTACTTAACAGGCATATTCATTGCACTTAATAGGTTGGCTTCTTTTAATACAGCAAACATGAAGTTCATTCAGGCCATCATGGAGAAAATTCTAATGAAGGCATTTTTTCAAACAAAAAGTTAAAATATTTGGGAGCACTTTTCTTCCTTAACTTCTAAACAATGGCAGATATTTTTTAACAAACATTAATATTAATATTTTAATCATTTTTTGTCAAAATTTCTGTTATTTTTTATGTTATTATTAAGGTTTCAGAATTTTTGCTTTTATCAATTATATATCATGGACATATTTGGTAATTCTTGCTCCTTTTAATTAACATAATTAGCATACATAATGGAAGAGAAGAAAGACTGACATTGTCAGGGGCGGATCCAGAGATATTTTCTGACAGTCTTCCACATTATCTTTGTTGATCCATCCTCCATTTTTTGACCGTCTTCCGACAGAAAAAAATAGGTACTCATCACTGTAAACCCAGAAGACAGCCTCAATCCGCCCCTGATTGTGACATTGATTTTAACATTACCTATTACTTATTGGCATCACTTTAAAATCAGGGGGAAAATATTAGCAGCATGATAAGTTAACACAATAAATGATTCACTTTTCATTTTCTCAAATAGTGCATGATGCTGTCTTTCAGACAAAATGGGAGTGCTTTTAGTTTATGCCAGGTCCTCAACTCACGTCTCCCCTGCTGTCAGAGACTGTACCTGTCAGGGTCTTAGCTATCTTTATTTTCCTTTCAATGTCATCTAACCATTGCGTGCACTGTCCCATTCCTATTAGGAAGACATATGGAGGCACGAAAGTGGCAAAAGGAAACACGAGTGAAGAACACAGGGTCTCACTGTCTCCGTCACTTTCACTTATGATGCAGTGTAACTTATGATGCAGTGGTAACATGGCCTTGACATATGGTAATATTAACAACAACCAACATTTCTGTGCAAAAAAACAAAGTAGAATGCCTTGAACACTTGAAAAGTGAGGAGAGTAATGGACAAGATGTGTTGTTGGGAACATAATAGTCATAACCCTGCATATGAATGATAGAAGATATAATTGTACTTGAAATAACATCAACAGCTTATACAGCAAGCAGGGCAGGTGCTATAGACACCACTGGAGTTGACCATTTACCAGTAGTACCCTCAAGTTCCCAATTGGGAACATTCCAAATGAACCTTTTCATAGGTGTGTTTTTTGTGTGGATAGGCCACTGAAATACATTTGTGTAAAAGGGTATGATCCGCTTTTAGTATACTCTGCTAATTAAAAAAAAATTAAAGCTATAGAAAAAGTTCTCTATTGGATATTAAATTATGTAGCCTTAATCAAGTACTGGTAAGAACATAAAATGTCCCTTTAACAGTGTGTAAACTTGACCAGAGTGATTTCCTTGTCCAATGGGCTTCTGATCCAAAGCTGACTGTCTCATGATAACCCTTCTTAAAACTTATTTGACAGATAATTTGACATAATGGTTTGCATATACAGATTAAAGGTACATATGAACCGAGCATCAGTGGAGCGTGGATTCCCAGTAACACATGTAAACCATTTCTACAATTTTCTTATATGAATCAAATAAATTTGGCATGCCAAGGGATAAACTGAATAGATCACTCTATCAGCCATAAAAGAGCTTTAGACTGCTCCTTTCTTAAAATTTTTGGTCGGAAATTTAACCTACTTTCGTGACCTACTTTTCTGCCCCATTGACATACAGCATAGAATGCTAGCAGAAAAATCTGTTCAAACACCATTTTTGGGTAAAGTTAAAGGGATAATAACTCTTCGTATGAGATCTATATTTCACAATAAAAACATTGTGAATAACTCATAGAAATATAATATATTCTGTTTTACCACAAAAATGGCAGTTATAGCTATTTTTTCTGATATCTGAGCTTGTCTTTAGACCACGTGACCTCCATTGAAAGCTGTACTCTGTTAATATCTCTTAAGAGATTTTAAGAAAAAAACAAACTTTTTAGAAAAAAAACCAGGGAGTAACTTTGAATGTAAAAATGGATTCATTAACCATTGGTAAGTATGGGAAAATTGTTGTTTACTCCGGGAAAATTCATTTTTTGGCTGAAACAAAGAGTTATTATCCCTTTAAACAATGCCTTTTGGTAATTCTCTTAGTTATACTACTTGAAACTATATGCTGGCATTTGGTCAGTTTTTGTGGCAAAAAATTGACTTTGTATGCATCTTTAAAAGAAGAGACATTGAATTCATAAACAACACATTAAATACAGCAGGTTGTGAAAATGAAGCTCTTTTGTAAATGATTAGTACAAATTAGTAGGTTTCTCAGGGAGAACATACAGTCATGTACATTTGTACCTGTTCCTCCTGCATGAATAAAAGCAATTAAAATAATCATATTATTGGGCGAAAAAAATCTTTTTTGGATTGCTCTTGTTTGTCCTTTACAAATTCATGTTAAAATTTTTTCTTTTTTTTTTCAATAGTTTCTTAAACTGCATCGTGACAACTTTATCTTTATTGTGATTGCGATATTTTATCGAATCATTTTACTCAAGAATATGTCTTAGATTGGTTCTTTCTTTTGTTTGAATATTTTACAAACCCTGATGTTCATCTTTAATGTTCAGATTTTATATATTAACCTTTTAACATGGAGAGCATATGGTGTCAGTGTCTTTTCAATTTAAATGTAACACACAAAACCAATCAAAGCAGAAAAGACAGAATGCAATTGAAATAACTAAGTTACTATAAAATATACAAAATAACTATAAAAAATTTGTGTAATGTTTCTTTGAATATCTCTTGTCTCTTTTGGTCATATCAGTTTCTGTTATACATGGTATAGCCATAGTGATTCTTTAATTGTTGTAGTTATCTAAAGTATGTCCACTCATTTCAAATCAAATACAAATTTATTAATATGATACATTATTGTCCTTTGTGGCCAATAATTGCTGTCACAGGTATTGTGATAGACAATTAGGATACTGTTAACCTTTGCCCCAAACTCCTTATTAATACATTCTTTTGGATAGCAGATAAATCTTCCGTGTTCAGTGTCTTAATTAATTAACATTTATACACACGTCATCCTACAGGTGATATTCACAATTTAACAGCTTTGGGATAGTGACATTCATCTATTATATAGATAAAATTATTTAGATAAAAGATATTTCAGTTCAGAAATTCCCACATGCGTGACTGCATACAATGTCAAACTGGTTTAAGTGAGTGAACAGGGTTGTACAATATTGCTACTGTATCTGGAACGGAGTCAAAAAGTTGGTTGAGGAGTTTTGGTTTGTAATCAGTCCAGGATAATTCCATATTTGGTCCATAAAAGTAACACGTACAAGTGTATCTAGGTCTAAATCGTTGGTTGTTATGTTCTTCTAATTAATTGGGGCAGTATTTCAACAGAGTGGTGCAGGTGCCACTGATCGGTGTGGTCATAATACCAGTAGCTTTACACTTTAGATCTAGCAGTGAAGACCAGTATTGGGTCTTCAGTTGTTCTGTGAATATGCCCCTGCTCTAAAACAAATTGGTATGGGGCTCTAAACAAAACACGCAAAAGGTCCATTTTCCCCTTGAAGATATGAATCCCTCATCTCCAGCTTCTGTTATTTTGCTTTTAACATACTTGAATATTGTTTCACATGCAAGGTAACTATTCCACAAAGAATTAGTGCATGTGTGTTGTGAAATATGCTTATAAAGTTAAAGGGATAATAACTCTTTGTATGAGATCTATATTTCACAATAAAAACATTCTGAACAACTCATAGAAATATAATATATTCTGTTGTACCACAAAAACGGCAGTTAAAGCTATTATTATCATATCTGAGCTTGTCTTTAGACCACTTGACCTCCATTGATGGCTATACTCTGTTATAATATCCTAAGAGATTATAACAAAAAAACAAACATTTTAGAAAAAAAAACAGGGACTAACTTTGAATGTAAAAATGGATTCATTAACCATTGGTAAGTATGGTAAAATTGTTGTTTACTCCAGGAAAATTATTTTTTGGCCAAAAAGAAGAGTTATTATCCCTTTAATGCTTGGCTTAGTTGTAGGATGAGCATTAGCATGCTCACATAAAATGGCAAGTAATTTAACTAAGTATTTTTGACCGGTGATTCAGTCAGTCATATGTGAAATGCAGGGTCAGGTTGAAAATAGGCCCAATTGGATAGTTCATGTTGTCAAATAGTTATAACTGCAATATTTGTGAAATTGTTTTTGCTGAAATAAGCCATGATGGTGTCTATTGAGGTGTTATTCTACAACTGTGTGGGTATTGGGCTGTCACATTTTCTGAATCTCAACAATTATGATCATAAGCTATTGATTTAAAGTTGAGGGTGATTAAATAGTGAATTATTATGAAGTGAAGCCTTCCAAAAGTGAAGTCTTTGTGCCTTACGGGAGATGAGATAACTTAAATGATCTCTAATGTTACAGTATCAGTCTGCATGCTTGCCAGCTTTGATGTCTAGTTGTACTTTTATTTATTTATCTATCAACTTAATTGTTTGTTTATTTAAACAAAGATTCCAAAATATTGACAAATGTATTCATCTGTTTTTTCTTTCTTTTTTATTATATGATAAAAAAATTATGAAAACTGCACTACACAAAGTCTAGGTCTCAGTGCTTACAAATGTTACTATGCATGTATAAAATCTAGAACTGAAATACAAAGATTAATTTAAAACTGATAAAAAAGAAAATAAAAGCTGAAAGGAACATAAATTTACCATAAAATTATTTTAATTAAATTGTTTTTTCCAATTTCTCTTAAAACTGTCAAAAATATCACTAATAGAAACCAAATATTAAGAAATAAACTGAAAGCTGCCATAGACTAAAAACTGAAATAGAAATATACCATATTATTCTTTTAATGGAATTGTTTTTTTCAATTTCTCTCAAAACTATCAAAAGTGTCACTTATAGAAACATTTGTCCTGTTAATTGATCAGACCATAAAATTGATGCTGCAATCTCAAAATTTCTATGATTTGATAGTCTTTTTGTTTGTTTGTTTGTTTCTTTTTGCCATCAGCATTTGCCCACCTGGTGTTAGTGTTCAGATGGGACTTGCTACATATTTGATAAAAGGACAATCACCCTTTAAGATCTTAAAGGGCATGAATAGCATTTTATAAACTATCAGTTGATATGTTAGTAACCAAGGTAAATCACACACACAAAAATTATTGAAAAAGTAAAAAAAAAAATAGTATAAAAAATAATAAAGGTTGCACAGGATTACTGCATAGATTTATGTAGTCGCAGTGCGTCGCAGTTTTGAGATCCAAAAGTATGAGCACCTGTAGGAATTACATGGAGTTACACTTATTCTGGGCTTTTCGGAAAAATTATCTTGATAAAAGCACCTTGGATATCAGATTCTGTTGGTACTGTAGTGTCCATGTCAGGGCTTATGGTGATAGGATAGAGGGGTCAGTGTTTTGACTCAGAACCTTGGCGTGACTCTAAATGAGATTGTTTTGTACCTTCACATGTTGACAAATGATAACAATGATGTTGCATGTACACCTGTACAAGTAAGAATGATGTGGAGTTAACAGCTAGATTGCATGTTTACATGGCATCATGCGAATTGGAGGCTGTCATGGAATGCTCTTCCCATGATATTCACACATGACTAAATGACTTTTCACGCATGACCTAACAGGAGACTTTCTTAGTAATTAATGGAACTTTGACTTTCTGAACAGGACCTTAACTACACTGACGACGTCACTGACCTTGCTTGTGTTCACCAGTATGGAATGGAGTGTGTGTGCAAATTTTGGAAATTTTTGAATTGATCCTTCCTCCATGTCTCTGTCACTAAATTTTAAATAGGATTATTGGAGAAAATAATGGGATAGCCAGGACAGCCTTATGTCTTAACACAAACCACAAATGGGTCTCTTACAGGTGTTCATGAAAGTTTTACCTTGACCTGCATACTAGGGTCACTGAAGTCCTCTTTATAAAAGTGATGGCACAGGCACTACCTTGACATAATGATCTATGACTCTTTCTAATATGAGCTATTGGTTTCAGATATTATTTGAAAAGCAATTATATCTATGAGATGATCAAAAATAGTCATTGCATGTCAAAAAAAAAAAAAAAAAATCTCATAGAGGCTGCCATCTTTTCATACTGATGGATTAAATATAATATCAAAATGAATAGTTTTTTTTCAAAAAAAAAAAGAAAAAAATCTCAAGTGACCAACTTGAGCGTCACCTACTATTTATCTACTTCTCAAGCCACATCTATGCCACAGTCCAGTTATGTGACTATGGGCTGAGTGCTGTATATAGCAAACCACAGAGTAAAATTAACTTGATTTAAAATTTAATTTCATTTGAAAATCAGACATTAGTCTGGTTTATGGCACATTTTCTGGTTAAAGTAATATATGTTGTTAAAGGGGACATAGTTGGCTTTTTAACAGAGTCCTTACATTGTGAAATGAACTGTGCACTCACTATATGTTCCCTATTAGTTTTTGTACTAAGGTCATCCTCACCAAAAATTTATTATTTTACACCCTGAAGCGCTACAGTGTTTAATCTTTTATGTTGATTTTCAGCCTCATCCTGATAACTATTTTAACATGATATGAGGCCTGTGAAACTAACTGCTTACATAGCCTCCTTTTTTTTTTTAGATACAAGCAATTTCTTTAATTGACATATTTTGTTTTGATAACTCTGAAAATAACAACAAGCTGACCTTCAGATGACATATGCTTTTAAATTCACCACTTAGAACTTTGCTTCAGGACCTGTACTTTTTCTGATTATTATTATTAGTAGTAGTAGTAGAAGTAGTAGTAGTAGAAGTGGTAGTTTGATTTTATTAATAACTTAAATTTATTTAAAAAGACTTATGTTTTTTATTTGGCTTATGAATAATTAAAAAATTATCTACCACTACTGTGTTTTTCATTTGTATTTTCAGTCCCCTTCCTGTGAATGGCGCCATAGTCACCAGCCATTATAACCCTAAGTACACCTCTTCCCCACAGAATTCCGATATCGACTCTGACACCGAGACAGATGATGAGGGATCAACAGGTCTTTGATTTTGGTCCATCACATTTTATAATATTAATGCTAATATTAGCTTCTTGCCCGTTAATATTGTGCACTCAATTTTGTCTGCCGTAATTTTTCTCACTGTTTTCAGTATTGTCACCTAGTAGAATGTCCTAGCTGTAACTAGGTTTACAATTTATCTTGTCAGGTCTCTGGGCACGCTTCACAGGCAGCAGTGGAAGGGCAGGAACCAGAGGCCAGCCTCACAGAGAGTCTGATACAGAGGAGGACCTGGACCAGCCTAGACGGTGGTGTCGTCTGCTATGATTGGCCATTTTGGAAAGCATTTATCATGACTAGACATCCTTAATATTTAGAATTTTTGCATTTTTATTTTTATGCCATTTGTTTTTTTGACCACCACATTTAATAATTGTTCAGTGAAAGAATAAGGTACCTTTATGGACAGAATTTTGAGTATACTTATTATCAAAGTATAAAAGATAACAGGATTTTCCCTTATTATTTAACTGTTGGTGTATATACAGTAGATCAACAGGACAGTGGAATTTGATTTTTTTTTTCTTTTGATACAATTTTTTTCAAAAACAAAATGAAACAAAAGAAAACAAAAACAGGCAGATCAGGTTGAGGAACAATTATTGTTTATGTCATATATTATTATGCATTAGTTACTATATTAGATCTTGCATACCGACATGCCAACCAAAAACAACCCTAGAAACCCTGGCAAACAAAATAAATGTAACAGCTTCTGTGAAACATGGCACAAATGTGGCCAAGGTTTTATGATGGCAGTATTCCAATCAACTTCCTTTGAAAAGTTAAGTAATAAGTTAATAATGTTACAGTCTCTTATGCTGAACTTAGTAAATGGAAGGTGCATCTTCATCAAGTGAAAATGTAACTTTAAGATCCAAGAATTATGTCTAACTTGGAACTAGGGCTTAATATAAAGAATGTGTAATTGTCTATTTCAGGCTGCATGAAATTAGTAGGAAAAGGTCATTAGTATCACCATTTTATATTAAACACTGATCATAGACAAAAGCCTGTAACCATATAAAGGGCTTCTGTCTATGACTATTGATCAAATAAAGAAGGATAAAGTATTTATGATCTTCTTTGACAATACTATATAAATATATATAGTTATGAAAAACAAGGTGGCACAAAAGTTTGCAATTAATTAGGGATAAGAAATGCATGTAATGAGGCAAAGCATCACTCAAACAATAGATATAAAAATGCATTGCATTAATGAAATGAGTGATGACAATGTAACAGTGTATTTTCACTGAATGTGACATACTGGGGAGGATTTTTTTGGTTGTAAGAAAAGCAAGAAAATGCAAATAAAATGGTAACCTACAGCTGGATTGCTCAAATCACTTTATTCAGGTCAGTTACATCACTTGTTTTCAGAAGTTGCACATAACAGACATGATGTAATACCTGCAATATTGCCCACGAGAAAAGATAACACCTCTTATAAATATCATTTGAATCTCACCAAGATGAAAATTTCAACACAATTTCATAACCTTTTGAAGTTTCGTGCAATCTTTTGTTTTCCAAGTAGAGAGGAAACCACAGCTCAGTGTTGCGGTATCAAAATAACCTTATTACCTGGTCTTATTTCTGGAAATACTAGTGTGTTTATGTAAGGAAAATAACCGACACTTGCTCAGATTACACGTGTTTGGCCTTGGGAATGCTTTATAGCATCGATTTCAAAGATCAAGGGCTCTGTATTTTCCAAGATTGCTTTCAAGACCAGAAATGCGCCCTCTATCTTGAGAAATAAATGGTGAGATTCCAGAGACGAGAGCTGAAAAGGGAGAAAGGAAGAGAAGGGGGAAGAGAAAAGTGGGGAAATGGTTGGATTTTGTAAATTTGTATAACGTCTTTTAAGAAATCATAGTTTATAGAAACTATTCTTTAAAGCAGCTGTTGTAATGTGTCTTCCGATTAAAATTTACATAAAGATGTTTTGTAAAATCATAGCACACGACTTTCCCCAAATTTCACTATCTTTATTTTCTTTTTATTCCAAATAAATAAATAATTTATACGTTCATAAATCTATTAACACATGTACATAAGTTACACATACACAAATTACTGTTTTATTCACAGCACTTATAAATAATAATAACAATAATAAAAAGAAAAACACAAAACACGCACTTGATAAAATTACCAAACACATTTGAAGTTTCAACAATAATATGGTTCCTAGACTGGAAATTGAACATGCTCGCACTGCTTTTGTCCACAGCCGACAAACCAGGTTGTTTATTAAACACGCGTCCTATCACTTACTTAAATAACCGAAATATCAGTCATGGGACCCTCCAAACAAAAACCTCTCTGTCGAGGTGTTGGCAACAGAACTTTTCGTACGAAAACGCGGTCAGTGCACTTCTGTAAGCATACTTCACATCGTCATCTTATTATTGTTTAAATCATACTACTGACATGTTGCTACTCTTTCTCTTTTACCAACATGTACCATCATAAAACTGTTCTATTCTTGTACCTAAGCAATACAAATAACCAGAACAGAAAATGAAATGTCAAACAATCAGTGTCAGTAAACATATGGAACTCTGTCAAAAGAATACATTTTCAGCAGTTTACGAGCAACTCCATCTATCAATCGCGAAAAATAAAAATATCCTTTAACATTAAATGTAAAAAGTTACAATTTTCGGCTTAACGCCAGGCATTTCTGCAAATAGTTTTGCTGCTATGAATAATGAAATCACAACTCTAAAGGCACATTTACAGCCACGTAACACATAGTCCTGTGGGTGCAACTTCTCTTCCACTGGTCGTCTGATTAAGCTCTCTGAAGGCGGCAGGTAAACTAATTTTCCCGAAGTAAGTCCCCTGGTTCAGCGGTGAACGTTGAAACTGTGGGACTCATTTGTTGCCTCTGGTGAGCTTTGAATAATCAAACGACCTTGAGATAGTTCGAAATCATCTAAGATACCAAATAAGACTGTCACCACAGCGTGACGTCATACGAGACTGACAAGATCTTTGGGAGGGGGGGTAACATAATTTGTAGCGATAAGATTGCAACTCTTAGTAAGCAATACAGAACAGATACGCATTACATGTTTAATTCGTGCTGTTCTGCAACTGATTGTGATATTTCCCACCCCATCCTTCTCCAAATCCAGTCAAAAGTGGCTTAGGCCTATCTCAGATGATTTCCATGTTGACTGTAAACGCACCTTTCAGTTGTAGTGGGACAAGGGAAGTGCTGGTAAATAATAGCAATGAGATTGCGTGAACTAATTTTTTAAGTAAGATGAGGTCACACTTACATAAGAGAGGTAGATCCAAAATGTTTTGCTCAAGATGTTTAAAATTCTAAACCTAGGACACGAATTAAATGATCCTGATGAATACCTTTCATGTGTTTTCTGACTCGTTCTCAAAGTGAGTACGGTGTCCTCTGCGTAACGAGGTAAGAAACTATACACATCCAATCATTTTTGATGAAATAAATAACTTAACTTACGTTTCATAAACAATGCCGAAATTTTAAACATATATGTTCTTGTCAAAAACGTTTAGGATCTACGGAGGTAGAACTAGTAATTAATAAGTTACTTCCGTAAAACCCAACATACTACTGCATGCATTTACGGAAATAGCCAAATACCAACAATTGTGGTTATAGTGTAGATACAATTGGTTCAGTGCATCAAATGACTACGAGGTAAATCTTATCAATAGTGATTATCTAAAACAAAAGATGAGGATATAAATAAGTCAAAAAGTGATGAGGTAAAAATAGAGTTCTTTAATTTATCCACGATTTCTAAAGCATGATGAATAAAGACTCCACACATTCGGGGTACCTCAAAAGAACTAAGTGCGAACAAATTTTCGGTCAATAAATAAAAGCAATGAATAAAAGCATGTTCTATATGCAAGGGTATTCATTTGTTTAGGGATAAAATCACCAACAAATGAGACAAATAGCAAACAAATGAAAATAAAATGGATAAATATTGTTATGTCCATCTACACGTTGAACATTAACTTAACGACAACAGCATCATTGAAAATAAGTTAAAATCAAATTGAAAGCACCTCATTCGAAATGAAATCAGGGCCTGAGAGATTGCAATCCTCGTAAGCGCAAAAGGACACACATCATGTAAACGTCACTTTCACGTCATTTCGACGTCAACATGACGTCACGCGCCAACTAGAAGACCGTATAAATGGAGATAAAGGAGGTCAACTGCTTACAGTATTTCGTCTTTGTTTTTGTTTCTGTCTAGAACTGTACTTTCTTTTTTCGTTGTATTCTTGACGGGCTCCGATTGCTAGGTTTTCAACAGTTGGGTGTTTACATTTGGTAAATTTTTACAGTCTGTGGTTCATTATGCTGTCCAATTCAAAATAATTTCTACGTGTTTTTAATCATAAAACATAAAACTGAGATCACTTCAACTAAGCCCTGACAAACTGTCGACGTTGAAATAAATATATCTTAAAATGAAGTCACACACACGCACGCACACACACCTGGTTATCACTAATTAAGCCCACCCCTAACCCTTGAAACAGAAACCTCATTTTCAACATCACTCAAACCATTTTTCGGAATAAGCATTGGTCGAGGAAGAAGTTCCTATCATAATGAGCTTCCAGTTTACAGTATATATATACTGTAATTGCGATCAATCGGAAAGCCTGGGCTGATTTTGGGTATCATTTATGGAATTACACGTAGTGAACTGACAAAACGTAAGTCCACCGGAAAGTCTGTCGTGTCATTCACATATGTCACTGTTTAGAGCAGTTCACTTTCTGTTCCATTACATTTATCTCAGACACTAGACCCTCCACAGTTGGGTGATCCTTTCAGATGATTCCGTGGCTCATGATTCGAGGGACGGATTCAGCCGACGTGCCCCCAAAGGAAACTATACATCACACATACTGTTAGCATTCTCTAGGTGAGTAGACTTCTCAATAGGTCCTCCAGATGTGTATTGCTACACTTTAACTGTCCACAGAACAGGTTCTCTATCACCCTGACGTTCACGCTTAGTAGCGAGGGCAGAGCCATGAGAAGTCGGGTGTATTTCAAGGTTTCTTCGGGACCCGTGGTCCCAATATCTTCGCGGAGGAGCTGGAAGACGCTTTGGTAAATTTTCTCAATGTGGTCGCGATCGGTGAGCTCTAAACTTCCTGGAAAATATAAAAGATATAAAGGCTTTATTCATAAATAAATCGTGATAATACGTCATATCGTAAACGTGATTTATGCCTATAGAAAAACAAATGAGATTGGACCACGTGCAACGTGACAGATTGTAAGCTTTTTCACGTCGTTGCAACTGTATATGTTCTGTCATGTACAGGACTTAATACTCCAAAATTATCCACGAGTTCGCGTTATGTGGTTTAGGCGGAAGTTAATTAAAATGGTCGTGTTGAGCGCAGGGCTCTGCTTCGGTGATTTTCTGACTTGAAGCATACATAGTTCAAGCTGTCAATCTCTTAAAACATAGGCACTGCTTTATCAAATGGGCATGCTGCTAGATGAAAAAAGGCCTTAATAATTCATTTCATAACTTTCAAACAAATCGACTTGATGGTCTTTTATTTAAGTTTGCGTCATGTTTATGGTATTTATAAACGAATGACTTAGTTAACCAAACGGTTGGCCTTCAAATTCAGGGAATCGTGACTTCCTTATAGTCTGTAAATAGCATGTTGCAGCCGTACTTAACGATGAGTTTAAGACAGATCTAGGGCGGTCCAGTGGGCCTTAAGACAGGTCCAGTGCTAGTAAGAGACTGCTTGGTTTTTCCAAGTATAACTACCTTTTTACAGTTTTCTGGTTTATCCCTTTCGCTCTATCTCTCTATCATACATACACAGACACACGAGCGCGCACGCGTCCCCCCCCCCTCCCCCACACACACACACACACTACAGATGAAAAGCACAGTAAGTGCAAAAGTGCACTTTGTTCACCTACGCAGCTGGTTATTTTAAGGAATTCTGCGGATCGTAAAATCAATTACGACGGCATGGTACACGAATGCGCTTTTTTCCCTCCGGGTCTCCAGTTGAACGTGTACTTTTCATGACGGCGACCTGACCTTGAGAAACTCGGTTAATTATCCAGAGTGAACGACTTCGCCATAGTTATTATCTACAGTATCTAAAATAACACTGGATTCGCATCTGTTAATATTCGAAAGCACTGACTGGCACCAGAGCCATTGCCAAGAACTCTTTAGTTTCACCTGCTAACAGAGGATAACCGACCTAACGGTGTTAAACTATACCAAGGTTAATGACTGGAAGAATCATGGGAGGCACGACTGCAAGTAGAATGACAATATATTTGTCTCAATACACATGAGCTTTTCTCCAGAAGGACAATAAGACAGAATTAGTTCTAACTCAAAGGCCCAATACATGTACAAGTACAGGCGAACTGTCCTTGTGCAACAATTACATCTATCCCATTTTCACTAGACCCAGTTGCAAATTGATTCACTTAGCTAAAATGCGTAGACTGTACCTAAACAGAGACAACTTATGCATGTACATTTAATATACAGGGAATGCGCTGATTATGCCTACCAAAACCAAATTTAGCAACGATCGCTAACGTTATCGACCACCTTAACAATGTAACAAATATTTAGGTAGGTCGCCCCAACCTCGGCTTATACTATGGCGGCATTCTACCTTTGATAACCCTTATGTCATCAATTATTGATGATTGAACAACTGAACACAGAAATAGGAGTCACGGAACGCTATGTACGGATTTCGTCGCGTTTTTGATACAATTGTCAAACGTCAAGTTTGCATTCTTTGTTCATTCAAGTGCCCCGCACTCCTGTATGTATTCAAGGAGCAGTCATTTCTCCAAAACACGTTTACAACAAAATGAGAAACTATTTTACATTGTCACCTACACTTATATATAATTACAGACACAAAACATCAAAATATTATAAAGATAATACGATATAAAATTAACTGCCCCAAAGAGTGAGAGACACGACAAACGATTTCAACGAACAATATTAATAGAATGATACAATAAATCCAACCAAGTTGATTATTATGCTTATAACCGATAAAATACGACACAAATCGATAAAGATATTGACTGACTACCACACAGTATTTCATGGCGTCATTGTAAATGTATTTTACTGTGTATCCTTAAAATTGTGCCTAAGCTTCCTGTCACGCACGCCGAAAATAATCGACTCTTGATTCTTATCAGGAAGTCTGGGACTGAAGGGAATATTAGTATGTGTTAAGACGCACTATTACCTTTATTAGTGTAAAGTACTTTCGTACAATGTGACTCTAAACGGCAGGCTGACGCTTTCCTCGCAAAATTTTCAATGGCCTCTTCAAAAGACCATTTTCTTTTAAAAGTACACTCGGGCTGGACAATTCACCACAGACTTGAGCTTTATTCTTTACATAACATACGAAATGCAAAAAAAAGTTAAATTCACACTGCGCGTTGCCTAAGACACGTAGAGATGCACTGGACTGTGAAACATCAACTCTCCTCTTACATACTCAGACGTTAGTGAGACGATTGCCGCTTGCCTTGCTTCAGCTTCGTTGCCAATGCAACCATTTACGCCACTGCAAAAGCCAAACTGAGACGTCTGGGCGGAAACTGTTTCTGTCTGGAGAAAACGTGGAAGGGGTTCATTATATTATACACGGACGGAATAACACCATAGCAGACCGCGCTACTTTGCAAGACCAAGGTCAGATGTGATGGATTACCGCAGACGCTGCACCCCGACAGCTCACTTTAAAAAATACAGTATAGAACTATAAATATCTGCGACATTGCAAGCCCCAAGCCCTGCCTCGAAATATTATTTTGTCTTACTCTTTACGCCAAATCTTATCAAATTTTTCAAGAATGACTGCTCTACCCCCATCCCTGCGACATTATAAAATGAAATAACTGAGTTCTGAACGAATCATTATCCGTTTAGACTGCGATGTCTTCCTGTCATTTCAGAACAAAATACCGACATAAAGCACTTTTATTTGAGGGATTTTATCGTTTTCAAGGCTTAAATAAGGTTTAAATTGGAAAAAGATAATCGGTTTTGCAGACAAGCACAGTAGACAAAAATATGACTTCGGGGCATTTTCGAACACGCACAGTTTAATTTGCGTTTCGTGCACGTATCGAAAATAATAAAAGAAATCAATTTGCACCTTATTTTGAACTCCAGTAGGTTCAGTGTCTGGGTAACATGACACTGGTAGAAGTGCATCACGGCTTCGTACCCTGGCCTAAAACATATATTCTGAGTCATTTCCCGTTGTGGACAGAATATGACGTTAATCATATCGAAAGGATGTATACACGAGAGGCTTCAGCATCTAATTACTACAATCTCCTTCAGCAAACAAATTAAAAACTTCAGTAGAAAATTTAGGGGGATCAAAACTCCCCATAACAGTCTCACTGACTGTTCACTAGAACCGAAGGGTATGGCATGCCGGTAACGGTCATTCTGCCTCCTTGGTAAAGGCGAGCCGCCGACTCTGGACTAACCCAATTTCCCCCAATTCCACTATCTGAGTGTTAATCACGGTTCTACCTCGTGCAAGGCCTTCACCTACTTTCCCACTTTTCGAATCACGCTTGGGATATTAAAGGTTGATTGACATATTGGATACAGTACAGTAGGCCCTACAGTACAGACCGATAATAGTCCTCTGCCGCATCACCGTCAAAGTTTTAGTAAAAAGTCAGAGGAATATCAGAAATTACGAGAGGCACGATTAACTGCCCACCCACATCAAAGAGTACCCTCTACCTGGGCAACAGATGGAATTTTCACAAGATATTCACAGATGTGTCTTTAAATAAATAGACAGTCATTTGACTCACTGGCTTTTTGAAAATTTGACTATAATATCAGACACCCTGGTAGTGGGTCATCAAGTGTGCACCATATCTGACGTTACAGACGGTCCACCTCTGTAAAAGGACAATTTCGCCCTGCCTCTTTATTCTCTGTCGACCGCTAATTTCATCAAATAAGCAGAAAAGATTACCGTTCTATTTTTGTCCATTCGCCAAAACTCGATCCTGTCCTCAAATAATTTTACGTTGGTCTTGTCCCAGATAAAGGGCAACAGAGTGTGAGTGACCTTAATTTGTTAAGAAGTCGTCTGGGGTTTTAAATGAACTTAAAGCGGGCCATTTTATGCCCGTACGTCCATGTTGATATCGTAGATAAAAACGTAATCAGTGATAGCGCTGTATGTGATTGGTGTACAACACGCCTGACTACAGATACTGACGTGTCCCGAAACCGCGGCCATGTGTCATTTTAGCTTTACACTTGGATTCTACAAGTCGTCGCACAATTTTACAACACATAAATGTGTTGCGAGACAGCTCTAAAACCCTTTTCGTTCTCAGAGAGAAATAGAGAGAGAGATTCATTTGCATATAGTTAGAAAATCGGGAAATAAAAACTGAGGAAGGCCTTTGAAAGGCTATTAAATTGATTTTTTATTGACAAATATTTTTAGTTAAAGCTCCATTTTTTCTCAAACCACAAA
Source organism: Lingula anatina (assembly GCF_001039355.2). The sequence continues at coordinate 187,246 of NW_019775652.1, read as the reverse complement.
CGTCCTGAGAGAAGTACGTGCCTAGGCAATAAAAACACTCTACAATACTTACAACCTTGAACCATGGATGCAGAGAATCGGTGAACATCCAGGTCACACAACAGACGAAATATATACACGTTTGCCTCAGTAGGCGATAAGCTATCGTATGACCGATTTCATGTCCACATTCAAGTTGAGGATAAAGTAGATTAAATAGGTGACCGCATTTCTTATGAACTATGAGCTTTATAATACACACCACGCGGTATGCATGAGGAGCACGTGAACACTATGTCTATATGCAATACCATCAACGAGGACCGAAAAAAATCCCAGTTAAAAATAACTCGCTTATGGGTGAGATTAATTACCTTAAGTGAGGTTAACTACCTTGCGAAATTGTGAATTTAGGGGAAAGTTCTACATGCGTGGCAACAACACACATACTTATAGTGCTGAATACACAAGAAGACAATTATACACACACACACAAATAAACAAAAATCCCTTGAATAACTTAAAGCTTAAAATGTATCAATACGATTTCCTTCAACATAACTTAAACTCACTAAATCTGCATTTCCAAGTGAATGCCAGATAAATGTGTACAGAAGACATTATGGCTTCCAGGCATTGGTTAACCGGGGCGTCTGAGGACACAACGCCCAACGCCCTACAGATATCTGTGCCAAACATAAACACGTTTAGGACAGTGGCCTTAAAAACCTTCACCTGATATTTCACCTCAATCACGATCGCGTTCTCGGACGCCTCCATAGAAATCCACGTCCTGCCAGACGCAATTCAAACACTCAATAAGACCTTTATTTGCACAGCGTCACGACGAGTATGATCTTTTTACTGTGCTCTTCGCATTTGTGTATAGAATGATTATCAGAACAACCCGGGCACCTCTTGCTTCTTGCCCAGTCTAAACTTTACCTTTTTATTAAACAAAAGTTTTAACTTTTAAAATTCAAACATGATTCCTAGTTAAATTGTGCCATTTCCCACCGAAAGTTCGCGTTCTCCAGTTTCGATGGCCTTTATGCGCCTGTTGGAATTCATATTTTGTAACCTTCTTTGAATATCTAATAATAAAAATTAGCAAAAAATGGTTTGTTTGTTTACAAAACATGTTTTGATATGTTACAAGTGTCATCTTATTATCAGCTTGTCATCTCCCACAGGAGTACAAAGAAACTTCCCGGGGTTTATCATTATTATTTTTAAACTGACAACGTTGGTCTACAACTACCTTAAATTAACACCTAATTTCATGAGACGACTATTAAACATGAGAATGACATTTACATTGCTTTGTCTCCAAGTATTCTAGGTATTAAACATACGAAATGACTTCAGGGATAATGCATTTTCCTATGTTGCACTCTCTATCCACAGCCATACTTAAATGAACTGGTTCGCTCCCTGCGTGAGTTTTAACAAAATGTTTATTTGCGTAACGTATTTTATCCAAACCCTCTGCCAAAACCTTGCATAAACATTTTGCGAAGATCTTACTCTTTTTACAGGGCAAAATCTCTCCCTGTCACTGTCCTCTTTCAAGTCCGAAATAAAGAACAATTTTGTTTTTATGCTGACTTTAATAAAGTCATGGTAATCAGTGCTGGCTTGGGATAGGTTGTTGTCATCCCAGAGAAGTCTACTGTACAACTACCCTTCTGGGACAAAATTTTACCACAAAAGCCTGATAGTTTCCCTGCTCTCCCCCGACTAGACTAGACTGTGCACTCACAGATTTAAGTGAAAACACGTGCTCTACTATCTGCCCCTTTTAAACCCAATCCTGTGTGCGGACCCGAGAACCTGAGTGTCTTCAGATTTAACTAGAGCGTCTGACCTTTGCCTCACAGACTCTATTATGTTCATGCCTGCTCGGGAATTCCGCTTACACCGATATCCTACTACGCATTCTAGACTAATCTGAATTTCCTTGAGTCAAGATCTTTCCGCGTATTTTAAGGGCAGCTGGTAAGTTGAAGCCTCTGGGTACCCTGAGTATGTGAGCAATTAAGTATGATTTCCTGTCTTTCCGATTTTTTAAACTCGTTTCATTAAAACAATTTTATCTAGCTTTTTTCTTGTATCCCCCTTTTCACCACTTTTTGTTAAATCGTTATGCATGAATGATGAATTAACAAAATGATGGGGACAACAGGATGGGGACAAAAAGGGTCGGTATTAAATAGATGTTTGAACAAAACAGGAAACTGTTCAAAGCACCAAAGTAAGACAGGAAATAAACTAGGGACGGATAACTAAATATCAGCGCGAAAGTAACATACATGGACCCACATACATAAGCAATCTAGGATTAAAAACGACATTAGTAACAGTAAGATGAAGTAAAACAACTTCAGTCACAATACTCCAGCACTACAGTATACAGAAGCACGCGCTACTGCCCCCGTATCTAGCCATGAAGACTCTTAAACTCAGGGTGACATGAGTTCTATTTGGCAAGTGATCAGAGCTGGGTAAAACATCGTCTGTGTGAACTAGTTCATAGCAATTTGATCCATATATTACTCATAGACAGCGCGCACCTTGGAGAGGTACTGGCAGGGTTCAGCGGGCAGCTGATGGCGTGGCTTTTTAAATGATTTAAACTGTTTATAAATAAGTGATAAATCAAATTTGATGAAAAATTCCAGTACCTGACCTCCAAATTTCCACAAGTTCTAGCTCCCCCTTATTGTATTAACTAACCATATATTTCTTTTCATTGTGAAATAATAACATTGTGTTTAATCAATGCAGAAAGGACCAACCCCACTTACAGCTATTTCATTTAAACCCACAAAAACGACTATGTGACGGTAAGCAAGTCTTCTATGCTGTTTTGCGTCATCTAAATCATATCAACGATACAATTACACTACAGAGAAAACACGTTGATAGATCATTTTCGTTGTTGACAATCTTGAAGACCTTGAAGTAAGAGCAAATGCGTGCACAGAAATCCGCGGATGGGTATTTTAGATAACATATGCATATGAAATCTGATGCAATCCAATGAAGGACAGTTTTGGAGTCCGCCAACCTTATGCTTGAAGGACTCAAGCAGAAGTCCACCAAGATCATTGTTGCACGGTCTTACTGCAGTGTGGGCAGAGACACGACTTAGGTCCGGCACATCCTACCCAGAGAGCAGTATCGACACCGCGGGATCCCACCATTATCAACCAGGTCACCAACGCCGACCCTTAATCGCAGGACGATAAGAAGGAGTACCATAACTCACGCTACCTGTGCACAGTGTGATCGTGTTGGTTGTTTCGTATTTATTATGACTTATTCATCAAATCATCTGCATCCTCTCCATCAAATAAACCTTGCCTCATAACATCAATGATCAATTATATATATTGTGTTTGTAGTGTTTGCGAACACGTAAACACGCCTTCTCGGGCACGCCGACTTGTTTTTCGAACGACGACTTCAATGACAAAAGCGAACATCTACAAATAGTAACGCAACAGAAAGAAAACAAATTCGTTGACCTTAACCGACCGTTGTGTACCCGGTCGAAAGTTCTAGATTGCCTCTCGCTTCGTGTTCTCGGCGTTCAACTTTGAAATTCATTACATACATATGCAATTAAATCATATCTCTCGTCACGTAAGAAATCACTTCAGCCTAAAGTAAAGGACTGAAACTAAAAGCTGGCTACCTAAAGAACGCGATGTTCATATAATAAAATAAATTCTTGCCCCGATAAATACCATAATCGTTCTCATTCTTAACTCTTATAATCGATACACTTTACGCAAAGTATATAAGGATATTTATAGCAAAATAAAAAGAGAAAATCCTATCAAATAATATATATATATATATACGCAAAAATTATAATTATATATATATATTTTTTTTTTTTTTGTGTGTGTGTGTGTATACGAGGCAGCCAGGTCTACGTTCAGAACTATTTTGTAGTGAGTCATTGATCCTACATGTAATAGCGGCAAGGGCTAAATAACCAACGTCCCTACCTAACAGAACTGACAGTGGAAATCGGCTTTGGTTCGCAAAATGTTGGGGAAGATAAGAAAAAGATTACTGCTTGAAGTGGGGACGCGCCCCAAGCATCGATATGTTCTCCCGAAAGAGCACTGAGATGATTGGATTTCAGTGGCGCAACATGAAATATTATTTCTTGTATTCTGATTTCTCGACCTTGAAATTGACCTGTATCTCAATAAAAGGAACTATTTTACAAGTTACCGTGAATTCGTTTTGAATGTTATTTATTCGAACATTATCACAATTCTTATCTCTCTCTCCCCGTCTGTCCCGTCGTCAATTGATCAAACCAGGGTCATTTGCCAAGTACAGGCTTCACAACACAAGGCATTACGTTCAAACCCTGCCTTGTATTAGCATGTGCGGTGCCCTCCTACAAATACAGTGCCAACTGCAACCTCAGAATTGTTTTTCTCGACGCATAATCGATACATAAAGTGGTATAAGAAACCAAAAACAAAGTTCTTAAAGAAACCAAACAGCTACTTCTGTCGCTGTACTATCATTACAAAATTACGACGCATCAAGATGGGTCTCCTGACTTTTTCTTGCAGCCTGATTCTTGTCAACCATCCTGATTTCATGCTCTGCTCGACTGCTTCGTAAACCATTGGCTTCATTTGTTCAATAAGAACGCACACACCTCTACTCTTGACTTTCTACTCTCTCTCTCTCTCTCTCTCTCTGTGTGTGATTGTATCCGTGTGTGCACTTCTCTCTCTCTCTCTCTCTCTCTCTCTCTCCTTTCTCTCTCTCTCACACACACACACACACACACACACACACACACACATTTTCCCTCATGTTTACTTTGTCAGAAGATTCAGCTTCCAGGAAAATAAAATGGGAAGCTGTAATTTACAAGATATCTGCCGTCATAACGCCTACAAACGTTCAAAGACACCATTCATACAATGCCTTCACTCTAGAAGCCTTCAGGAGGTTATGGAGACCAAAGGGAGAGTTATAAATCTTTCCCAGCATTACTTAAAACATGACCGTGTCATAAATACAACAGAAAGCAGTTCAATTCAAATTCTGTTTAGCAATCAAAATTTGCTCATTAGTACCAGGAAGTGTCTATATTTTCAGATAATCAGCTCACGATTTTAAGATTAAGCACACGCGTCCTAAGAACTGTACCACTAAGACGCGAGTTATTTGTGGCGTTGATCTGAGGACAAGTGAAGCTGCATGTGTAACGGGATCCGCCCATCACATGACTGCCGTGTAACCTGTCTGACCGCAGTGACACTAAGCCATTTGCCATGCTTATATAACACACCGCTTAAGGTGCACAGCGGAACGTGACACTTTTGTAACGTACGGTGACTTGCAAAAGTACGATTGAAAAAGATTCCTCCTTCATACCAGACATCGTGATAATGTTTACACATGGGGGTCGTAGACGGCATGTTTCATGTGATATAATTCTGTGCAAAAACCGCGATGCGCTTGTTCGATACAGTGACCTTTAAATCACCATTTTTTAGCCATGAAAAGGGGGGAGTCAAAAAATAATTTAAGAAATGGGACGAGCAAAGTGAAGCTTACCTTTACAGCGTTGAGACCAGGAAGTCATATTAAATGATAATGCCTCATAAAATAAAACCGAAACCTATTTGCCCAAGTGTAAACCACTGAAAAAAAACTCTCTTTTGCCGTTTAGATCACGGGCATCGGTCGGGTTGTGTTAGTAAACTTGCAAGCCAGCCAGGGCAATTCACGCGGGAGCCTCAAAACTCTATTTCGTACACGCATCAGTTCACAACATGCGGAAACACACACGCACTGGTTTAATGTGTATGAACGCTGCACGTATAGATAGATTCTCCAGATCCAACTTATCCGCACAGTCTGGCCTCGGTCTCAAAAGAGTACTCGTGCAAGGGCACGTTGTTATACTTAATTGGTAGGCAGGCACAGTAACTCTCTTAACTCTAAGTCAGTATGTTTTTTTCCTTGCTTGGTCCTCCTTGATTAACAAAATATGCTAAATACATGTCCGGGTGGCACACCACGTGTCCGGGTAAGCCTTGCAGGACGGGCACCACATAGTATGAGCTGATGACGTTTCTCAATACAAATAACTCTGCCAATGACGGCGTATCTATGGCAGTTCTGTTGTTACATTTAGAGCTTCGAGAGAGTCGACCGGCGTTCAAAATTCTATAATTGGATATATACTTTGTTAACATTTATTGAAATTCATATCAGATGAATGAATGATTATATTTGTATGATAACGATGCCATATTTATGGCTATCAGGTGTGTCTGTCTTAAGACATAAGCTGCCTTCAATTTCCACTTATCATAATGATTTTCTTCATCAAACTGTCTTCTTGTAGGTAACTTTTTTCTCTATTACTGTGTAACAATGTTCAGTGACGTATCACCAAAACATGTACGAGGAACGCCTAAATACCTCGAAACTGAGGGTGTCATTACTTCTATCTAGAGTTAACCAGAATATTTTCATATATCATTCAGAATTTCAGGTCATTTTTCTGTTCATATGTCCTCCATCAGTAGCTAAGCATTTAGTTCAATGAACTGTTAGTTGAAAAGAGACTGACTGAAAGAGTAATATGAAACCTTTGAACCTTTGACCTTAAAGCCAACCTCTGACCTCTATCTTGACCACAATACCATAACTGACCTTTAATCCATGCACTTGTCTCTGGACAGCAAAGGTCATAGATAATTTTCTCACACATGATATATTCAACAGCATTCAGACACCTCATCATACATCATATACGACAAAAGCTGAACTTACCAGTGTGAAAAAGGACGGCCGTCCTAAGTAAGTCAAAAGTACGGCTGTTCAGACCGAGATTCCTGAACTTTTGGATCACACGCTCGATCTCCTCCACTCTCCCCACGGTGGGCGTGTCTTGGTTGACCGAGTTCCCACACTGACAGCTGGAGCATGAGGAGGACGAGGAAGACGCAACCGAAGCTGTGTCGCTTACGTCGTTGTAATGAGGAGTTACCACGAACTGAAAGTTGTTCTCTGACATAAACAGTAGGACGAGCCGAGCCCAAGACGCGTTTATGAGCCCAGCTTTGTCTCTAATTGTAAGTCGCTTGAAATTTTCCAAAGAATTGGCAAACTGAAAGGTTTTCGTCACCCAGTCTGAAACCCTGGAACTGACTGGTTGCAGATTTTTCTTGGCGAGTGTCACTGGAGTGTTGCTGGGAATTTGAGATGGTTTGAGCTTCGTATCAACCTTTACTTCTGCCATTCTGTAAGTCTCAGTAACGGGGCCCGAACATGTAGATGGTTTCTTATAACGTTCCAGCAAAACCTTCAATATAGAACCATCTACTTGGCAACAGGGCATATTTAACAGCCCAAGACCGTCGCCAAAGCCTTCAACGCTGTCACCAGAGGTGCTTTGTTGCAGGGCCATCTTGCGGTTGGCTTTCTTGCAAGACAAATCTATTGGCTGTTCGGTCTCTTGAATTGGCAATGATGCGGATGGTGGAGTAAATGGTGACATGGAACGCGATGACGATGAATAAGATGATGAGCACCTAAGGGGCGGTTTGCTATCGCTTGATGAGGCCTCAGCAAGTGCAGAAAACGAAGCTGTGCTCTGTGCAATTACTGGCGAGGGGGAGCTATAACCATTTGGAATGGACACACATTTTGTCCCAATTTCATGGGAATAATATCGAATACTTGGAGACATATTTCTGGTTACTGAGACCGGCGACCCGTTGTGGACAGGCGTCAAGCAACCAAGGGGACTTGGGGTGGACTTAGGACTGTTGCTTATAGACCGACACTCGGAAAAACCATTGAACCTCTCGGACCCGAGTTGTATGTCTGCTGCGGTCTCTTGATCAATTCTTACCCCCGAATGCGCCAATCTCAAAGAAGTTTTTCCTTTTTGCTGCAGAATGCATTTATCATAATAGTCCATACCTTTAAAGCCCATGAGTTGAGGAAGAGGTAAACTTTTTTGCCCAGAGCCCCAACCCCATTTTGAAGAGGGCAGGGGATTGCTCATCCTGTACTTCTCCTCGCCCTCCTCGTGGCGTCTTTGGTTATTAAGAATTTGCACATTTGCAGTTACCAGGTACTCCTCATTCATATTGGAACCATTGCTTCCTAAGTTGGTGATGGGGTACTTTTCAAGTTTAGGGCGCTTCGGTGACGGATTCAACCTGGCCGTATTCTTATCTGTCTCGTAAATTCTCCTTTTTGAAGAAGCCGCTAACGACGATGGCGGTGTCAATGATTCCTGCCTCACCATATATTTCGGATTAAAATCGAAGAAGTGTGGAGATCTTGTTGGCAGTTTGGTTGCCTGGAACCCGTTGAAACACGACTGGGACTCGTAAGGGATGTTGCCCGCGCCGCTGAGGAGATTTTGTAGGATCCGTGGCTCCTGCATGTGTGCCGGGCAGGGGCATGACGGGAGGTGGTCCAGGGTGGCTTCGGTCGTCATGGAGATGTGGGTTTGGTCAAACAATCTGTAAATATAAAATACTAACAATAAACACCGTGTTTACAGCAGGGAAATATTCATAAGAGCTATTGGCGTCGTATAATGCCACTAAAACGTGTCTGGAAACATTAAGCTTTATATATATATACAAAATGTAGACAAGGCTGCAAAATCTGTTTAACAATAATAAAATGCTATAGCTATGATACACATATTGTTTAATCCATCTGTGGTGCAACAATACATTTTAATTATGTTAAACAGGGTGTTATTTCCAACCTTCACGAATTGGTAAACTAAATTTACAAGACAGCAAAGCTAACAGGAGCAGTGACATTTAAACGGCCAAAATAATGAACAAGCAACTTATCAAAGAAGGGTCAAAGAAAAAAGTGAATTTTGATGCAATATTATACAACGTATAACAGCATTGTCACTTCCAATTTACACTCTATGGTTTTACTCTGTACAATCAGAGTATGTAACTAGCGCAAGGCTTCAGACCCATGGGAAAACATACTCACAGCTGCCAATTTGTGAAAATTGTAAAGTTAATAAATAAAAGCTAAAAGCAAAAAATACTATTGTTTGGTACGGCTTTCGAACTCAATCTATATTGCACTGTAATTAAATAATTCTTGAAAGTTGGAGGCTTATTAAAAATACAGTTTTCTTTTTAGCTTCGGTGACAGTGCACAAAATGTTTTTTATCTTGGTACAATATTACTTAATGCTAATTTGTTTAAACGGCCTTATTTCTATCAAAGCAGACTTAAATTTCGGAGGTATTATCTAACAAATACATAACACATTTTTCCGTGCTGTTCAGTAACGGGAAGGTATATTTAATTATTTTTAACAGAAAATTAGGACATGGGACTGACGGTTTGTCCATTTCGTCATTCTCAAAACATTTAATTGTTTCGGCCAACAAGTCCCACAAAAGAATTCACCATCCTAGACACGCAAACGACCACTTTAAACCATGTCTTTGCCTTACTGGGACAGATTCTGTATTCCTGTCTTTGCCATAAGCGTGAACCTACAAGTATGTATACATTCCCACATATTCAGGAAAATGTGCCTTCCGCAAGCACGGGGGTGGGGGGAGAGAGAGAATGGCGGCAATGTTGGAACTTACCCAAAAGGAGAATTTAAAATGTTTTGCATACATCTGCACGAAGGATGTACACTATTTTCTTTAAATTCAGAGATTGTTGATTGCCATGAGATAACTCTATTGGTACTGATGAACCCGGTGGTTATCTATTGTACTCTGAGTGTACTTACACAAGCACGCGTTCAAGACAAACGCAAACTCGACTTTGTAAGAACTCATCTACCTACTGGTTTATACAAAATGAATGCCTTTTTCAAAATGGGCATATGCATATGAAGAAGAATACAGGGTGCATATTGTTATGTTTATCCTTAATGTGCCCAGTTTTGCCTTTGAATTCGTAATGAACGGTAGCTGTCCCAAAAACAATATAGGTATTAAATTTTTCTCATTATCTATTCTTTTGATTTGATCGATTATCATTCTTTGAGTACACAACGGTGATAGCACTAGCAAGGATATTTATTTGTTTTTAATATATCCATTCATAATTTTCAACGGTCATATAACTATCAAAAATACAAATTGACGATGCTAAATTCCTTCAAACAAAACTTATATTACGCCTGTTTAAAACACTAATTTGGTTAAACTTAAAGTAATGTGTAGAGGTACATGGTATTTTCTTTATAAAATTTTATAAAACTCATTTGTTTTACTTTCAACATTAACAAATGAGAGAATCTGGCTTTAAGTGGCACAGTAACCTGCCAATTCTGTATGGTTATTAATAAAGAAACTCAAGATAACCCTCTATTTTACTGGCCATCACAATTACATTGAGCTAATGGAAATGTGCACTGGAGTGAACCATGCTTGAAGCCAAATAACCGTCCTTTATATAAATTTCCAAGAAGGACTTATTCATTTGTTACATTAATTGCCATTTATTCACGTTACTTTTGGGTTATTATCGGCTGATAAACCATAAGAATTTAAGGTTCTGCAATAAAAAAGGAATAGAAAGATTTCTATAGTTATTGAATAAAAACTATAAATTACTCGTTATTTTTACTGAACCAGAAAACTCTACTGTGATAAAGGGGCGCTTTAATGCTGAGTGATGATTGGACAAATTCATAGTTCTACATTAACGTGATATTGTGCTCAGAGATCAGCATGTCTCCAGCACGGGCTAACTCCTACAATATGCTTGCTCTTGCGCAGGTTAATACAAAGGGCTTCACTGTCATATTTCACTTCCATTGTCATATGCATGTTTTCATTACTTCTTTGGATATCAGTCAGAAATGATCTCTACATCCACAATGTCTCAGGCACAGTTCAACGGACATTTTCGATAAAACTGTCCTTTTTTGGTAAATGCCAAGTCAAATAAGGTTCCAGGTGTGGCTCCGTCTACCATTAAAAATGTTAACATGTTACCTCTCGTCGGCAAAGCTATGTGTTAACATCAGACCCAGTAATCAGCTTGGCGCCCCACTGGAAGTCGTATCGACTGTTAATACCACTGTCCTCATATTAACGACACGTGAGCCTCTCAGTCTATGTCATTTTCAGTGGACATGGTACACGTGACAGTTATGGCATGAAAAATAAACCAAAGACCATGTCACGTTTAAGCTATTATTACACTAGGTTTGCGACCATTATTACACTTGGTTTGCGACCGCCTGCAGAACAAATTCCCTCAATCTCAGTCCGTCTGTGCTAGGGCTTAGAAAATATTTGATGGTATCAAATTCGTAATCAGAGTTCATAAACTGTAAATATTACAGCCTTTTTTGTTCCACATTTATGAGAGTGGTCCACAAAAGCAAAACATTTTATACGCACTCTTCGGATAGATCCGGTGTAAAACTTGAGGCGCACTTCCAGACACGATGAGATAGCCTTTTTTTATCACAGTATACCTTTAAGTTTTCTGACCTCACGAGGCCAGTCTCCATTGCCTGGCATCACACAACGGAGTCAAATTGGGAGTTAATCTCTGGCGGTGAGATTAGATTCCCAAGGTTTACAATGTAACACTGAAATGTCTAAAAATTACCCAAATATCAACCTCTGTTTTCATCTCTACTCAATATTCTATCTATAACACCCCAGCTGCACATGGGAGAGTCTGAACACAACACATCAACTGTCTGCACTCTGTGGCCCGCTTGATTTAGAGGTCGGCGAACTTTTTAACACAGGCACTGGGATCAACTGTAACCTATATTACTGAACTCAGGGATTTTATCTTGGTCGTCAGCACGAGATTTCTGGAAACTCATAGAACAGATTAATTGGAATGATAAGGAAAGATTCCAATCTTGTCAATCTCAGGATATATCTTAACATATACTTTAACAGTGCCCATTTGTCCGACTGAAGCAAATGTTGGAAACCGATAGATGAAGTTGCGTAAACAGAGCAACTGATAACTGCACTGCTGGGCCAGAGGACTTACAACCAGCAGCTACTTTCTAGACCTGTCTCCCCAGGGTCTGTTAACCAGCTTGACTGGCATGTTATCGGCAGGAAATCAACTCGAAGGAAATGTTACATATATATCATCTAGACATCACTAAAGCCACCCGAGAGATTAAATCGGAAAGTTCACCGAAAAGTACATCATAAAACATTACTGCACATACCTAGTCGGGTCAAAGCTCGATAAATTGGATAAGTTATTATCAAGGAATTTTCTTGCGTTCTCAGCGAGAGAATTAACATTGAATGTTCGCACTAGCCATCCTATCGTGGACCAATGGTTCATGTTCGCACTAGATATCCTAATGTTCCAGTTGGGGCTGGCAAATTTCTCAGGTAAGATCACTTGTGACCTTGACCTTACAGACCAGAAAGAGATAGTCAAAATACATAAATAAATCAAATTCCGTAAGCTGTGGCAAAACGGCGCCATACTACATAATTGACCTTACTTAGGTTTTTCCTAGTTCGCAGGATACGAGGCATGCCTAAATTAGCTCAGATACATCGATATAACAAAACGTGGACTCGGCATAACCATCTCATAATACTGCTGGAGTTAAGTATTAGGTGATTAATTGTACCAGCATTTTGTTCCAGCTACTGAAAAGAATTACAACCTTCTGTAAAGCATCTACATTCACACTGCCCCGTTAACCCTCAAGAAAGCACAATAATAATAATAATAATAATAATAATAATAATAATAATACGTCCCACACCAACAGCATACATTTCTTGTTTTACGTCCCATACAAAGAAAGCACGTCGATCTCTTTATTGTTGTGCTCGTGGAGGAAGCCGTCTGAGTCAGCGATCGGAAGCCGAGGTCACGCGAACTCAGGCGTATTGATCGACATGGTTTATATAAAGCCTGGATGGTTCCAGTAAAGAGTACACAATAAGGCTGCGGATGCGTTATTTTTGCTTTCTCGGACCAGGTTGATGGATAAGCTTTAATATACCATATTTAAACATTATATAAATATGACTTACGGCATGTAAGAATAACGAGAAAAAAAGGTTTCTTAGAAACTCTTATCTCGGGCAAAGCAAAACAAAACTAAATCACCAACTTCAGTGATTTTAGTCAGAATATCTAACTCAAATAAAACTCGTCTTTTATATTTCCAGTTGAAAAGCTAAAAAACAATACTTCAAAAATGTACCTTTATAACTACAGTATCGGGGGTCGATACTCATGACCCTTGTTTTGTTTCAGTGTACAGCATAGAAACTGAGCTATCTGATCGCAAACTTGGCTCGTTGGACGCGCGCCAGCACTGGGAGCTGTCGGAGGAAATTACACAGATATAAATGTCTTCATTTTCTTCAAGTTAACAATTAGGTAACTGGCCCTATTTGCGATTTATAAATTATGATACCCTCATATCATTTTACTAGTGCAATCACTTTTATCAAAAATTTAAAATAAACTACAAATGCTTCGAAAAGGCTTCCCTTCAAGTCCAGTCCCCGACTGCTTTGTTCCGTGAACACCTTGGCCACTTCTTATAAATAATGTTGATATCAGATAGCCGGAGATAACACGCTTTCAAAAGCATTTTTAAAAGGTAACAGAATGAAATAAGCGACTCGGTCATTATGAAACCCAATAAAATCAACTTAAGAACACCTTGTAACTAGATTCATTTATTTATTCTTTTGTTATTTCAAACATATTCTGAACAGGTACGTAAGCATCATATACTTGGTTAAATAAATAGATGAGTTCGGGCTCAGAGGAACTGGTCATCGAGCGTATATTTTACTGGAAATTACCTATTCTAAAGATCCTGAAAGTAAAGGCCTACCAACAGTAGGTTAGCTTGGAAGTAGAATATATACGGATCATCCGAGGAAGTCGGTATATCGAGAAAAAGTTGAAAAACAAAGTAATACCAGCAAACGTTGATGTATCACTTCTATCAATTAAGTGGAGTCTATTGGTTATTTTATATAAAGTACAAGCCTATGAGAAACTTGTAACTATGGTATCACTACTTGTTTTTCAAAGATTCGAAACCAAACAACTGTATATCCATTATGAAAAATGAATCGCTTGCCCTAACAACCCAAACTGAAATTCTTTTCGGACAGCACCGGTCAATTTGACCCAACAGCAAATAGGAGGTTAAGGAGGAAGGTTAACTCACCGGTCGATGTCTCCGCATGCGGTATACTTTGTTGTCGTACTCCGATTATCTCTGTCTGGGTTAAAATACTCGTTAATTCTATCGGAGTGTCGCGTTCCATTCGCAACTACTGGCGTTTCTGATATAACTTTAACCTCTGACTAACTTAGTCTACCTACAAGCGTTCGTACCGATTGGCTTAGAGCGAGGCTCTCAATGGGGGGGATATAATCAGGTTAGGTCAGTCGCCTTCGCTTATACGCCACGTTAACAGCGTTATTCAAGACTTTAAGTGCTGAATTATAAAGTTATGGTTTCCTCACACTTAGAAATTATATAATAAATTAAATAATTTATAAATGCTAAACGAATTATCGAAATAATGAAGCAAATCGTTTAAAAGTACATTAACAAAAACGGCTCTTGTCACGTGGCAAGACCCCGTATATAACCTTGACCTGAAAGCGATGAATGAATAATGGAAATGGATGAAAATGAACGAGTGAAGAGAGGCGATATAAAATTCCATGTCAGAAAAAGAGAAAAAATTAATCATCTTAAATTTTGCCCAATTTCTGAAATATAAATTACAGTGGCGACTTAATTGTTCCCTTTCAGCAACGAAAGTCTTTGTTTATATAACCAGTCCCGCTCAAGGTCGGGCGTACTAAGCACGGCTGTATATATAGAATGTTAACATGACCCTGAAAGGATGGCGTTTGTTCCAAAACCATTTCAGGGAGACAACAAGGGAAGTTATTACAATTATTTCTCATTTTGGCGTTCAGATGCCCAGGATTAATTCAAACATTTCTGCAAATGATATCTTAAGTGTTTCAATGAAAAGCAACATAAGTACGCCAGGTGTAGAGATAAATATAGGACGTTTTAGACACACATTAGGTCACAGACTCAATATTTAATGAGATGAGCGCAGGTTGTGCCGCAGACTTAAGGACCACAATGTGTTTGTTGCGAAACGGAAAAATTGGAAAGCACAGTTGAATTTTTCCGTAAGTCAAAAGTTAAAGATATAATTGTTATCGAATGGTTAAAGTAACATGAAAAGCGGGCGTGGATTTCCAAAAACGCATAACACCCATACCCAATTAAGAGGTGCAATTGAGGTCACTGGCATGCACTTAAAAATATTAAATGCACAGATTAGAAACTATGTTTGATAATTTAAGGGTCCTACATGAAGAAGTTCGTATCAAATTTTCACTGCATAAGAACCATGAATAATAAAAAATAACTCGCCATCTAACCCCCCAAAAAACATACGTCACTGTCACAGATGGCACACTTTCTGCTACGGAAGTGTTTTACTCACTTTGAAAATTCGATCAGCACTGTTTTCGCTCTTTAATTTATGTCATACAAGCATTATGATAATCATCTGTATAGAGCTATGAATATTTATTTGACGATTTTAGTATGTCTTTCACTGAATATCTTTTAAAAAAAAATGCAGTATACCGACAGTCAAAGAAGCATTAAATGAACTATTTTTTACTCGTGGTGCAAAGAATTATGTCAGAAATGTCAAGCTTCACACTACAGATGATTAATTTGACAACATTAAACCCATGTTACTTATTACACTAAGTGCTTGGACAAGTATAACCTTTTTCGGACATTTTTCAGGGGTACAAATGTACATACGTTACTTATATTTTAGCCATGACGCAAAGCCCCTGGGTTACAATTTAAATATGGATTCTATGGTTAGATGCTTCTTACTAGTATATTACGATAGAAATTACACGTGGATTTTTGTTCTATACGCATATACAGTATGTTTTAAGTTTTTGAATACAACGTCAAATTCTTTCATTTTTATTTTTCTGACTTTTTTTAGACTTGTGACATTTCAGCTTGGGTTTGGGTGATAAACGACTTCTTTTAGTTTCTTACACGACTTAAATGAAACCGACAAGCCAAGATAAACCAAATTAATCTCTCAGCCCCAAAACAGCTTTAAAACTGCATTTTCTTCAAATTTTTGGAAGTCAATTGATCAATTTATCTGTCCCTCCAGTTTCCCCTGAGTGTCAGGGCACTATAAAGCTTGCTTGCTCACTATAACATTTCATGATGTGGTAGCTTTTCAGTATGTGCTGAGTTATGGGTTATATATGAAATCAAGATCGAGCTGGCAATGCTGAAATCTAGAGCTAAGGGTACTCCAGTTGATAAAGGTCCGCTAAATGACGTACTACTGCGCGTGCATTAATTGCATAATCATCACTCTCACTTTCACGTGCGGATGTATTACTGCGCGCGTAATATTGCCTACTTATTTGAATGAGACTGCTGAGCGATATTTGTAACATAGAGAGAAAGCAAATATTATCTGTTCAAATTTCATTTATTGGGAAATATGAGTATTTCTCTAAGTTATAGGCCTGCTATTGCAAACTATATGGATTCGTTTTGCCAAGTTTTGTGGCAAAAATGCCTTTAAATGCATCTTTAAAAGTTATGTCAACCATTGAAAAAATGTTTATAATGTTTACATTATTGGATTTTATTATATTCTAAGCAATGGGAGCTTAAGGGACCTTAAAAAGACGGTCAGTTTTCTTTAATTGCAGCGAAAAAAAATTCATAAATATAAAAATATATATTCACAAAATGAACTAAATTATACCAGTTAGCAACAAGCAAAACATTAAAATAGCATCACGGTTTTCAAATAATGTGCAATAATATAACACATACAGACAACAGTCATACACCTGGCATATTTTAAAACTTTATTTTCAGGTAATATTTACTATTAGAAATAAACTGATCGTTTTTTGCTGTTATTTCATGCTGGGCAGGTAAAATGATGTTATAAGTTTAACATTTTAGCACTTTTTTTCAAAAATTCTGATATTTTATTCACGGCCATATCATGGCAAAGTAAAATATTGGTAACTTTGATGTAAATGCAAGTTTGGTTCCCTCAGTTAAAGAACGCATATCACAAAAAGATTGACAAGTTGGAAATTACATGGAGCTATTTTGTTTATCGTAGGAGTTTTTTCCAAAACATTCATTTTCTTGTAACAAAAATTTTCAAGTCTTTCAATCTTATACGTAACATATATATACAGTGGGAAATACTAAATAATCTATATTGGGTTAAAAGCATCAGGTTATTTTTCTTTAATAATAAATTAATTAATACGTAAATAAATAAACAAATAAATAAAATTGCTTATACAGCATGTACCTGCGAACTACAATAGATCTAATAAACATTAACTACAAAACAAAGTTTAACTGAATGGATAGCTATTTTTAAATCAAACCTTGTCGATTAATGGGCATTGAAACAGCATAGCAATATATCAAAGGCGTTTTAATTAAGATATACACGACTGTTAACATTTGTGTTGAGGTGGCATTTATTCTTTTTCTTAAATGTAAAAGCATTTCATAGCCCATATATTACTTTTCTCTCAACACACTTACTAATAATAGATACAAAACATGATCCTCATGAAAAGCAATAGGGTTCTTCCTAGACCAATAAAAATCTAATGATTTTTAAAACAATAATCAGTAAAATTATCGTGAAACTTCTGGCTACAAACAAACGAACAGACCAATATATTTACAAAAGATTTATGGTATTAATGGTTTTTCTACGTGCCTCTCTTCAGCCAGTCTTGTCTCATTGAGACTCACTTATGACAACACTAATGGTGTGTGTCATTAGAGTGACGGTGACACGGAGAACGGGAGACATTGTTTCTGCGTGACACTTGTCAAGCTGCTCGGGTGTCCAGCATCTGATAAACGGGCATGGCAATCGGGGACGTCAATATACATGTACAGTGTATATGTAACTTAGGGGTCAATGATCTCGTGAGCGTTTGACTCAAATGCCACTGTTCACAAAGCTTTAACTGTGAAAACAACTGCTGGGGTCAGAGCAGTACATGTAACAGAGGAGGGGTTCATCTTATCATCCGTATTTTTTATTTTAAGTTAAAGATACACTGCATGTGGAGATTAGATTAGAAGCGATCACAAATAAGCGTTTTACATAACTTTTGTATATGGCGCATGGTTAAGAATTACTTACACAATAAGCTTAGCTGTGCTATGGTATTAAATATTCTGCATGCATTTTCATTCCACATAATGCCTGTTAAATTAAGAAAAGAACTACTTAAATGACTTTGTTAAAGACTTTTGGTATAGCCTTCCAGAGTTACTCAAGTTATCTTTATTTCCAATAAGGATTATCACAATATAGTTAGATTAGGGTGGAAAATCCCGCATAGGATACTTTTAATTACTTATGACGATGCTTCTTGTTGAAATTATCTAAGGGCATAAAATGACAGATAAATGATCTGAATCAATATCGCAAAAATAAATAAATAAATAAATAATCAATCATATTCAACGTCCCTGTTAAACTTCGATAGTCAGCCATCTTAACACAGTTTGAAAAGAGCGCGATTTACGGTATGTTGCAGTAGCAGCACTGAATGCAGACTCAGCATTTCAAGCTCCTGTTTGAAAGGTTATAATGTTTAATGATATGTTGTTGTTGAAATAATAAAGACAGGGATGGTGGGCTGATATGGTTGTAGGGATGTTTGGAAGTCATCTTTAGGATTCCTAATTTTGCTAGACTTTTTAAAAATAAAATTCCTATTTTTTACTTTTTTTTTTGAAAAAAAAACCTTATTTTCCTATTTTTCTTATGGTCCGTTATAACTTAACTGTCCCGCCATTACTATGTAAATTAGTATTTTGATATTCGTGCACATACGTAAATCACCTTCGTTAGTCCCGGCAGCTGACAACAATCTAATACCTTCCTGATTCTTTTGACCTTTTTAACAAATAACAATGCACGTTCGCAAAGCAAATTTTTGTTCTGATTTATTTAAATATCCTTTAACCTTCGATATATTCATTTTAACGACACTCCTGCAATAGGGTCTTTGAAGTAATCTCAAACAGTTGTATTTTGGTTTGCATTTGATTATCATTAGGATGTAAAGATGACATTTTTTCTTTATTTCAACAGGTAAATTGAATATAGTCTTTAGCATCCTTCATTGTCGTCAAATACATATATCTGCATTTAGTTTGGTAAAATGGTGTTACTTTTGTAAAATGACATGTTTCCCTTCTAGTTCAAATAAATTTCTGTCTTTTAATTAGGCAAATGAAAAGCACGTGTAACGTTTAGTATATCTTTTCAAGTTATCTGCATAAATGTAATGACAGGTTGATTATTAAAGAAATATTTCTTGGTCAAAATTTAGTTGAAAGGCCTACGTGAAGTAAGGAGAAGAAATGTGCTCTTATTATGCTCCAGTCACTAAGTCACACTGTAAATACATATTCACACGCGCTGTCTGTGGCCGCCTGGCACACAGATTGATTTTACACTGGATATTTCGTTATTATGTCCAAGATGTCAATCAATAGTTTTGACCTTGAATGGACTGAATGGCTCCAAAACAACTGTCCATATGAGGGCCAAATCATATGATGCACTGGTACATGGATCTGCCGTGAACCACCCACATCCTTGGACATCTTTACTGAAGATGAAAGGGGTCGCTGTCTTTTTAAATATCAATTTCAAAGTAATAAATTATCATTTCCATTTATTGCCTGGCACGAACACCAACAATCGTAGTGAACTGTGCAGCTCTTCTCTCCAGTGTACAGTAAGTCTAATGGACAAGTATTCGTTATCAAGATAGAAATGTTACGAACTCCAGTTATTTACATGACGTTTTCAATAATTAATTAAACTAATCAATGTCGTTCTGGTTTTTCACCTTAACAGTGAATGAACAAGGAAAATAGAAAATAATGGCTGTACATGACTGAGAGTCAAACGTTGAATATTGTTTTTGCAAAATATTGTAATTCAAAGCTGTATTTGTAACTATGTCCGACTTTAGATGGCCATGTAAATTAAGCCCCTCGAATCTGAGTTCACCCTTGCAGCAGGCTTCATTATTCATTAACCGTTCGATTGTATCCAAAAAGAATGGTAATTGGGTGGTCATGTAGAGCTGATTTCAAAAAGCGTTTGTGTCTTCAAATGATTAATTCTTTGTTTAACTTACATGAAAAAAAAATAACTTCAAACTGTCGATACTAGTACACTGTACCAGCTATGAAGTAAGGCGCGTGCATGAATGTCATCTGATTGATATACAGGTACATGTAAGTTCCTTAATGCACCTGTTATCAATCACATAGCAATAGAAATATAAAATAACAAACCTAAAAATTAGTTTTCTCGCGTTTTTCCGTTATCAATAAACTCGATATTTTAATAAAAGCACTAACTTATGGCTAATCGTGATCGTGAATGACAAATTAATACACTTCTAATGCTACTTCTAGTGTGGTTTTTTGAATAATTCTGTAGATAGGAAGACACGGCTACTGGGGTACACCAGGTAAATGTTTCTAACCAAGGAAAGCTAGTGACAAAACACATCGATATACCCAATGCATCTTTATCTTATTACTAATTAAAGAAAAACATTGCAACTCACTCGATCTATCGATAGCGCTGGGCAGTCGCTGGCGACGTGGTCCTGTTCCTGTCGCAAACCTCCACTACAGAATGAAGTCTGGAAATTGCATTCCACTCTTCCGACCAACACGTTGTGTTTACAGCAAGCTGCAACTACACTGTACATATAGAGGTTAACTGGTGACAGTACACCCGTGCTCAGAACAAGGCCATCGTGACGTCAGCGCCCGACAGGTAACAACAAAGAGCAACACAAAGCCCAACTTTAAGTGTAAACATGGCAAGCTTGTCCAGTGAAAGGAAACGAAAAAGGGAAGGAATGCACCCAAAGGCGGCTAATATTTGAAATAATAACGACCCTAAGAAATCCAAGAAGGTTTCTAATAGTTTAATCAGTTTTACGCTGAGGAATGCAAATTTACATGCAAACATCATGTACATGTACATGCACTAACTAGTAAATAAACGATTCGTTTTGCAGTTAAAGCTTTATTTTGGTTGCATTATGCAGTCTTTCTAACACAGCATTTCTCTACACCTTAACTTATGGAATCAAAATCAACCATTCATCACTTATATATTCAAAAATCACGGCGCTGATATTAAAACGTCTTATATAAAACACGTGTACGCACCATGTGAGTACTGAAACAGAATAATCCTTATTACACAAAGCGCGTGACGTTGGAGATATCGATCAAAACAGTAATTTCCACGTGGCCTTGGCATGCTAATGCTTAGTACGCGTGAACGTAGGTTATAAAATAGGTCTTTGCCATAGGATCAGTTTACATGTTGAATGGATTCTACTGATATACCGGTCCATTTCTGGGCCATCGGTCTTTTGTTTTCAGGGCCATTTACACATTCCCTTTCTTCTTAGAACCCAAAATTTCATTATTGGCATTGAACTCACCCCCTTGATTGCTGTATCTATTAAGAGGCGGTTTATTTAATAAATTATGGTGTTACACTCGTCACACATTTTACCTTTGGTCAGTTTTGTTCAGTTGCAGAAAAGGAAAATTCATAAATAATAAAGCGTATTTATGAAGCCATAGCATACAAAATGACACCTGGATGCATCGACTTATTGACATCATCAGATCTACGTTGACAAAGCAATATAATACCTTTTTATTGAAAATCTTTTATAAGCGGTCCATTACTCCATAACAAAAACCTTCAAGCCAAAATGACGCCCATACATGTAGATTTATGGTCAACTATGCCACTTTTCTTGAAAAAAATCCTGTTCAGGGTTGTAGTTACGCCTCATATTGATTGCTATCTTACCTTAAAATAGAAAGGTGTTAAATTGACGATAAAAGCTTTGAGTGGCCTTTGCTTATACAATATACTTATACCATATTTTATATGTTTCAATGGGATTTTTATTATTTTAAATCAGCACAAAGGAAGATGCATTATTGAATAATCAAATGCAGAAAAAACTTGTTTACGGTATGTGGATGATAATAGACCCTTACGTGTGAACAGGACGCAGATTTCATGGGTCGCTTTGTACATGTATTAAGCGCATGCAGGTGTGTATGGCACAATATTACGACAGCTAGCGGGGCACTGTGCACTTCTGAAGGTCACAGATCATATTCCATCTGTGCCTCGTGTAATAGATATGGGGGGAAGGACCGGACATGGACCTAAGAGCGGTGTGTGCCCCCAGGTCGGTATTCGAATAGGAATGTATATATTCAAGGTCGTCTTAAGTACACGTGCAGTAAATTAAATCAAAACAAATGAAATCATGTAAGATAATAAAAAACTAAAATAAAAACATAGACCAGGGCGGTCTCTCGGACTGTTCCTCTACGCGACTTCGACAGGACTGGAGTTCGGTAATGACCGACTCAATCTTGTTAATGGGGAAATTGTGAATTTACAGATACTGTCTTTTTTTAGTCATTTAAGTTCTTAAAAATGAGTGGTAACAACAAAATTGAAAAGCAGGCTTACCTTTAATTTTATTCCGTACTGTGAAAGCACGAAAAGCTATACAGAAAAGCATCTTTCATGATTCCATAATTATTCCCCATTGATTGAGTCATTTACCTGTACGGGGAGCAGCTCCGTGAGTGCGCGCGCGCGCGCGCGTGTGTTAATGGGGGGTGGGCATGCTTTTCGTATGTATTATTTCTATCCCAGGTAAAATTTTCACTGGAACACATGGAAAATTTTACGCAAAAATCACTTTAATTTCTTTTACCGTAATTCTTACCAAGAAACGTTAGGCATTGTTGTTCTATCTGATATGATCGATCTGTCGAACAAAGCAGGGAGGTACACTGTATATTGACGTTCATTGTATGCAAACCTGTTTACAGCAAGGGTGAGAGGGACTTCCATTTTAATTTTAGATGGCACTAAGAACGATCAGTATCATACATACATGTACATGTAGATCTATCCACGTTTCTCTCATACAGTATGTCCCTTACATTAGCTATAGCCCACCCTCTACCAGGGCCACAGATTTCCACTAGATATTCACAGCTGTATGTCTCTAGCTTTTTATGCGCACTCTTTGTGTAATGAATGAGGCAGAGATATCTGCACGTAAAAATCTAGTAAAAATCTGTGGTCCTTGTAGAGGGTAGTTCTATCTGGACCACCTTCCTTGATCCATATTCTTCAGTTCACATTTTAGGCACGACGTCCTTACATCCATCTTTATTCTGCATGGAAAATTTTCAGTCGAATTATTTTCACGATCCTGTTAAAATTGAATTGAAAAATTGAAGTAAAAAGTTTACTTGCTTTACAGCTTTTTGCACTGATTCTACTTGAATTGTTCCCTATCTCAATTAGAATTACTAGTATTTATATACATACAGTATGTGGGGCCTAGGTTGAAAAGTACTACATGTACATATTATATCATTTACAGGTATATCAGTACATGTATGTGCACTGACTACCGATACATGTACATGTACTTATATATCGATAGAATTAAATTAGATTTTAACACTGCCTATAAATGCTTGAAAATGTTTTCGTGAACTGAATAAAGGAATGATGGACTGATGATACACCGCAATGGGTCTATTCATGCATTTGGTTCCACTTTATTTGGACACACACACACACACTCCGAGAGAAAGTGAGAGCTAGATATTTGCTATTTTATCATTATTAATTGCATTTGTTGAGATAGCACAATAAACTTGAACAATGACAGAGCAGGGAATTATTTGCTGCGGAATAGCTCTAACAATGGCGGAAGAAAGCGAACAATTTGGGCGACATAGTGCAAGAATTCGCCACGGTCCGCGTCCTATAGCTCCCACTGGTCATGAAGTTAAACGCAAAATATCGGTAGACAGCATTGAAAACATAGGTAAAACTTAAGATGGTTGTTTCGAAGAAGTATTGCCTCTATGCGTGCGTTACTAATGTAAACAGTTTTCCATCTGTTCTCTCCTTACTGTGGTAAGTGCCTAGCATGTAAGGCGGAAAACTGAGGCAAAATTATCACTAGACATGTCCATTTTCTCGTGACTCATATGACACTAGTAATATTTAGGAGCACTCGGTTGTGGCAATTGATAGGAATTTCATTTGAATTGTTTCAGGAAAAACTAGTCCATTTTCTACTGTATCAGAATATGCCAGAGTCAGATCAGGGTCATTAGATGAAACAGGAGCATCAACAAGACCAAAATCTCGCAGAGGAAGACCTGAAGTTACTTCAAACAGCGACGTTTTAGAGCAAGCTGGATTTACAAGGGCATCTTCTAGTCTCTCAGATTCGTAAGTAAAGTGATGGAGTGTTAATATTCATGTACGAGTAAATACATGTAGTTTAAAATTACAGCCAAATAAAAATGGTATATTGATGAAAATAAGTGTAACATTGCCACATATACCTGTAGAATACTACATGTACACGTGCAGTGCCAGTAGCCTATACCAGCTGACAGTGAACTGTAATGTGGTATTCACTACCCGGGACCTCTGCAACAATGTACTAGTACTAATATTATGCAAACTCATCTACACAGGATTAAATACAGTTCACAAAAGTTTACCATTCATTATTTACACATGCAAACCATATTAAAAGGTCATGTTAGTGAGACGTAGGGATAAATTGGACAAGGAAAGAGTAAATGTAGTCTGCCCCATTTATCAGCAATAAAATGCAAGGATTATTATGATTCTTACATCTTAGGGACAGAACATTCTCTGAAAGCATAAGCATCACAGCACCATAGACCTACACTGCACATGTACATGTAGTACAACATTTAATGTATGCTGTATCTAAACATATTAATGCCAAGAATCCAGGTCACAATATTGATAAGCAGAAATTGGAAAATTTAGACATGACACCAAGATATTTTGGGCGATAAAATAGGCTATAAACATCAGACTACATTACCCCAATTTGAACAGGGATGGTGGACAGCTATATTTGCCAAGTGTTTGGGAAAAAGTTTAATTTTCATGTCTCAAAGTGGAGGACTCAGTCCTCCAACCTTCTATTTTCCACCAATGTTTGCAGTGACAGTAGTGGACAATGTTGTGATGAAGGTCCTGTGAATAGACAGAAAGCTGGACTGATGTTCAGTGTGATTATACACTGTACAATGGAAAAAAGTTTTAAATTTTGTGAATAATACAGTATTGGTAGGTTTTTTAAGGGAGGGTGAAGAAGATGAAAATAACATATATCTATTCCTAGACTATTTTTACTCTTTGTCATTTGGGAACCTACTAGTAGTGTGTGGACAGCAATTTTTCAACAGACTCTTTTGTATCCTTATTTTCTGTTCAGGAATCATTGTTTAGTCCCAGCAAGAAAGAGGAGCATGATCACATTCTTAGACGAATAAGACTATTGATATATTTTTAGACATAGCAACTACAGACCCAACTCCCAGGGTGAAGATATTGGACTTACACCATCCCCGCCACCTCACCCACCCACCTCAGCCTCACGGCGGAAACCCAGACCCACATCTGCCAAGTACCGTGTTCGAAGACAGTCAGCATCAGAACAGCATGAATCCCAGCCTGACGCAATGTTGTCAGCTTCACCACAGCAAAAGGCTTCTCAAATGGTTCCTCACCCCCCATATAATATTGATGGTCACTATGAGGACAGATTAATGTCTCCTGGGTTGCCAGGTACATTTGTATTGTAACCACACTTTTTTTAACTTGACTTTTAAAATTGTTTTTTCCATATTTTAGACAGACATTATAAGCCTTGACATATAGGCATCCTCTGTCCTTGTCACTGTTTTGTCTTACTCATTAACACACAGACACAAATAGAAAACTGTGCTACTTGTTATTATAAATACGTACAAGAAGGGTTTACAGGACTAAATGACTGCTCAAGTTGGAAAACCAACCTGATTGTATTATTTTTGTACAAGTTCTGATGTTTTTTTTTATTTATTATTATTTATTTATTATTATTATTTATTTCTTTTTGAAATTTTCATTTTTAACAAATTGACTTGCAAGATGCATCTTTGAATTAAAATTGGTGGTGATTATACCATTAAGCATTACATAATGATGCCTCAAAGTTGACAAAAATATTTTTTGCACTTTCATTGTTAAATTGTATGTTCATTACAGTTTAAAACTTTTTTAAATGCCACTGCTTCTTTTTGTTTTGTCATTTATATATCTGTCCATTTGGTAGCTTTGCTCCTGTGTATTTTGTATTTTCTATTTTGTATCACAGGCCAAAATTACTAGAATGCCTCCAACAAATCTCAGAATAAGAAACTTAAAATGATTTTTATGGAGACAAATCAAATTAATAACTTGTGAAATTACATGTGATACCTAGCAAAACATTTTGATTTATTTAAATACATTTATTTAAACACAATGAATTTATATTTATATCAATACCTTCAGGTACCCATGGAAGACCACCCTCAGCAAATCTGAACAGGTACAGCCCCTTACCAGGGATTGGACAAAAACTTTCTCATCAGGCTCCAGACAACGTCACCCAAAGCATGACATTAATCAATCTGAACAGTAATTCAAATTTGATGAAACAAACAGAAAACTCGAATTCTCAGAGGTCTTTGTATAGGCCAGGGTCCAGAGAAAACCAAGAATTAATCAGCAGCACATCTAAGCAGAGTTGGTATTCTCATAGTAATAATCAACCAACAGATGGAGGCACTGAAAATAGGGTTCCCCAAGACACTCCCTGCCATACTCCAGAGTTGAGTGACACAGCTGCATATGACTCTGAATCACCTAGAAAATTAGAGCGTGAAATCTTGTTACCACCAGAGCCAGGGGAAGGCGAGGAGTGTATAACTCTGGCTGTGAAACTCCTCAGTGGGAGAAGAGCCATGAGGAATTTTCACCCTGAGGATATGTTGCAAAGTGTGCTAAATTTTGCTGAGGTTCAAGATGGATTAGACCTTAGTGGATATATGTTGGTCTCAAATAGTGTTCCTCCTCAAAAGTTCCCTGATCTCTCCAGAACTATTGCTGAGTCTCATCTGGAAAACAGAACTGCCCTTCTCCTCCACAGAGGAGACCAATGACATGTGGCTCTAGCTTGGCTTTTGTTTTTTATCAAGTTAACTCAAATAAGATGTGTTAACCAGGCATGGAGTTGGGATAAGTATTTGAGAGAAGCATTTTTTTTTTTTTTTTTTTTGAAAAATGGAAGTTTACCTTTTAATCATTGATGTGGGTCACAGCTAGGTGAACATTGTCAGTGGGCTGTGTTTCACTTTCCTTTCTTTATTTATTGCTATTGGTTTGATTTGATGAATGCTATAGTATTACCATTTTTCCACTAAAACACGAGGTACTGGTACATGTACACCCGTATGTGAGATTGATCAAGTTGAAAGTGTTTGATGTCTACATGTAGAGTGATACAAGACTGACCTTAGTAGTATGCAATGACCACTGCTGAGCAGGAACCTTTGCCATTAAGGTTAATTAACAATTGCCCTGAGCTTCAGAGTTTACTTGAAACATAATCAACATGCCTCTGCTTCTTTCAGGACATCATGAGTATCAGGGTGGAGAGTGGAGAGACATGCCCCTGGTTAGTTTCCAGCAGTCTTGAAGGCCCTTTTTACATTGTGTTTTACACTTTTCTGTTTTGCACATTTTTTACCAGGTCCTAACTAGTTGCATTGAGTTCCATTTGCTCTGTAGGTGACTTTTGTTTGAAATGGTTACTAGGTTTTTATTAAGTTTTAAGTTGTCAGTCTTTCAAGTTGGTGATAAGCAAAAGGTGTACTGCATGGAATGGGTGAAACAGGTAGCCTGTAGGGTATGTAGACTAGTTATTATGTGAAAATGCAATCTAAAACCTCACAAGTGTGTAGCCACTGTGTGGCAATTTATGGTGTAAAATGGTCAGTAGACATAACTTGCCCTTATATGAGAATGTCATATCTATATTTATATGGTACTGTGTCTGCATACTGCATAGATAAGGGTGTATTCACAATGGATCTATCCTAATAGCTATAGTGCACACTAACTCCATTGGGACTCTTGCTGAATGCAATCAGATTAACAGATTAACATGTCTCTTGTCATTGAGTATACAGAAAAGCTGGTGATTATGGGAGTACATTGACAGCAAGAGGAGGCATGTTAATCTGTTATTCTGATTGCATTCAATGGGAGCCCCCATGAAATTTGTACACACTGACTAGTACAATAGGTTCATTGTTAATACACCCTTATATACTGTTAGGCCTGATTCTGTATTAACTAGTACTTGGTTGATGCTACCTTGCCTTAAGTATCCCCATTTATCTTGCTGACAAATCTGCCCCCTATTGAGAGGT
The DNA here is from genome assembly GCF_001039355.2 of Lingula anatina. The sequence continues at coordinate 158,715 of NW_019775652.1, read as the reverse complement.
AAATGCCCTCCCTTGCACATAGGTAGGAGTACAGGTACATGGTTCACCTAGTCACATGCCTGGATACTGTATTAGAGTAAAGTAGGCAGTGTGCAAGTAGAAAATACTCATTGGAAACTAAACCTAGGTTTTAGTTAAAGGGATAATAACTCTTCGTATGAGATCTATATTTCACAATAAAAACAATGTGAATAACTCATAGAAATATAATATATTCTGTTTTACCACAAAAACGGCAGTTATAACTATTATTCTGATATCTGAGCTTGTCTTTAGACCACGTGACCTCCATCGATGGCTATACTCTGTTAAAATCTCTTAAGAGATTTTAACAAAAAACAAACTTTTTGGAAAAAAACCAGGGACTAACTTTGAATGTAAAAATGGAATCATTGGTTTTTTTTTTTTAAACAACGTTTATTCAAAAGAATGAAGTGGAGGCAAGGCGCTGGAAGCATTATATGCTCTCCACAAAATTAAATTAAATACGTAAATAAATAAAACAAATGGATAGGTATATACATATATACAACAGAGTAAATGTAAAACTTCATATATATCAGGAGCACAAGTTAAGTACAGAAAGAAAGAAGAGGAAAAGAGAGTACCTTTTAAGTGATAACAAAGTTTACGAGAAGAAAATTTGCAACAGTGTCGAAGATAATTTCATTTTGGGTGGGTGATAAGGATTTATGACCGTAGAGAAATAACGACAGCCTTTCTTTTTGTGTTTTGAAAGAGGTCTTGCTTGCATGTAGAGTTTCATTTATTTTCTGGTAAAGAGGAGGGTACTTTGAATTGAGTAAAGGGCATCTGAAGAAAAAGTGAAGAGGGGTTTCAAGGGCACCACAGGTGCAGTGTGGTGTATCAATAGTAGTCCAGTTATGCCTAAACANTCGATTTAATTTCACTAATAGTGGATTGTATCTGAGATAGGGAAGCATCAGTTCTTACAGGAAAGAGAATTTCGCCAACATTTGCTACAGAGTCCGAGTGGTACATTGATGAGAAATAGGACAAAAATTCATCAGCCTTTTCTTGATCAGTAGAAGCGACAGATCCATTTCTCGGGTTATTGAGAATAGGAATAGAAGACGATCGCTGTTTCCCAAGAATATTTTTCATTACGGTCCAGTATGATTTACTATCATCACCTTTATTGTCGAGGCTCTCTATTTTGGAATTAAGGAATGATTCTTTTGTTTTAATTATTAATTCTTTAACTTTTATCGCCTGATTTTTGTAATTATTTTCATTCCTTTCTGAAGGTTTAATCCTCATTTTTTTATATAGTTTCTTTTTCTTATTTAACTCATGCTTGATTTGATTAACCATTGGTAAGAATGGGAAAATTGTTGTTTACTCCAGGAAAATTCATTTTTTGGCCGAAACGAAGAGTTATTATCCCTTTAAGTGTATGTTATGTAATACATGTGGTAACTATGGGCAAATAAGTTTTGCTTTCACTTTGCTAACTAATATCACAAATATTTTGTGTGATCTCATATTTTGATGCATTTCTGTGATGAACCATGCATATTTATCAACGTCTTTATAGTTTAGTTAATTCAAAAACATGTCTTTTTAATTGATGCCAAAAATTGCCTATTTTACCAGTCATGAGACATTGATGACAGATATTACCTATGTGTCTGTAGGAACAAAGCTGTGCTCCTTGACTCTTACCATCTGGTTCACATTGCCCAGGCCTTGGAGAGAACATAAATTAATGTTCACAAATTAGACCAGTAATAATCAGAGCTGATATATTTTTGGATGTGTCTGATTGTGAATGAAGACTAAGTCAGTGCTGAAATGAAACTAATAATATGGTCATTATCTTTGTGCAAGATAACACTTTTTGTGCTTTCAGTCAGATTTTTTTTTTTTTTTTTTTTGAAAAGATGCCTTTTTGAGGTGGTTATTTGCAGTTAATTTACAGATTTGAAGACATGGATGTCCACCTTGAAAGATGGCAATTTGTCAAAGTCAGGAAGTAGTTTCCACGTTTTAATATATTCATAAAGGAAGTTCCAATACCTATGACTTGTCAGACTTCAGTAAAAAAACATTCCAGAGAAGTGTCACCTTTTATTATTAATATTATACATGTAGAAAAGGAGATACAGACTTCTGAATAAAGTGTATTGATTTCTTACAGGACTAACAAGTCAAAGGATTTTGCTTGGTAAAGTTGAAGTATTTTTCAGAAAACTATGCAACTTCTTTTAAAGTTACACTTATGAAGTATTCCATGCAAAAATGAAAAGTACGCCAAGCACTTTTGTAAGACTGGCTTCCCAACTCTAGATCGATCTAACAGGATCGGTCCATCTCCACGGGGTTTCTCGCTAAATTGCTTTCAGCTGAAGTGGCTTAGATGTCTGGCACGCCTGCTAAAGCTGCTAAACGATGTGTATTACCCCCTGTCAGCTTCAGTAGCCGTGACAGACATCTAAGGCTGTATTTCCAGAGCTTTTAGATCGATCTATCCCCGACGGGAGTCTCACTAGATTACTGTCAGATAATCCGGCTTAAATGTCCGTCCCGCCTACTACAAGCTGTAAGGGGGTAATTAACTTTCGTGTCCGCCCGGCTGACAGCTATTTAGCGTGAACCCCCAGGGAGTTAGGTCGATCTAAAGTAGATCGATCTAATCTCTGAAAATGGGGTCTAAGCCGCTCAAGTTAATTGCATTTAAGCGAGAATCCCCTCGGAGATAGTTCGATCCAAAGTTGGTACGATAGGGAGTCTGGGAATGGTCTCTAAATGACTAAATTAATAAAATTTCTTGTCAATGAATATTGTTATTCTGAGTTTTTCTTTTTTAGATTGAAGTACCCTCAAAATCTTACACGTACATCTGATACGTACATAACATATGATACATGTGTATGAATACGGATACTGAATTTTTTCTGTTCGTAAAGCCAATCTATATGGACACCAAATACATCTTCAAATGCGAGCTATGCTGAAAAAACAAAATTCCCTCCAACGTTNTGTAACGACCGATCTACCTTAAAGCAAACCGTGATTTGGTGTCTTCCACTATAGAATGCGCTCTATTTAGAAACAACATTGGAGTGCGGACCTATTATACAGGTTCAGGAAATTTACCATAACATTCAACGTCTTTCAGACCTTTTACGCCAAAGCCCAATATAGAGGTGCAATTGCTGTCACAGGCAGTTTGAAAACTATATGCCTGATTATTTTAATGTCCCAAGTGAAGATGTTTGTATCAAAGTTTCACTCTCTTGGAACCATAAATAATAAAAAATAATTCATCTTCTATCCCCAAAAAGAAACATACGTTACTGTCACAAATGCGAAACGTTCAAGTATTAAACGTTTTACTCATTTTGAAAATTCAATCATCTCTGGTTTTGTTCTTTGATTTATCTCCTACAAGTATAACGTTGTAAAAATTATAATAATCTTCTGTATAGAGCAATTAATTGTCTTTGAGCAACTTTAGTTTGCTTGTCACTGAATATATGAAAAAAAACGGGGAAAATACAGCCTACCGACAGTAAAATAAGCATTAAATAAATTATTTTTCCTCTCGTGATCCAAATATTATATCAGAAATGTCAAATTATCATATGTTTTTCGGTCCACAAAAGAAAACATTGTCTTTGCACCAAGTACTAGAACAAAATGAAACATTTTGACAATTTTTCTAGGGCTACTATTAGCTATGACGCAAAGACCTTTGAGTTACAGTTTTAAATATTCATAAAAACATCCTTACGTCATGTCTTATTTACAATGACTGAACCACTGCAAAATAAATTGTAACGCCGTATAAAAATTAAAATTAAATGACACGGAACATACGTTACCGTACGTTTTTGGCACGTGCGTTACCATTTAGGGCTCTTTGCGTAATGTAAAAGACATGGTAAAAATTAAAATTTGAATTTAAATTGAGACAGTCGTTGATTTTTGTTCTATACGCATATATGTTTTAAAAAATTGAATACAACTTTGTATTCATTCAATTTTATCTTTTGACGCTTCAGCATGTGAAATGCACCTCCATATTGGACTTGGGTATTTAACGTGTTAAGCAAGACTAATGCCACAACTGTAAGCTAAATGTGATATCAACCGCAGTGTTGTTTTCTTCTGAGCGGCAGCATCAACATCACCCCGTAAAAATTTAACTTTTAAGGGCGTACTGTACTAATACCGGAAAGTTAGCAGATTTGATTAGAAAAATGACATTCTAGCTTCTTGTAGGCCCCAACACCAGTCCTCAAGGTCACTAGGTGGCATGAGTATTCAAATTAAAACCCCTCAGGAATCTCCGATCAGCACTGCCTAGATTGCTGTGAGGGTGTAAATCCAATATATTAAACTAAATCATTAACATGTCGTAGAATATTCCCTGTCCACTGGTTTGCTTGTGATAGATATTATCCTGAAACTAAAATCGAATATCGCTAATGACGGGAAATATCATAAAGATTGTTAGATGCATGAATCAATTTCGGATAAAAAACATACCTTCATTAATACAACAAAGATGAAAACGATCATGAAGGTTAGTTCAGGAGGCCAAAATTGGTCTTTTAGTTGAACAGTCATCAAACGGAGCTCGTACAATCTGTACGTAATACGTTGTCTGTGCACTCCCATGTACGGCGGTGCACCCACGTGATCATAACAAAGAGAAACACATCTTCAGATTCGCACAGGTGAATTATACTAAGCTTAAAACATCTTTATTGCTGTGATGCTTTCTGCATCCACCAAAAAGGGCCAACGAGACCAAGATTAATCAGTAAAGTTGTCCGTTGAGACGTTTGAAGAAAATAAACAAAATGATTACAGTGATGAAGCATTCGGGAATGGACAGAATTCAATTTTTTTTCAAAGACAACCCACACTTCAACAGCCTATCCCACGGGAATGTTCCAACCAGTCACTAAAAGATGACGATTTTAAGGATATTTATGATAGTATCTTCCGGGGTCCAACGCATTTTTACAAAACAGAATCTCAAGTTTGGCTTAGAAGTTAAGTGTATTTATGTCCATTAATCATTTTACGCATATATTTTTTCCTGATATTTTCTAATGCCAAGTAAAAGTGTTTCATAAAATTTTAACTACATGTACTGTACATTGAACTTAGATATTTTTTAAGTTTTTCAGTGTTTCAGCTTGATAAAGTCATAGAAGCTACGGAGGCCAGAAATCCGCCGTTTTCATTCAGTCTGGAAGCAACCGAGAAGTTAATTATCCATTTATTTTTCTTGCCCATTGTAGTGTTCACAAATATAATTCCCAGACATGTAAATTAATTTGATTAGAGTCGATTGCTTGTGCACTCGACTCGTTTTATGGCCTTACCTGTAGTTATGTAACTTAAGTGGATGNATGGGAGACGGCTTAGAAGTTGGAGGCTTCACGTATAAAACATGTAGTTAGAGATCGTCAACCAATAAAACATTAAACTGGTCATTATGTGGACTTGGGTTTTCTTTGCGCTACCTTACGTAAATCTGACACGAACCGTGGAATTTTGAATTGCGTTATCCACTGAGTAAGTCTAAAACGTAATGTCCTATTTCGAGCCCACGCTTGAATTAAGCGTTCTAAATTATATAAGTTTGGGACATTCATCTCATATGTATATGTAAAGGTACATAACACCATGTGTCTGCCTCTGGTCGACAGGACGCAGCCAACGTAAGTCACGGTATGGGTTGCATTGGCTACTGTGGTTTAGGCGAGCTGGCAGTGGTCAAAGGGAACCTTCAAGCAGAGCAATGCATCCAAGTACTGGAAAGGAACTTAAGGTATTCTGTCTTGAATATCTTAGGGGACCATGACCACCCATTTATGTTTCAGCATGATATGCTTCTCCACGCACAGCCAATGCAAAAGTGGGCTGGTTTTACACGAACCAGATCCAGCCCCCCACCCCCACCTCCACCCCCCCACAATGGCCAGCTCAATCCATAGATTAGAACCTTATTAGGAATATGTGGAATATCCTCGGATATGGATAACTGAGGGATAACCATACAAACAAAAACGATCTCATACTATTGTAGCAACTTATGTGGAACGCCATCACTGCGCGAACATCACAGAACTTTTTGACTCCACGAACGGACGCGATAGTTGCGTCCTCCAATCCAGAGGATACTGTACAAAATACTAAAATGTGGCTTTCATTTCTTACTATGGTTAGGTTATTCATTGGTTGTACAAAAATCAGTAAATTGTGTGAAAAAATATTTTAGAAGTTGAAAAAATATTGTATCATGACATGTTGTTCTGTATCACTTTACGCACTGCATAAAGGGTGACACTTTTCTGCAAGGAGAGTATATGTACCCCGGTAATGCAACAATTACGTTGTTACAATGTACAGGGTTATAAATTGCATGCACTAGTGAAGAGATAAATAGACTTTACCTGAATTTTATTACAGATTACTCTGAGGCGTTCTTTCCAAATTGATGTAGATCTAGAGCCAGTAAAAAGCACAAAAGAAAAACCCAAGACAAAGGCGCGCTAGTCAACAACACAGATTCTCTTTGCAAATCAAAAAAGTTTAATAAAAACGCTGTTGGTTTGGTTGTTAAAATGTTTGAAATGCATTTTTGTAATAAATAGTGGGCCACGTGTTATGGAAACTACAGTATATTTTCCAGGCACCTCATCTGTTCATACACATACTATCCCTAGCGAGCTATTTAGCCAGTACTTGCTGACATTCAATCACCACTCAGAGCAATCACTGCATAAGCCGTTCGTGGTTTTAGTCACTATTAATAATAGTCCAAGTTTCATTTTATGTAGCCAGCACGTAAGCACCCGAATAATCTAATATTCTGTTAAGCTATTAATGTATCGTCATGTCTAAAGTGCATCTTTTCTTTAATTTAAAATGCAATGATTGCATATAATATAAACGTGCAGTAGACTAAATTAGATGAAGAAAGCGCGTCCTAATCAGGCATTTAAATACAGCATTTTTGACGTAAGAGCTCAGAATTGTTGTGGTACTTTTGCACTAGAAAAGTGTAATTCAACCGAAAATCTTATTTGTACCCACATCTCATAATTGATTTTTTTTTCAGACACTTCACCCCCAAATCCTTAATTCTCCCCGGACTTTCAGTGTGTCGTACTTCTACTGACGTCTGTCTGCAGACGACATCGATCTCTCTCAGTAACATAGATCCACAGTGTTATCTTATCTAATCTAATCTAATCTGATCAATTTGAAAAACACAACCAATCTAAAACTGCTTTTAACTTTTCGTCTGAGAAATAAGTCTGCGTGCTTTCACCTCAGTGAAAATCCGAGTCAAACGTTGAACTTGGATTGTTTTCCTTCTGGGTCTCCTTGGCTCCCTATTACATGGGTTTGTTTGCACGAGTAGCACAAGACTAGATCAACACAGCACCGTTTGTTTTAATAAACGTAGTTTGTTGGACTGAGAATTTGCATCCCTTTTAAACTGCTGAGATTACATTATTAGATTGTTATTAATGCACGTATAACGATCTCTAGTGAACCTTTTTTGATAGTCATTCATAAGCTTTATATAAGGGAGACACTACAGGTACGTAAGAAGTATATGCTGTCATGGTTACGTATTCTAAGTATCACATCAATTGGTAGACATGTTGCACCATGTATCGCTTAATTGTTCCACAAGAGAGTGTTGTTGCTTCAGCTGCCAACCAGATTGAAGGTAACGTGTTCCATCTTTATATGCTGCACGACCAATACAACAGGAATAAAGTTTTAGACACTAAAATATACTTTTAAAAGGGATACTATGAAGGCATTGTCCTTTACTTTCTGAATATCATTATATATATATAGTACCATATCGCCGGAAGCACTCTTGGTTCGCAACATACAGACTGTACAGCGTGCAAGTGACGGCCCCAGAACCTGGCCTACTTGACCTACAAAGACGATCTTGTAAGGTAAGTGCTGTGTCCAGCGTGTTGCTTCGGAGTTATGCAGATTTAGCTGCAAATGTTACGATTATATTTCTAAGACGACGTCAAATACAGTTGATAATCCTAGGTCACAAAGCAACAGCCTTGATAGCAGTGACTGCTACACAGTACTTAATTGGCTTGAAGGTGGCGGCACGCATTGTTTACAACAGTTTGGGCACCAACTTGGTAGTTTCTCTGAGAACTGACGAACCATATCGTCTACACTCATGCATATAGAGGCACCGAGATAGAACACTGCTGCTCCCCAGCCTAGCCCAAAACCGAAACCGAAACTGTGGTCCGGAAGCTTCAAGACAAGCTCTGTTCCTACGGGAAAAGTGACCAAGGCCGCCACTGCTGCTAACGCTGAAAAATAAAGAACGGGTAATAATGAGAGGGCATGATGTATGCAAATAAGTGTATGAAATACATTCAAACATTTTCAAAAGTAAATCATCTATACCAACAAACTAAACTTTTATTTTAGCACCTTCCCCATGCTTTCAAAATGGTTCTTACAATCAATCTCACCAACTGCATTTTGTGTTTGTTCACTCAGCAACTGAGTAATTGTGATAAAATGTGTTTATAAGGATTGTTTACACGAAAATGTATATTATTGCTCAGAATATTGTTAACAATATTAAAACTTTTAAATATTTCTTGAAATGCTGAAATCTATTGAGACACAAACCAATATGCGTGAATATCTTTTCATGAAGGCGTTAACCTCTTTCAACGCCTTTCGGTAGGTTGAGAAATATATTACGTAATTAAATGATGGTATGTGGTTTAAGATAGATCCTACACGTATTTTAGCTTGTTTAAGCTGATTTTTTTTCTCTAAGCCTATCAAATATCAATTTACAAATACAGATGCTATATACCATATTATTTATAAGTCGTTTGCATTTGCCGGGAAAAGGTCCGCTGTGGGTAAAATTTGATCCAGGTTCACGAAGGTTACATTTTTCAGAAAACGACTCCCCCCTTCCACCTTTGAAACTGCTGACTACGGACCGGGATTATAATCTTTTTTGATTTGATGACTGTAAAATCATGAACATCGCCACAATATGATGTAGAATAGAAGCATTTTTATCCCCGTGCCACTCGTATATTGGATACGATGCATGCTGTGTCGGATATAGCTCTGTGTTCCCAGCTACCTGTATCTCTGAAACTCTGGGCGACACAGCAATGATCAGACTTAAATTTGGATAATGGATTATATTGTCGCTGTTATTAGGACGTAGGCTGCCATGTAATAGCTGCATAATGGCTTAATCAATAACATATCAAATAAAGTAATTCATTTTGCACAGCCTGATATACATATATCATCGTCAGTGCTGTCATAACTAGGGAACCTTCTATTCCCATTTCTGTCTACGCATGCATACAGAAATTTGAAAACTCACAACAAAGAGGTATTTGGGGATTAACTATCTCGGGATTGGGGTGGGGGGGGGGTGCAGGGTGTTATTGAAATAACCTAAGTTAATTTGTCACGTCGCGTTCGTACAGGGGTATATGTAAATATACCGCGGTAAATTTGTAAATATTCGTCGACAAGGCCCGTGTTGATTACAGATTGTCAAATGCCCAGCTAATAAAGTGCATGTCGATGTCGCGAGTTTTGGAGCCTAAAAAGAAGCGAAATCTTCATGACAGTAAAAGAGGAAAGTGATGTGCTCCTCGTAGATTTGGCATTTGTGCATGGGGTCAGGGAATGACGACACTGACGTGGCCCACCTTACTACGCGCATAAAGCTAATTGGTTATTATGCTTAAGTTATTAATCCATAAATGTTTAACAATTTACTCCATAATAACATTATGCTTCTAAGTACTTAGTTATATTACCCAAATTTAACCATTATATTCTGGCCTAGTATTTGACCCCTTCCCACACGCATTTGAAGTTGCGTTTATTTCTTGAAACTTACCACGCATCATACCGATGATATGCCCTGTGGAATACAACTCATTCTAAACCATTCTTCTGATGAATGCAGTGTATACCTACGGTTAATGAGAACTATGTCCCCCGAGAAATTTTGACAAATACTCTTTTGATCAAAACCGTGAATACTTACCACATATTAGAAAAATCTCCCCAGCGGAGTGAAAGTAATATATTTTCTTGGCCAAGGCAGTGCTGCAGACGCCACACATGGAAAGAACTGTTGCTAGGACACCAAAGCCCAGAGAGAAAATAAGAAGCCCTATAACTGCATTCTGCCAATCTGAGAAAAAAATCACATTATCAAGATTAAAACAATTAACAATTAAGGAATTAAAGTTATATTGTAAATGAATTTAATATTATACATACATAATTCCTTATTATTCCTTTAAATTTCTGTACACTTATCGGTCAAGAGATCAAACTGATCTTTATCTCGAACATTAACCTAAATCAAATAACGTTAATATTTATATAATGGTATATTTATAGGTTGAGATATCAAACCAAAACATCATTTAGTTTATCGACCCAGTGATGGAATATTATATATCTACAATAAAATAGTATATTCAGTTGGAAATCATTTGTAAACACTGCAGGAGATCCTACATTAAGTCTCATTGGTGCATTTGTTAATAATGCTACATCTTTCCGGTTCAGTGCATTTACGTTACTTGGGTATCCGCCAGTGATTTTTTGTGAGTTTTCATTTGTAACCCGGTAGGAAGAATGAGTAAATAAAACAAAACATATGTATATATGTACACACACACACACACACACACACACACACACACACACCGCATGTATTTAGTAAGTTTCATATGAAGGCCACTGCATAACATGGCTACACGGTTTAATATATCGATTATCACCCGGCAGATAAATCATCCGCCTGTGCCCTTTATCTAATTATTCTCGCGTTTAGGGGGCATGTCAAACAAACTATCTGATGTGTCATCTACTCTACAGCGAGTCCATGGAGTCTAAAAGACCATACACGGTGATGGCAAGCAGATGAAGAATCACGATTTAACCTCTGAAGCCCAGGATATGTGGAGTTCTTATACACATCTATTGTAACAATGTAACCAGTCGCACGGTATAGATTTGTATTAAAATTGCTATCTAGACTTCAATGTGATATTTAGACATCACATATACGCACGTTTGAGGAAATACACAGGTAAACGCACACACAGATAGCCCTACATGTACGCTCCAACTAACATATCAAATTTTATTTCATAAAACCATTTATGTACCACTTATATTTTGCCAATCATGTACAAAGTAAAACTATACTTATGTGTTTTAAAGATATTAAAATAAATATGTTAATACATGGCCTGTGATAAACGTCTCTCTCTGTGCATTCTGTGAAAGCAAGGTCAAGGCCGCGTGACGTGTTGGTTTCACACACCTGAAATACGCCGGACTGAAAATCTGAAAAAAAAAATCATAAAACTAAATTGAATACAACGCACAACTATATATTAAATTGCTGATGTAGATAATAACATTTTCATCAACTCAAAACATTTGTGAACAAAATGGGAGTGGCCTTGCGTGTGGTTTCGAAATATAAGATAACGCGACAAAACGAACAATACAACAGCAACAACACAATTATAATAGAATCACACATATTCAACCTCAAGTCATATTTATCATCAAATTGACGCAAAGGTATAAAGTACTAACTTTTTCTCTAAACAATCAAAAAACTTAGAAGCGTGTTTTTTTCCCAAGGACTACAATGCAGTATTCACAATTTATTTTGAGAAACTAAATTGTAAGTACTTTTTATTTTGTTCTCTTTAACCCCCTTTCACCAATAAGACAGAAATGACCCACTGAGCACCAATCAATGCCGCATTATTCAAGCGCTGTTATTTATAGAGCATTAGTTCTAGCTAAAGCCTTTTGATTCTTGCTTAAGAGCTTATTGACCAACGCAATTGCTGTTCCGAACATAAGATAGACATTGTAATGCCCTTTTAAGACATGGGTAGATAGTGCGCACAAGACTGATATCTCCAAACCTATGAACGCCATCATGGCGGGCCCTTACACATGTGAACAAAAGCTTTTTATTTGAAACACTTTGGGCAAAGACATGTACGTTGACTGTATCAAGTGTGTTTTTAAAGACGCAATACCAAATTACCAAATATCAAACTCGTGTTTCTACTTCTAAATGTCCCAAAAAGCAACTTCTCTTTACCAATTCTGACCTTAAAAAAGACATACCCCTCATATAAAAATACCCAATGTGAATATTTTACTTCGGAAATGTAATACTGAGATACTACTGGTATGGCGGTTGAAAAGAATTACGATTCGTTTATACCCCCGTCACACTAGAGGCGGAATGAGCAAGAATGCCGTCGTAAAGACAATTCTTTGTGCACTCCTGGATATTCGAAGAGCATTCTAAAAATTCCGAGTGCATTCTAAATATTTTTACCCATTCTTGTGGCATCTCGAGTGTTTTTGTCATGTCAAAAACTTTCGAAGTGCATTCCAAGTGGAAATTTATCGAATGGCATTTGAACAGTATTCTAACTGCACTATGACTGCATTCTAAATATTCTCACGGCATTCCGACAGCATTCGAAACATTCTGATCACATTAGAGGAATATTCGAATTGACAATTGACTTAAAGCCCCCGTCAAACTTATTCGAAATCAGTAGGAATCAAGTCGGAATTACTAAATTTAAAAATTCGTACCATATTCGGGAGGGAATTTCAAATTATCATAAAATATTACGGCTTTGTAAGAATGCCTCTGGAATACTAAGAATGCACATAGAACCCGCCTGGAATGATTCTTGCACATTCCAGGTATATTACCTCTCAAATGCAGCTTGAATGTAGTTGGAATACTGTAGGGATATTGCGATAAATTTCCTCTTGGAATGCACTTCGAAAGTTTTTGACATGAAAAAAACATTCGAGCCGGCACAAGAATGGGTGAAAATATTTGGAATGCACTCAGAATTTTTAGAATGTTTTTAGAATGCTCTTCGAATATCCTGGAATGCACAAAGAATTGTATGTCAGACGCCATTCTTAATCATTCCGCCTCTAGTGTGACGGGGATTTTATATTCCGCCAGAATGTTTCGAATGTGCCACGGATGAGCTGAAATATTAATGTTGCCAGCAATCGAACTACGCTAGTGCGCCGTTCAAAGTATATTCTAAATATTCTTACTGCCTTCTTACAGCATTATAAATATTCCTAGTTTTCCAACTACATTCGAACTGCTTTTGAGAGCTAATACGGTCGAAAGTGCATTCATCATTCCAGGCGAATTCAAGCGCATTCTGAGTATTCCAACGGTACTCTTACAATAATTAAGGTCAATTTGAAATTTTTACCCGAATGTGGTGCGAATTTTTAAAATTCTTCGTTCAGGCTCATTCTTCTTCATTCCTGCTGATTCCGAATAAGTGTGACGAGGGTAAAAGGTTATAAGCGGACGAACGGGATGTGGTTGCTAATTCGTTCATGCTCTTTACGTTTATCAATTGATGAGTATATGCCACTTATGCCGAACATGGGGTTAAATCCCGTATGTAATTTAGATTTCTTTTTGTCCGAAATTCTAACCCTTTCTCTGCCCGGCTTTGTCACTTTCCACATAGCTTTTATTTTGGTATCGCTATATACAAGTCCACAAATGTTCAATATGTGTCTTAAATTCTAACATAGAATGTATAATAAAAAAAACCACTTCTGCTACAGCTCACTAAACGAGATATACCGGGGTACATGTACATATACCCGCTGTTCTTCCTCTGTACGAGGCACACGGCCAACACTATCCTGATTAAAAAAGAACGCATTATAACCGATACCATTCTGGCTCATATTAAGAGCTCGCGAGCAGCAGCCTGATCTGGTTATGATGTAAATGTGCCTTGAATCCACCATGGATACAGTAACACTCGCAATTTCGTGGTTAACCTTTCAACCCAAGGTTGTTTGATCGTGTGATCTGAGCGTCCCTGAATGCGTGCGTAATGTGGTCATTTGGGAGGATTAGAGGATCGATACGTGTTGTACCCAGTCATATTATGAGCCCCATCGCTTAGACTTAGACACGCGGCCAACTGATCCAAAGCTTCTCTTGGGAAATCATGAACGCCATCGAACGCCTTTCCCCCATCAGAATCATAATAGTGTCCCGATGTATTTGGAGTTAAACTGTACACACGCAAAGATAAAGCCGTCGAATGATTTGTCTCGACGTTTTTCAAATTCTGTCTACATTATAAAGGTAAAAGTTGTCACATTCTGAGTTTTGCGTGAGGTTCTGTTTTTCCAAATTTGACAATGTAGACACCCTTTCGCGTGAATGGCAATAATTGGTCATTACTTCACTTTTATATTTGCATCTACAATACAATTTCACGTCTTCAGTCGGATGGTGTATACTTATATCAAAGAGCAGATGTAAGCACTGATTTCCTATCAAAGTTTAGTGTTTCATTTGTGATGATTGAAGTGAAAACAAGCAAACAAGAGCTTGGGCCCAAAAGAAGGAAGCATTTTTATGCACTTACGAAACGTGTTTATAAACACAATTTTTAACAGTCTGGAGTATTTATGTCCTGATCCAGAATTTTCAAGGGACATTTATGAATGAAATAACACAGACTTAGTATCATCGTTTTACGTCTTCCACAACACATGCTAAGAGCAATCAGTACTAGGAAAGCACTTCTTGATAACACCAAATTAAAAGGCATGGTGAATATCATATAAAACGCCACCAGTTGGCGGCTTTGATTGCACTGACAGAAGGTCAAATATTGATTGACTTCACAACGGTACAGACTAGGCAAGAAGTAAACCTTCCCGATCAACTACGTACCCACCTTGTCAGTTTTAATTGCGACTGTCTTTATTCTTTTACTAATTTCATTTTTTCCCTTTGTCTTTACAGACTTATATATAACTGATAGTGCCTCCTCTATCCATTCTTAAAGAGAGCATATACTACTTTTGCCTCCCTTTCCTATCTTTAAACTTTGTTCAAAACATTAGGATTATCGACCGTTGTAATACCAGACAGTGATATGAGCTTAATGTCAGTAAAATTGAAACTGGACTGAAAAAAATTGAAGCTATGGTAGGCCTTGGTTCTCCGGCCCCTATATTAAATTAAAGTAACAAATAGAAAAAATAATTGACCTTTTATAATATCCTTCTTTTACTTAAGGGTGCTCAGCGGATTATATCTTGGCGAAGCAGCATCACGCCTTCACTCAGCCATTTTGTATTGGAATTCTGGCACGTCGTTGTGATAGTGATTTGTAAAACAAGTAGCAGTGTAACAACACTCCCGTACATGTAGCAGGCATATCAACTTAAGATAAACCGCGCAGAAAGAATTGATATGTAAACTAGTCACCCACACACCCTGGTGCCCCCCCCCCCCCCACCACACACACACACGATGTTAATATACTTAGAGCTTCAGCATCTAATCAGTTCTTTATTTCACTCCCAGGGGATTGGAGATATACTATACTTTCTAGCAAAATAATATGACGATCAATTCGCTTTGAAAATCATAGTGCACCTCTCTGCGCGATTGTTTTCATATTTTTCACTTACGTCGTTACACATTTTAAAGGTGAAACCCCACGCTTATACTTATTTAAANTTTTCTAACCTTTATATGATATTTTAAGTCATTAGAAGACTATGTACTTGAAGTTTTAATTTGAAAAGGTATTTTGGTGGCCATATTGGATTTGACGGCCATTTTGGAATTTTCAGACATGCCCATATATCCAAATTTGCTTAAAATTTTATTGTCCATAAGTGTGCCAAATTTCATGCTTGTAGGTAAAAAATGCACAATTTTTCACCAATTTCCTGGACTATATAGACAAAATA
The DNA here is from genome assembly GCF_001039355.2 of Lingula anatina. Next base: position 142,839 of record NW_019775652.1, on the reverse strand, counting down.
CCACCACAACGCCCATCACATAAAGAACAAAAGATGGCCAGGAAGTCAAGTGGTTTGGGTTTCACATTGAGCCGTTTACCCTCAAACCACTTTCCACGCGTTTTGTGGGTTTATTTTGTGATTACTTCTTTCTGCCTGGCGGATGTAAAGGATGTGCGTGTAAATTTTATCTCCTACGATGTGTTTTTTGTCTTTCGTTATCGTGTTAGAGCTGATTTATACTGTTGAAATGTGCCGCTGTTTCAAACTGTTATCTTGGACATAATAACGAAAGGACGTGAAACGCGTAGCAAGATCAAAGGATAATCGGCGCGAGCTCTTCATGAAACCATGTGCGTTCGGATCACATGACCTCCCGTACAGGTAACGAGCGTATCGCAGTTGTCGTTGACTTTTTGTGACATTCGGGGAGGTAGTTCGCGATAACGTGAGGCAATCTTTCCAGTTGATGAGACAATAAATTTATAGAGATTAATTATAAGTACAATTTGTTCTATCAATTTGGAAGCTATGTGAGAATTTGATATGTTTGCTCACGGAGGAATTAAAATTGCCGTATGTGGTAAAGGCAATCTTGTTTGTTGCCGTAAAAAGAGCATTCAAAATTGTATAATTGTAGTGTAGCGTACTTGTTTTTAGCTATGATCCGATAGGAAAATATTTCTAGTGTCGAAATTTTCTCTCTCCTGCGATGCGGCAATAACGAAACCTTCAATCGTGTATTGAATTAAAATGACACAATTTCTCTCCGCTATCTTAGGCTCGCTGACATTTCCTTTAGACCGGTATTTTAAATAAAGATGACATCAACACCGCTGTATACTTACTGTATAAAGTCCTGCTACTTGCTAAAATATTCGCGATTTTTAGGATGATAATTAATATTTCCTACTTTCAATATAGGCTCTCGTTGCAATATGGCATCACACATACATTTGTGACACACAAAAACGCACCTGTAATGCGTTTTAATATCCTTTTATCACAGTTGACATCCACACTTTTGTGAACTGTATATGTATGTTCGTTTTACCGGCTAACGTCTTCTTGAATTTGGGGTTGCTAATTAATATTTTTTTACCCTCAATATCGGTTCTCGTTGCAATATGGCAAAACACATGCATTTGTGACACACAAAAGCGTGCCCGGGGTGCTTTTAATAACTTTCTATCAAAGTTGACATCAACACTACTGTGAACTGTATGTATATGTTCATTTTACCGGCTATTGTCTGCCCGAATTTGGGGATGTAAATTAATAATTTCATTACTCTCAATATCGGCTCTCGTTGAAATATGGCACCACACATGCACTTGTGACACACAAAAACGCGCCCGGGGTGCTTTTAATATACTTTTATCAAAGTTGACATCAACACTACTGGAAACTGTATATATATGTTCATTTTACCGGGTATTGTCTGCTTGAATTTGGGGTTGCTAATTAATATTTTTTTACTCTCAATATCGTCTCTCGTAGAAAAATGGCACCACACATGCATTTGTGACACACAAAAACGCGCCCGGGGTGCTTTTAATATTCTTTTATCAAAGTTGACATCAACACTACTGGGATTTCTGAATGTCCCTGTAAATATATATGTTCATTTTACCGGCTATTGTCTGCTCGAATTTGGGGATGTTAATTGATAATTGCATTACTCCCAATATCGGCTGTCGTTGGAAAATGGCACCACACATGAATCGGCCGATACATTGCTTTAAAACCAGTTATATATCAGCTCAACATAGATCAATACAATCTTTGAAACGGTAACAAGTATAGACAAACGCCAGAACCCCTTTTAATTAGGTTACAAGAAAAAGATACTAAAAACTCGAAACAAATTTCCACGCGTTGACGCAAGCTTATATGCACTCGGAACTACTCGGATGTCTCCGCACTCGACAATGACCTCGGACGTGATACGGAGGCATCCATATTTGATTGTTGATTGTTGGGAAGGAACTACTTTCAACCTCGCGCTAATTTAAATCTAATTCTTTCAACGCCTGTATCTATTTATCCTTTAAATCATTGTCAATCTTAGTGCATTGTTTGGCAAACTGTAAAGCATCATAAAAATCAGGGGTATTGACAGCCATCTTTATGAGCGTAATGATCGATTGAGTGAGAAGGCATTTCCGGCGGACAAAATGCATGGATTTGGTGCATATTTCTCCGCCTATCACATCCGAGGTTAGTATGGAGCTTGCGGAATGAGCCGAGGATTGCCGATTGAAGCTTATGTGCTCGCAACTGCAAGATGGCGGCAATGCTGTATCATAGCAACCACGAGGGACCGCGAGAAATTACGTTATCCATGCAATAGAACAAAAGAAAATCACTGAGGCACAGCGCGCGCTACCTTGATAATAAGCTGTTCAGGCTCCCGTGGAGCTATCAAAACAGCTTATCTGAGACAATGGGCGAATGTTTACCCGAACGCACATAGCTTCAAAGGAAGATGCCACGTTTCACGTCCTTTCGTTATTATGTCCAAGCTGTTATCAAGCCACACAAAAAACGCAAAAGGCAGTTTCCAACACCATGTGTCGCCTATCCTCTCCTCTTTCAGGTAACATGACCACGTTCAGAATGGTCTCCTTATGTTTATGGTTTCAAACATGTGAAAGGTACTGGTACAATTATTGCCTAATGGTTTATTTACTTACAAAACCAATCAGTTATTTTCACATTTCTTCATGTATTCGGCGACAATTTCATTATAAGCACATTTACTTTCAGTAGATCTACAGAAAAGCCATTTACATGCATTTGGGCACGTCATCCGTATTTCTACTTTCCTTTATCTTAAGCTGTGGTTTTATCTAAATAATTATTATGAGAAACAATACTGGTGCATACCTAAGCATTTTGCCACCTGCTCACAGAAAAAAACACAGTTTGCTGAAAACTAACTATTATAAAGTAAAGTAAAGCTATTATAAAGTTCCATGAAGGCAGTCTCCAGAAAATTCTGAAACTCAGGCCGGAAGAGACTGGAGAAAACTGATAATTCCGGCATCTTTCAGTGTATTATTCGTTTGCTTCATTGGCGATTGATCTTTGAGACACTTACAAATAAGACGTCTGTCAGAGTCTGTTTTAACAGCAAGGGTGAAGTAAGGGGAGCTGTACAAATGCAAGTGTAACCTACCAAACGTATATGTACTTTACAGGTGGAACGCTTTTTATCTTCATGATCAGCAATAGCTGTCAGCCAGTCACAACACATATTTATCTATAAAATGTCCCCCAAAAAGCAACACAGCGGTGAAGTAAAATAACTATTTATTGACGTTGTCTTCGATCGGCTTTGGTTGGTTTTTGTGGTGTTAATAGATTAATGCCGCCATGACCGCCCTGAAAACATTCTAAGTAATGAATACAGTGCGAATCAGCGAGGTGTGTGTGTTATGTTAGAGCAAGGGGTCAGCGAGGTTAATGTGGTACACTAGAGAGGAGTCCACGAGCTTAATGTGGTACACTAGAGTGAGGAGTCCACGAGCTTAATGTGGTACACTAGAGTGAGTGGTACACTAGAGTGAGGAGTCCACGAGCTTAATGTGGTACACTAGAGTGAGTGGTACACTAGAGTGAGGAGTCCACGAGCTTAATGTGGTACACTAGAGTGAGGAGTCCACGAGCTTAATGTGGTACACTAGAGTGAGTGGTACACTAGAGTGAGGAGTCCACAAAGTGTATGTGGTACACTAGAGAGGCCAACAAGTTGTATGTGGTACACTAGAGTGAGGAGTCAGCGAGGTGTTAGTACAGTACTGTTAGGAGTCAACGAGGTGTATGAGGAACACTAGAGTGAGGAGTCAGTGTGGTGTATTTGGTACACTAGAGTGAGGAGTCAGTGTGGTGTATTTGGTACACTAGAGTGAGGAGTCAGTGTGGTGTATTTGGTACACTAGAGTGAGGAGTCAGTGAAGTGTATGAGGAACACTAGAGTGAGGAGTCAGTGTGGTGTTTAAGGTGCACTGAAGTGGGAGTCAGCAAGGTGTATGTGGTACACTAAATTGAGGAGTCAGAGAGGTGTTTTTGGTACACTAGAGTATGGAGTCAACTAGGTGTATGTGTTACACAAGTGTGATGGGACAGCAAGGTGTATGTGTTACACTACAACGAGTAAGGTTTAACTTGAGAGTCAGAGAGGTGTTTTTGTTACACTAGAGTATGGAGTCAACTAGGTGTATGTGTTACACAAGTGTGAGGGGATACCAAGATGTATGTGTTACACTACAACGAGAAGTCAGTGAGGTGTATGTGGTACATTAGAGTGAGGAGTCAGTGAAGTGTATGTGGTACAATAAAGTGAGGAGTCAGCGAGGTGTACGTGGTACACTAGAGTGAGGATCACACCAGGAGGACGAGTGTTCTGTCTGACCCATCCCACGCTTCACTTTGCGTGACGTACAGTTTGATAGGGGATACACATGCATATTCTCTCTCGCGCGGCTTTATTCTCACATGGTACATGTATTGGTTGGCTTGTCGAGATGCAGGTGTTTCCGCACTGCATTACATTTTACTCAAAGATATGGTTTGGTTTTGAATATTTCGTCTAACTACATCGATTAAAATACGGAAGCATGGTGTTGGACTGTTCATAGTCTTATCTACATGTAGAACGATGGGCCACACTTTCTTCATTACGCATGTGCTGTCTGTGTAAAGGCCATAATGCCTTGACCTTTCGTCTTTTTTTGTGTTATCACAGACCAAAGTATATAAATATAGAATAGCATTACAATTGCAACAAAACGATGGTGATCGATAAACGTGCAACCTACGCCCACAGTTTAGTGCCTGCAATCACAAAATTACGACATGAATGTTTCCTGGCTATTTTCTTTAAGTTAGTGTATCTTTAAGTTAGTGTGTATATATTGTATTGAATGCAATGACTCTCTAAAGTTTCTGAATCTGTTTTATAGTTACTTGGTTACACATCACTGTTTGTTTATATATCTGTTCATGTTAACATTTATATAAATACTTTAGACTTCTGTACAAGTGAGTATATCATTCACACTCGATCAGATGTCAGAAACACAAAGCCCTAACTGTTCTTGTGTGTATATTTCAGTTAATCTCTCGACGGCTGGCGATGATATATATTATTAAGAGACTCGATTGGTAGGTAAACTTATTGTCACTTCAGGCACATCGTGTCCTCCTAATTGAAAATCTACTAATGCGTTGACACAGAAAAATGAATTTAAGCGTGCAAATGTAAATAGGCGAACGTGGGTATGAATTATGAATTGCTTCATGGTATCTTTAAAGGACTGCATTTCATATGATGGTTTATATCAACTCGATGTGCCATGTTGTTTATATTGCATGTGGGTTTCACGTGGTCTCTACAACGGGTCGCATTCTAACCCTCACAATTGGTCAAAAGTACATTTATACGTATGTGTGTTGACATTTACATGCGTTTCATTCATTTAGTTTATGAATATAGACGGATTGATGTGCAAATTGTACACTCAAATGAGACGTAGAAGTATACCTCCTGATGAACCTCTATGGCGTGTACATGTACATGTATTGGCTATATAAAGTGGTTATTTAGCTTTTCATTAAACATACTTGAAAGAAACAAGAGTTCATATTTGCTTCAGTCTGTTAACGTAAGACATTTTTTTTGTAATTGAACATATATTATCCTATTTACCACACCCTTCAGAAAACTCAACCAAATTGGCATCATCAGTAGAAAAAAATCATCTGGTCTTATCGACGTAACCATGGTGCTAACCGCTTTGGCTTTCACTTAGCAAGGGTACTGTCGTGTTAACTGATGATATTAACGAGGTCACCGCTAAATTGCTAAATCATGGCATTAACCAACGAAAATGTTGATTTGATATATGTAAATGTTGGGTATTATGTTAGCCAGACACCTTGAGTTAAACAGGAAGTATTAACTCTATTCCGAGCTCAGGCCGCTGGGCCAACATCCTACTGCTACATGATAATGGCGCCTCTCCTAAGACAATGAATTCCCAACATGGCATATAAGCAGGGGTGAAATCATTGAGAAATCACGGTGTGACAGGGATGGTAGTCCTAGGATAGGATGTCCAGCGTCCCATATCAAGGTTGTTGAACTCCGAAGCCGAAAATACGTTGAGTTTTACACACAGTACACTTAAAATAATATCTGCACCAAATAACTACATTTTTTGGGTTTCTTCGTCGAAAAATGTCACCCAAGCAAAGTAATGGATTATGGTCCATAGCGGACTGTCGTACCTGTCACATCGCATGTCACAACGCATGCAAAATCTGGATAGGATATAAAAGCAAAACAGTTCAGTTATTAAATCCGTTTGATCATTAGCTTTGCTTGTAGATGCAGTGTGAATAACGTTCTATTTCCTTCGTCTGATTATTCTTTATTCGCATCTCCTGAGATTAATTTTCTGCATATCATATATCAACTGTTTTCAGTACCGTAGCAACTGGCTGGTAAGCAATGAGACAAACCGCAAACTGGCTAGTGGGTGAAGTGGGGGTGGGGGTGGATGTCTACTTTACCCTTAACATGAAACTGACTATAAACACTTATCTAAATATATAAGGAGTTTAAAGGCAAATGAAACTTTTAAAACGTAATAATAAGTTATTTATATAACCTTTTCGTAAACAAACTACATAATTTGTAAGAAGCATTCACATCTATGTTCGATATTGTGAAACAGACTATATTCATCATTCATAATAACTCATTTTCTCCCTGTTTTTCCTTATTGCTCAGGGTCACTTTTACCTTCCCATTTATTCAAAACCGCGTACAAAAACATGTTTCCTAGATTACTGTTAATTTAATTCGACCGGACTGAATTTTTCCTGTCTCTAGCTATTTGATGGCAACAATTATCCTCGGTGTGTTATCTCAAGAAACTTACGATGTTTGTTATCAAAAACGCATTGTAATAAAATTGAAATATGTTGTTAACATAAAATATACAAGTTCTATAAAGCCTACTGGTAATCAAGCACAAAGCCAGCTTAATTTTGCAGCTAAATTACCACTCTTGTCGTTATTAAAAAAGAAAAAAAACATCGGGGTAATCTTTTATTTTCAGTAATATGATAAAATATTGCTGTATTATGTGTTGGATTGTCAAGTAATATGTGTTGATATAAATTTGCATCTTATGTTCCGTAATGTATGTAGGAGGGAGGACGGGAGTGAAATAAATAGATGGAAAAAAACACAAAATTAAGACAAAAATAATACACTATGACACAATAGGTCAATAACATATATGCACATTTTCAATCAGCATTCAATAAATATTCAATAGCAGACACCAAACTGGCACTGAATCATGCCACCAATAACAAAGATTTTACTTACTTTCTCCCTCTATCCAGTTTCTGTTGAATATCACTGTGATCGTCACTGTTAATGCCATAAAACCACAAAAGAGCCCTCCCTGTCGGAAAGGCCGCCATAACGTTCTTTCCTTAATATGATATTCTTCTGGTAATTCAATCACTGTAGTTCGACTCTCCGTGCTATTCTCACGGGCTTTGAATTTCAGGAAATTTTTCATCTTCATAGCTTGTGTTGAGAGTTTACTGTATTTGCTTGGCGGCTCCGTGGTTGCCGTTTGAGTGAACAATGTGTAAGGAATATGCACAACTCAGCTGTGAAGCTGAATTAATTCCAAGTAGAAAGGCCTGCAGGGGTTCCACTTCGTGATTGTCTCCACAAAAAGGTTTGCGGCGCGGTGTCGCTTGCTCTGAATATCACAATCAAACAGGCAAAGACCACGTGAAAAAGAAGTTAAAATGTGATTCCTAATAGAACTGGACTTGTCCTGTTGAGTTTTCAAAGGTTGGTGGCCAATTCGGAGCCTCCTATCCCGTAAAAATGGTATTGGTGTTCCCTCTACCTAGCCTTAATACAGGCGTACGATTGGGAAATACGGTTATGTCCCAGTATATATATATATATATATATATATATATATATATATGTATGTGTGTATGTATTCCAATTAGAACAACTCGGTTGATTTAGCTTGCCTAATGTTTCAGATCAATTGCCGACTTGGCATGATGAGCCCTCTATCATGCTATACTTGGAATTGATGACTCTAGTATTTTCCGATATTACATGCATAACAAACACCGCATTCTCTCTCCTGTTCTCCGTTAAGATATGTCCACTGGCTGTCGACATTAATATAACTGCAAACGAACGTATTAAATTAACACTCGCGAACGCTGGAAGATACCCTGACATATACACGATGAATAGATCTTAACTTGTAAATTCCATCATTCTTTGGTCCGAATTATTTCCAGTTGTTAATCTTTTAAATTGCGCACCAATTTGCGCATTGCTCCTTAAGCTTTCTGGGGATGTCTTTTCTATTTCCCCAAATCCCCCAGCTATTTCTATTCACCAAAATTAGGTCAAGATATTTGCCTAAGACCACCGGCGGCCATATTGATAAAGTCGTGGAATTTGTAATGCGTCAGTGTGCTTATAAGATGTTTGGAGTTCTCGTTGTGCTTTCACTCAATTCTAATTGCAATATCCGTTACTCATCTTTATATCAAGTTTATCCATTTACGAATCACCCAACTGACTTGAATTAAATCGCAGATTTTTTCCATGCAAGTTCACCTAGATTAAAATTCTTATTCTATGGTGTACGTACATCATTCAGTCTACATATACTGGCGCATGCTAAAAGGTTAACTGGTGCCTTTGAAAAGCACTCATATTGTAACATATAAAGCTTTATAGCTCAAGTCATCGTGGTAAGAAATGACAGTAAGGCCGGTATGCTCGCTCCTCGAAGATCCTGTCGAACAAAGCAACAGCAACGTCTAGTCTAACCCTTTAAAATTAACCATAATGACAGACCATGAGCGTTGTGGCCTTAACTGTGTTTGTTCTGATACACTAATCATTTGATATTTAGCCCGATTCCGTAAATACAGCTATTGTAAAACTACTCACGCCTCCTTGAATATCTCTGCTGCGCGGCTGTAAAGTGATGCACAAGGAAATAGAGTTGTTGTCTTCTGAGATACGTCGAAATCAATGTTTATATTTGAAGAACGCCTACAAATGGCTCTGAATGCGCGTTACAGATTCCATTTCTGCTGGTGAAATAGTGTATTTGACTGTCATCACTAAAATGCGGGATTTGCGTGTCAACCAACTTGCTTGACAACAAGGTTATACTAGCGAAGCGATTGTGCAAAGCAACACAAATGAATAATTCCTATGAATTTTGCAATTTACAATTCATCATATCTCTTCTTCGATGCCAACAGCATTGTCATGTTCTCTGAGTGGCTCAGTTCCGCGTTACATGTCACAGGCGTGTATAGTAAAGGTCACTAGAGCCGTTCGCTATTATTGTATTTTATAAGCAACTGGTTTCTTTGCCTCGCCCCTTGCTGTTAAAAGGTTCTAATTAGATATATGTCAAGACGTTTTATATTGACACAGTTGCGTATGTAACGCAGACACAAAACGGCAAGGTGTATGGTTGTGCATTACTGCCTTTATACAAATATAAATGAGAGCTAGATGTCGAAAGGCATTTAATTCACTCCAATAAAAAGTGCCGACTTCATGTATTTGCCCCTGTAGAGACCTGCACACTGTTACAAGCCCTGGCTGTATTTCTAATACTGGAGAAATGTAGAGGGGTCCGAAGAAAGGCCGCGTCTGCAGGTGATGATACCGGGCCAGCACGTCGCTAGTAAATGATTGAATCTCCTTTCTTGATGATAGATGTGTGCCTGTCATACGTGCCACACGCTGTGGTAAAGTATCAACATGTCGACGCATCTATTTACAAGTGATTCAAATCCCTTTCTGTCTATGAGGCATCTGTGCCAGGTATATAGCAGCTGGCACACATATTGACGCATGTCAATTCGCTTTCCAACCTGGGAAAACCACATCCTGTTCTGTTCATTACCGGTATAACTTATTCTCTGATCGCAGATAATGCATCTCATGTTTCTATCATACTGTAATCTATGGAACAGAATCCCGGTTTGTTTTGTTTATACTGGTCGGCCCTTTTTAATGAACGCAACAGTTGTCTTCCGGACTAGAAAAGACTACATGGAGCAGTGCCCAGTCTGGCCAGGTGATCATATTACAGGGGTGGATCCAGAGATATTTTCTGACAGGCTTCGGATTTTTCTTGATTTTTTTTTTATCCATCCTCCATTTTTGACCATCTTCCGACAGAAAAAATTAGATATCCGTCAATGTAAACTTGAAAATCTGGCCGTCTTCCGGAAGACCCAGAAGACGGCCAAAATCCGCCCCTGTATTATAGAAGAGGTCACACAGCTTGGATTATCCGGTTTCTAATAACAACCAGACCAGTACAGTCAAACATACCCAAATTGTTCAAACGAAAAAAGCGACATCGGATTTAACGCAATAAGCAAATACAAATATTGCACCTGCAAAAGTATGTCATCCGATGAACATACTTGGAAACACTTCGCCCGAAGCAGAATACAGCATATTAATGCGGTATGCTATGCTCAAAGATCGTCGGTAACCAATATTTTACAGACGCCGGCTTTCGAAGGACAAAGAATATCACCGCTTTGGAGAAGTCATAAATGACTGTGTATTGCATTATTTTGGTTTGTAAACAGCTTAACCAAGGTCACAGCTTTAAGGTCCAACATGGATTGACCGTAATTTGGCGCTTTTCGGTTTGTATGCATACCTTAAGTATACATGGCCAAGATTTTGCCAGGGAGGAAGTGGGTGCTAGAATTTTTTACCCAGTTTTGTTTGGCAAATATGACGCAGTTGATGGCGACAATTTCACTGCAGTATGTAGGATGCATAGATTGAATAACTGCTTGGTTTTGTCTCCCTGTGCTTGTTACACCTTCCATTTGGCAGAAGAGGGTGAAACTGGTACATCTGAAGCTGAAGAGGAGGACGCAGGGTCTCGGTGTTTTCAGAGCCGATCAGATAAGAAGTAGTTTGTGTTTAATGTCTACCTCTGAGACATGTGGGTGGCGGCATGCTGATAATAGCTTAGAAAGGATATGATTGCAACGATGCGCCTACTGCAGCTAATAAAAATGCTTACTTTTATGTGCCTGCTTGATCTAAATCTATATGGTTAATAAGACTTGTAAAAGTAAAAAAAAATCTAGTGTATTAAAATATACTGTAGAAAAACGAATAGTTTCAGGTACCGGTTACATTTCATCGTTAAGGAGGGGAAGGTGAGTTCATGTTATAGAGAACAACAATCTTAGTGCAATAATGCGAAAGTAAATATAGCATTATATTAAACAAAGACAACTTTTAAAACACGAGAAAACGATAAAAGCTGTTTTTTATTTCTTGCATATTCTTTGCCATAGGGTGTCTATATAATTTTCACTGCAAAATGACACATAAATGTTTGAGCCGGTGCCTTATTTGTAAGGAATGACCACTTTCAAATGTGAATTTCCCTCTTGAATGGATGTACATGTTGCACACATATTTTTATTACTTTTAGAAGATTTTCTATATTTGCGCTTGGAAATTGTCAAACATATGGATACTTGTATAATAACAAGTGCTATAAAACACACACGAATGTAGGTGTGAGAGAGCGAAAGAGAGAGAGAGAGAAAATTTTGATAAAAATGTCAAAACTTATAGTTATTTCCATTTAACCGGTGTTTCGGCTACGTTGAAAACATTCAATATTTGATTAAATGGCTGGCAAGGTGGCGAAGGCCTGGTTTCTCGGCGTCTTTTTTTTTTCTTACAAGAATGACATAGAGAATTATAATGTGACCTTGTAGTGATCTGCGTGGGCCGTCTTTGTGACTTTGGAAGAATATAAATCAAACGGAATTTGAAATTGGGCGTTCTGCCTAATATATCAAATATAGTCAGTCAACAAGATTCATTAACAGACTGGAAACGATTCTCAGAATCTAAAAAACGTGCGTCATCAGTTATCATGAAATTCCCAGAAACCCACTTAGACGCGTTTGTTTATTTTTAAGTGTGCATAATGATCCGTGCTAAGTTAATTGAATGTCTACTTAGGCAATAAGCCTCCAAATCGACTCTAGTCCAGGGGGACCCGATTTATGTCACAAATTAGTCGTGGAGTCTTTGGGCCACGGCATACATGTACTATGTACTTATGTATATTGTCTAATCTTATTATCTTACACTGGGCGTGCTAAATCGTTCGAAATCGTAAGGCCTCTGTAGCCTTACAACTTTGCAAAGCTAATAAATTGGACAGATTTTAAAAAACGTAATCCAGTAGGCTGTAGCATTATCGTAGGTGATCGTGATAATGGTTGAAGCTGCTGTTAGTCTCTTTCCGTGCCATATTTGGTGATTTAAGGAGGCATAACAATAGTAAAGATGTTTAAAAGTTAGAGAAACTGGCTTGAATGAATTTGGAATTGTGCGTTTCCTCAAACTGACCAAATGGCTGCACAAATCCTTAGGAATCTGCACAGACAATCTATCGATTTTCAAGGAACCCGCACGGAGGGCTTGCGGCAACTGCACTGAGACTGAAAGGGCTCCGCAGGATCACTTATCAGCCGACTTACCGAATTTTCCCTTCGTGACATCGAGGTCATATACGCGGAATGGTACGGCACCCGCACGCATTGTAAACGTACTCACTTGCGATATCATAAAAATCGCATACGATTTAGCGTACGGCGTCATTGGCAAATTTAATCTAGGATTAAGGCTTTTCAACATACATCATTGTATACTTCCCCTATTCTAATTGGTTTGGTCTTGAGGTACCGGTATCATTCTTCAAATAACAAAACCGTTTCTCCATGATTGTTTACAGAACAAGGTCTATGTCTACCTGCATGTTGCAAACCGTTTCCCATGCTACTTATGGGATAACTTCTTTGTCACTTTTCTTACAGGCCCAGTACCGATTCATTATAGGCACATTTTAATCAAGCAAATTGTATGTCAATATTTAGATGATGCGCAACCAGGCTTTTAAGAAAGAAGGAGTACAATAGAACGTTCTCGGAATTCTTTCAGAAAAATGTCGAGATCAGCATTTGCCTGTCTTATTTTATTGCTTTGCAGGAGTCATTTGATCGGGTCTGTCACAAAACGCCTTGGTTGCCTATATGCAATTTTAGGGACCATTCCCAGACCCTATCGTACTAACTGTGGATCTATCTCCAAGGGCATTCTTGCTAAATTGCAATCAACTTAAGCGCCTTAGAAGTCTGTCAGGTCTACTGAAGCTGCTAGGAGGTAATAAATTATTGTTTAGCAGCTTTTTTAGGTGTGCCAGACATCTAAGCCGCTTAAACTGAAAGCAATTTAGCGAGAAAACCCCTTGAATTGGATCGATTATGTTAGATTGATCTAGGTATGGGAACCCAGTCATAGAATTATTGTTAAAAATCCTATCAAATATCCCTGTGAACAATTTATTACTTGTCAGCGATATAGAAAACCCAGCAATCGGTTTCTGTCGAAAGTGTGTTTTAGGCAATTGCAAGGGTGTGTGGTTTCGCCATATATATGTTTAAGCTATTCCTGGAATTCATCATCACTGGTTTATCACAACTTTTAAGGTAATTTTCAAAGCTGCATCATAAACCCTGCACAAAAATTGAAAATGAATATTAAGCAACGGTGGTGTATTACTTATTTTTCAACCCTTGGGTATCCACGCTAATTCTATTCCCTTTTCTAAATCGGATCAGTTTAAGTTACACAGCACTTCGGACACAATGCTCTTTCGATATATAAATTACGTCCCCGGCGCTTCGTTTATATAGTCGAGCTGCCACTCCTATAGGCCCAATAGTCGAGCCCTGCAACTCAACTACTAGGGGTTTTTCGCCCTCACTAAGCAATTGTTAAATGTCAAACAACGATGATGTCAGTTTAAGAGTATGACTAACAGAAAATCACAATGGACAGTAAAATCAAAGGCGGAGGTGGTATTAATAAGACTATTTATACCAGTATTATACTGATATTGCGCCTCTTCGGTACCTTCTGCTGTTTGTTTTGGTGGACATTTTGATTTTTAGTGACAGTAAAATGCTTATAGATTAAATGTAGTCAATTATCCCAATGTAATTAGGCAGTAACAAATGCTTAGAGAGCAATGGGGATATAGCTAATGAACAAACCAAATAGTTGTACTAAAACCACAAATTCCAGACTGGGAGACGGTTACATCTGTGGGATGAGTCACTGACAGTACTCTAGCATGAATTAAGCAGCAGTGACAATTCTAAGAACAAAATCAAAATATTTCTGCTGTAGGCTTTATGAATAATTGATCTTTCCAAAGTTGTTATTCTGCGGCGGAGGACTCCCCCGGGACATTCTGCCCTGCAACGCCGGGAAATGTAATTAGAATGGATTGAAACGAACGTTAATGTAACCTGCCGCGGTTCTGGTGAGGGTTTAAGAACTTGTTCACGTCTTTTATCTTTATCCGATCTGAGTTGGACTGTGTAACGTTTTATGGGCCATTATGGTCACTCATCATCAGAACTGTGGACTTGATTTCAGTCTTTGCTTTCATGACACCTAGCTAGCTACAAAGACGTTTTAAACCGGTCCCAAACTAGCCGAAGTTTAATCTGTCCAAGGTAAATGATTTTGCAACATGTTACCTAAACTGGCGCGGTGTATTACTGTTATAATTAATTAAATTGTCGGCGATATGGTACAGAGGCTGTACATATTTCCCTCCAATGCACGTTTACCCCGCGTGCAGTGTAGTACCTGGCAGTCTGTCACATTGGAAATGGTTATTGATAGATTTTAAGTATCCCATGCAAATGCCTTGAAAAACATTTTTATACATTTTTATTTTATTAAAATGATTTTTGAGAGTCTTTGATGAATAAATAGTTCAAACGAGGAAGATTTATTGAGGTTTCCGTACGTCACAGTGTAGGGGAGACCGGGGCTAGTTGGCCCACCCGCACGAAAACGAAGTAGATACTCCGGCGCAGTAGACTACTGCAATCATACTGCAAACATGCTTCAAATCTGCTTCGATTTGGGAGCTAATTAGCATATTTGAAACATGCTTCTATCATGCTGCATATCTACTGCATTAATGCTCCCCCTCTGTACAACCCTATGTAAATTTTGAAGTAGAATTGCAGTAGGCTATACTGCATTTCTACTGCAAATATGCTCCACACCACTACTGCGTTAATGCTTCTTTGCTACTTCGATACTACTGCATTTTTGTGCGGGCAGTTAGACACTTTTGGCCTTGTAGAGCCAACTAGGAGTGGGTTAGAGTAACAAAACCGGTTTCAAAGTAAGCCCCATGAACTAAGCTACGTACGCAACGTCATTATTTTTCGAATATAATGCCAGGTAGCTCACAATTTGACAAAAAACGCAGTTGATGTCAAGGGGGCCAACTTGCCCCGCCATGGAAAATTTTCTATAAAGTCCGGATAGGAAATTGGACCATAATCCCAAAGGGTCATCTAGGACGTCGTGAGAACTCTTTATGAAACTGTCCCAAAATCCTATAGGGTCTCATAGGGCATATGTCCTACATAGGAACCCTATAGGACGCCCGAAAAAATTACCATAGAGTTCCAAAGAACACTTTAAGATTCCCATCGAGTTCCAAAGAGTCCTATAGGACGTCCTATGAAAAATGTTCATAAGTGTACTCATATCGCCACCAGAGCTGCCTGTGGCGTCGACATGCATTCTCAATTATAAAACATTCTGTGTAGTTAAGCAGCATCAATAATTCTGATGAAATCAATAGTTTGAGCCATTGGGATGCGTCGGCAGTGACGGATTGGATCTAGATTGCATAGGCGAATTATTTAGGGAGGAGGAATGAAGTATATTGCTATTATTTGTAAATGTAAAAGGTCGATGCTGTCTGGGAAGGCTACGATTAGTGTTTCTCTTTACAGCGGTCCGTTTCGTTTCTACAGTGGTTAATATTTTGAACTCAGATACCAGTTTTTTCACCAATAGATTTATTTTGTAACGTTTATAGACCTCCAGCGCTTTATACACATGTAACACCAATATAATGTACTACAACGTTTGCCCATGTACAGTAAATGGGGGTACTCTCCTCCCCATTTTCATCAACCGCCCCTAGGACAAGAAGCCGGTGCGGCTGGTGTGTAACATATTCTGGCCTTTTGTCATCGGTTAGTCAACGTGTTAAATCCTCATCACGTGGGGAAGTATATATGTATATATATTATAGCTGGTTCACTGCACTGTAAACGAAGTCAGCATTTGTACTATTCATCGAACATATTGTATTAGCTGAGATCTACTTTTCATAAACACAACTGGATTTTAAATATGGCGTACAACCTGTCACACCTAAAGCAGTGCCTATGTTACTATTCGAAAATGGAACAGATCTCAAATGGACAAATGAATGGACAGTGTATATTACAATATGCCATGTAAATGTAGAGCACACTTCTTCTTCGATCTCCATCTTTGTCTTTTCTGTGCACCGTGCAGTAACAATTTTCTATACAGTTACTTTCCTTTTGTTTCTTAGGCCTTCCTCTACTTGACGTCGCGTGACGAGACCCCCGTCCTTGCAATGGAGGCGATATGAGGGGGGGGGGGGTCCTCGCCATTCTTGGTGGTGGCAGTTAAATAGTTTTTTGTAGCCCTGCTTGCCAAATCTCTCGCCTTTTATTACTTGTGCGTTTCAAGTCCTTAAAATCATCTCAAAAAGGTACATACATACATAGATGCGCATGTACTTTGCATATCCTAATTTGTCCTCTTCTGATTGTTTTACAAAGAAAATATGATTCTATGAACAGGCATACATGTATATTTTTACATTGTTTTTTTCAAAGAAAAATCAAAGAATAAATAACACACCACACACACACACACACACGCACACACACACGTCTATGTGGTTTCTGTCCAAAATTCTCTAACTTCGTATAACACAGCTTTCCAAACTTGGAATATGGCGTTTCACATGATGCAATTTCGGCAACTCACTCGTCAGTGACCTAGATCTGTCATTTTCTGCATATTCTAGGAGGTTGAGCTCCCACACACAGTAAAATTAAAATTATAGGTGAACCGAGTAACTACATACATGTGCAGTGCATTGTTTTTCTTCGTCCCAATAGTGCCCATGAAATATTGCACAGGTAATAAGCTTTTAATTAACTTAACCTTGTCCGCTGAGACTTAATAAGACACAAGATGTAGCTTCACCTAATGTCCGAGTTGCTAAAAAAATTACCGATATATATATTTTATTGATATTTCAGTCTTTCCATTTCGTCAACAGTATTGTCTGCTCAGAGCGAAGTATTAAAGGACAAATCATCAACGTTTATATTACGAAAAAAATAGGAGGAGCATTTACACAGAGACAGGATTTTCTAACTTTGGGGACAATTGAGCGTCCCAGCTATAGTTTTGGGTGTAATGGAGAGTCACGAAGGTAGAAGCCTCTATGTGAAGGAAGCCTTAGAACAAAAGTCTGTGGGACGCGACTTCTCTGGATGGGAGTGCGTTATGATGAAGTAGTTATTAATTGAATGTATTCAACGTTTCATTTCTTTCAGTTTATATGAACTCACCTCTGAGCGGGTGTGCCGTGCTGGGTTCGCAGTCGTCGTGGCCATGGCCGTCCTCTATCCACGTACAGTTTACAAACAAACCAGCGTGAGCCTTGGCTGAAGACAAAATATCAAAACAGTATTAACAACCTGCACCTCTGATATTTCAACCCACTGATCGTTTGGACGAGTGGGCCTCCAAACACTACAAATACTACAATGTAATCAAAAGTAAATAGTCAGACGGATAATGGAAAAAATTAGCTGAAGAAGACGCTGAAATTACCATTTGTTCTATCAGACTAACTTAAAAATCTACGTGGTACCTTTCCATACAAACGGCATTTGGCTGCAGCATCCAGCAGTTTCCCTTACTCATCAAGACAAACCTTATCCAAACCGATAACAAAATTAAGATATGCAAAATAGATTTTGAGGTACACCTTTCTAATTTTCGAAACACTCTCGTATTGAAGTTGGAGACTGGTAAATTTCACTATTTCAGAATTTTAGAGCAGGTATATTTCTCAATAGTTGGGATCTATATACTTTGGCGATTAAGAGGAAACCGATTATTGAAATTGTTGACTATACAAAGGTCTAATGCATATTGGAGGCCTTTAACAATAACTGCACATTAGTAGTACGACTCTAAAACACATTAGTAGTACGACTCTAAAACACATTAGTAGTACGACTCTAAAACACATTAGTAGTACGACTCTAAAACTACCAACCAATTGCCACAAACCAGTGGCTAACGTCCCGTACTCCTTTAAGGATTTACATTATACTTGTGTGTAAAAATAACACCTATGTGCTCTTCACTAAAACAAGATTGAAAATATATAAAAGTGTTTTTAAAAATATAGATTGATATCGGTTAAGTGCTTCATTTTGTATGGCAATGTGTAAATAAACTAGAAAACAGCAGATATTTTACTTTTATAACGAAACGCGCATGAAAAGAAAAACTTTGACGAGAGGCGCACTGCATAAAGTGAATGAGTGGATTTCCTTTCAAAATATGCTGCTAGACATATCTTGGGTATTTTCGTGCTCGCTGACATAGCGCTTTAAGAATTATAAACTCCGACTGTATCTAACCTGTACTTAACATGTGGAGGGGGCCCGGACTATACTAGTATGTATATAAAACTATACATTGTCTTTCTATAAAAAGCGACGATTGCAGACCCAATTTTATAAATATAGTATCAGAAGCTCATGTTTTCTTGCGCTTATACGGTAAAACGACCGAAATGTTTTTGTCTGAACGCGCCTTTTACAGTCTAATCTTGTTTCTTTTCAAATTGCAGCGTGTTTATCTTACCATATTTATATTATATATATAATATATGAAGCTCATTAATGAAAAAATCGTTTTGTTTCTTATAGTAGTAGTATTAGTGGTAATTCCGGAATTAATCCATTTTCTGTCCTTTCTATTAAATCTAAAACTAGGCTGGTACATTCTCCCAAAAATAGACTTTTCACAAATCCATACTATGTAACACTATATGTAACACTTATCAGTTTTTTTAAATAATGTTTCATACGGGTTGCAATACAGACTGAGTTAATTCTTAGTCAACACTGAGCAATATGATTTGCCTCCAAGTTTTTCAATAATTTTTATCTTTTCCCGCCTTAAAGAGAGAACTTTTGAGACCTTGCTTCTGGCTGACTGGTTAGCAGTGACCTAGTGTAAACACCACCTGATTTCATCCATTCTCATAAAGGAAGCTAATTTGTCTCGCCTCAGTCATTTTTCTCTCTCGTCTGTGCATCCTTTCTTCATTAATATTTCAGAAAAGCAATCTACCGTCACTACAGCTTTGCTTAGTAATTTGTCACTTCCAGTCCACATCGCCAACAGTATAAGAATGTTCTGATAATAGCATTTGTCAGCTTTCCATGGAATAATTCTTTTTCAACCCAGCTCCTAGAAGTCTGAGAGCTGTGTTTCTTAACGTGTTACATGTACATGTAGATGTGCCCGCGTGCAGTTTTACCGTTAGTGTTACGCCAATATAAGCAACAAAAGGGTATTTTCTCTGGATATGAAGGACTTCATGATTGCCTGATTGTATATGTGTCAAGCAAGGTGTCATGTTGGAAGAATTCACAGTTTGGGCAGCGAATCAACATTATAATAGACGACCACAGCGTGGAAGTGATCAATACCTGGGTATATTCCGTCACTTGAAATCTACTGAATATTCTTTCCTTTTGTATCATATTAATTGACAGGTATATGACCTAATCAATGCTGAGTACTCTATTCTGCACGTATGCAAATGCAGTTGCATGGGCGACGCTTTTTGAATGCTCTAATAATTGCTGCAGCAAATTTATACCTTATGGCTTCTCATGAATATCTAATACTCTTTCGAGGCTGATGCAACGTGCGTAATCCATTCCATATTATGCTAACTGCCGACCACTGCAATATAGGTCAAACAACATGTAGCAAAATTGATAACAGCGTACATCAATCAAATAACTTGACTCTATGATGTGATTAATAATCAATTAATAATTATGAGAACTGTCTTGCCTTGGCAGAGGTCTGCGCTCTCCAACTGCGTCTCTTGTATGTAATAAACCTTTTTTATGGAATGTATGTCCTCAACATATTTTGATTTAGTACGCTTTATTCAAGCCTGGCCCGAAATAGGACATCACGTTTTCTCTTTGCTCAGCGCATAACGTAATCCAAGATTCCACGGTTTGTGTCAGATTTACGTATTACGTCAAAAAAAAAAAAAAAAAAGTCCACATAATGCTCATTTAAACAGTGTATTTGTCGACGCTCGGAAACTTCATGTTTTACGTGAAGTCTCCAACTCTTAACTCTCCGAACTCCATAGCTAGCCTCCCCTTCCTCTCGAGCGCTCTCTTTATATCTCACTTACTATAAGCATAACTGACGCGATAGATACAAACATTGTTTACTAGAATTGCAGAGTGAATTGCTTTACATCAGTGTTGTAAAAAGAAGTCGCCATGTTACTCAAGTACTCTTGGACGACAGCACGTTACATAATATGACCTCATAAAATATCTTTATTATCTTTATGTCAGATACGATATATAGAAACAATAAAATTCTTTACCTGCAACATTTCTGCAATCAAATCATTTCGTATAGTGGTGATCGGGTTAGTAATAAAATACGAATAAAATATCAGCATTTGACGGTCTGCACCTTAAACTTTCCAACCTTTTGATCATTCTCACTACCAGAACTCAGGAAACTATACTAGCCTTAGTCAAACTGCATTCAGGCAAGATAATATGATTTATTGATGATGGGAAATAAAAACGAAATAATTGCTTACTTTTCCACTAATCAGATCTAACTTTGAAGTCAAATTCTCCGAATAGCTATAGCGTGACATAATTTCCTCTGGTCAGTTCCATCTCTCCTGAGGCCAGTGACTCATATTGAATTTTTATACTTTAAACAACTGACAGTTGTAACACAATTACGGTAAAATAGTGCGTTTTAGAGGGCTCACCTGTCTTTGTGAAAGTATATATTAAACTAAGAGTATTATAATAGTATAATATACTTGTAGTAGTATTGGGGGCAATTGTTAATGTTTAATAAAATATTTTAAATTTGTTTTGATTATATTTGTTTCAATACAGGAACTGCTTGATATTATCAATATTGTTCTATATAGAGTTAGTATATACACATAAGGTACCACTCTAATTAAAGCTGCATAGTCATCGGGATGATAATAATGGTTTCACTCCACGTCTGTATCGAACAAGTATACATTAAATGACTTATTACCGTTTCTATCTTTCTTTCCTTACGAAGTTGGATATCGTAATAGGATCAAACAAACAGACAATACCGTGCTTATTTAAATTATCTCATTTGCGGATCATTATTCTAATGGCTTAGCATTAGCATTGGTTCTTTACTGGTAAATAGCGAGTATACCCTGATTGCATTAAGGTTTCCAAACACCAAAGATCCGATGGCAATTTATACGGGTATTGATTTTCCATTTCCCATTTACACGACATCGGAGCTCTTTATCACATTTGCCATAAATACGTATACGCCTGTTGGATTGGCATAAGGTCCATATGTTTTAAATGACAATTCTCTATTGATGAACATGATTATGGTTTGGAATTCATTGATCTGCCACCTAACGGTTGGTGTGGAGGGATCGATTGGACTGCCCTCTATCAACAGGTGGTAAAGATAAACGTTAATGTTTGATCTGTAGACTTAAGGTTTTTAACAGGCACTTGTTTGTAATATGTTAATAAGGCGACCATATGGGTGTTTTTATTATAAGTGACAGGTAGTATAATATGCTCGACAAGACCTACTTTTCTCAAAAAAATCCAATGTAATTTTATAGTGATTATACAAGCGTAAATAAAAATTACATGATTTCTTATGAACACACAATTGCATAACTTCTTGCGGAGAACACTGTACTTACTAAACAAAATTCAGTATGAAATTAAGTTCCTTTCAAAATAGTTAATTGACATGGTTTGAATTATGGACATTCCATAGTTGGCTGCAGTTGTACGCTGCGCTACCATCCAGCCACAGTGAAACAAAATGGATAAAAGAACAGCGCTATACAGCTGCGTTTATCTCCGGTACGTGACCTACCTGAGGCCCAGGACACCTCCCCCTGGGGCCGACTGGCAGTGGGTTAACACGAGACCACTGCCTAATGTATTGCTCACATTGACCTCAGAACGAACCGCAAATAACACCCCGGCATCTGACCAATTGCAATGAGGATGAAGCTACTAGATTATTTCACAAGTAGTATAATTGTAGCGTTCTAGTATTAAATTTGTTTAGTACTCTAGCATAATCCAGTATTCTTTCAACTCCCTTGCATTGTGCCATCTTTCCATACTATCTATATTTTGTGGAGTTATCTGTGATGCAGACGGCCTGGAAGTGTGCTATTTTGGTTCCGTCTTTTTTACATTGCTGGACGTATGCGCTATTCTCTTTAAGATTTGCATTACTTCCCAGAGGACTGAACAGTACCACTTGTTAGCGTGCTTGAACAATGATAAAACAACCATCGCTAGTCCTCTTTATACTGTGCCCAGTGTGGTAGAAGAAGGGAATTAAAAGTGCATTCTTGCAGGAATATTGACTCGAATTATCAAGAATATGTCTTTATTTAGGTGGTCAGCACCACTTAGCTGCCTGATTGTGTGAGCCCTGGGTAAAAACAGCGTAAGTTGATTGCAGAAAATTGTCATTGTATCGTACTCACTTGCATTTTGTAACCGTAGCACAGCGTTTTTATATGCTATTACCGAGATCATTGTTGCTTGATTGTTGGCCTTTCTGGTTAGTATGGTTTTTAGCTGGTAGATTTATATTTATACCGAATGTCTTATCATTTTAAGTGATTCTGTTGCTGTTCAGGTCTGTTTATCTATGCTTTTGCTCTCTTTCTTTACCTATACTTGTAAGCTTATCTGTTTCAAAGACGCTTCTTTTAACTATAAAGGTAAAGAGAGAACCTCATCGCTTCAACTGTCAACACCAGTCAATATATAAAGATCCATCTGTGATATTCCCGTCAAAGCAGTCCATTGCCAGCCAAACTCCGAGTTATTTGCACCTGTAGCCTGATTCCCAGAAGGCGTTTTAAGAGACATTAGTATATCGGAGTGCAAATAACTCTCGTAGCTAGCTTCGACCCAGTTGCCGGGTTCAGATGGAGAGGTGGATTGTTTCAGTGACGTCATTTGACAGTGTATGGTCGCTTACCACGACTTATCCTTGGTTCAATTGTATTAAAACTAATTAGTTAACTGAACCTTGTGTTTTAATAAAACACAAACATTATTAAGACAGATCTGCATTACGTCTAGCGTGAATATTCCGCTAATAACAAAAAAAAGTGACAGAGACTCAGCTACCTCAAAGAAAAGAAATGGGTGATATTATATCTTAACATGATTTAAGTGTTAATCTCAGGGTTGTACGTGCTGTATTGTTTGGCTTATTATATAGATATTTGCTGTTATGATTATGTTTACTGCACCAGAGGCAATACAGTGTGGCAATAGAGAAATGCACCGATAATTGTACTCTATTTTTGCTGGACAAAATACTGGGAAAACAAACTTAACTTCTAAATGCTCTCAAGCTCAGGACCTCAAGTTCTCTGAGGCAAAATCATAATGGTAACCCGTCGGTATTTTAGCGGTTTTCAACTTAAATACACGCATTTCGTACCCTCACCACTTTAACCCAACAAAGTTGTCTCAATTAACTTTATATCACCAGTTAAAAATGTGTCTTCTTCCTAGAGTCAGCTTCAGTACATTTCCCCATTTCCGTTCAACACTTGCATGCACGCCATGTCACAGATAATATCCATGAGATACATTAGTACAGCGACGATGTACGCCGATCACTACATGAATGTTTGTGAAAATGATACCTCTTCACATGTTGATCAGAACCGAAATAAATTGTAGACAGCAACAATTAAATAAAAATAATAAGACAAAATATTTCAATAATCTTACTACTGTGAATGTAAACATAGTTTCAATGGAACTTAGTTTTGATAGTCAGAAAGTTTTCATTTATGATAGATCCTGAAATTTGATTTACCTGTTGACTGTTTCATCTGTTCACTCTGACAGATTTGGTCACAACTGAATTACCTGTTCAGGTGAGGGTTTTGCATGAGATGAAGGAGTGAATAGACGAAACAGTCAACAGGTAAATCAAATTCCAGGATCTATCATAAATGAAAACTTTCTGACAATCTTACTACATAGTGATAATACTAACAGTAAGAAATACAAATATGCTACCGGCAGCTTGAGGTCGCCCACGGCGAAACCTTAAAATATTTGTGGATTGGAAATAATATGTAAAGTAATTAGCTGGTACGAGCAGTGTGTCGGCGGCAAACACAAGAGAAGAACTTGATGTCTGGGAATTGCCGTCCAGTGGGACTCCCTAATGGGTTTTATGAAGTTAAGTCACTCAGTGTTTGTTTAAATGAGTGCCTAATGGGATTTTCTGTGCAGTAAGAGTTAGTATACAAATAATATAAACAATGCAGGAGTAAATGGAAATGAGATCAGGAGTAAATGGAATTTGATCAAGCTTGGTTTCCATACTGGAAGGATAAGCCTCCATGTTAACCGTAAAATCTGTCCAGAAATGTCTTTTTCATGTGAATGCAAATCCGAAACAAATAAAAAATACTACATTCTTTGGCTTGAGGGCAGTGTAGCGGAGTTAATGATTGTCCATAGGGAATGTTATGCTATCAATAACGTTCAAACAAATTAAAATGTTATTAAATTGACCGTATCAGATGTTTTTCCAGGAAGTAATATCAGCGTGCAAAATTAGACGCACACACTTATAAATGGGCACAGTTAGAAATTTTCTTTGCATAGTGTACTGATCCTGAAATGATGACATCAGGACACAAAGACCTGAACAGGATTTGGTGCTATGATTTGATTCTTAAAAGACAGTCCAAATGAAAACAAGGTGATATATATTTCCCAATATACACAGAATTTAAGCTGTAAAATCGATCTGAATGAATCGCCCATTTCAAAAAGTTCACAACAAAGCAGCGAGCCTTATTTTAAATTATATCAAAATTGTCAGTGGGAAATAGATCGACTTCTAATTACGCTATCTAAAAAGAACGATAATAAAGATACGTTAGAAACCTACAGCGGAAGAGAACAGACTTGTCTCTGGATCTATCCCATGGTTGTATAGTATACAACATTGGTCAAAAAGGTTGTCCCACCCCCATTTCCATGTACTTTTATTTACAAATGATCACCTCACAGCTGTAAACTGTTAGAAATAGTGTTCTTTATTACGGATACCGTGTCTAATGGATTAATGGTTAAAAAATACAAAATAGTGGTGAAAATATACATATTTTATACCATTTAGTAAAATTTATGAGAGGTACCCCTTTAAATCGACTGTTTCACTGTGACTTCTACAGATGTAAAGAAATGTCTATAAAATTGAAAAGACGCCATCAAATGTCACCAAATTCACACACAATTAGCATTAGGGTGTGCTCGTTAAAGATCACGTGCCTAACAGCGTGTGCGTCTACCGCGTAGTGCAATTATCTCCTGTAGACGGCGCGACAAGCCTTCAATATGGGTAACAATTCTGTTTCTGGGGTGGGACAACCTTTTTGACCAATGTTGTATACAATGTTCCTTAACAGTGCGAACCGAAACACACAGTGCCGGTTGAGATAATATATTTCATCAATTTCATACACTGTACCTCTAACTAGTATTGGAATGAAAGCTGGTATCAGACTTAATCTCGTGGAGGTGTATACTTAAAATTACCTTAAACAATATGAAGTAAAACAAAATTTAACTGTGACGCCACGGTATATGGTGTTTAACGCCATGAACCATATAAACCGTACATATCACCTCATACTAGAGCAACTTCTATTGAGAAAATTATGTTTGGTATTCAGAATAAGTCACCGAGTAATTGTACATGTACATCCCTCTTTTACGTGATACTTGCATTTTACTGGAAGGATCACCAGTGAAAAATGAAAACGGGAAGTATTGCATTAGGCACTGTGTTTTAAGACCAGCGAATAAAACATGGCAACCAAGCGAATAAAACATGGCAATTGTTAGGCATAAATAATGTATTTTTGCCACTAGCGGTTTTCATGACTTGAGGGACGAGTTGATTTCCTCGAACGATACGCAAATTGCACACGTTATTGTCATCACGGGTAAATAAACAGGCAAAATCGATTATCTATTATCGCTTTAACCCCATTTCCAATTCGACTCACAGAGCGCTATTTGGCATTCAGGCTACCGTATCCCAAGAGACGCAAATACAACACTATTTATGAATATGAATATAACAGGACCGTCTGTTCATATGAAAAACTGAGACGAAAAATTATAGTATTCAGGAGATTTGTTTCATGTATATGCTTTCCTTTCAGTCCAAG
Organism: Lingula anatina; assembly: GCF_001039355.2. The sequence goes on along the minus strand of NW_019775652.1, from coordinate 116,200 downwards.
GTTAAAGAACATCATAAGAATCGGTTATAGTGTCGACCAAATGATATACAAGTGTGTATCAATTAAACACAGTCATTAAAGTATGTAGCAATCAGTAACGATGACAGTCAGTTTAAACACAATGTTCAATTCACTGGTATAGGCCTATCTAATCATCCGATACTCTTTCATATGAACGTTGGTACCGTAAATAATCATAAAAGCTAAGTCGGGGCCCTTATTGCTAAATGCTGGAAGAGGTGGGATTCCGTGTGTTGGTCAGTGAAATCAACATTTAATGGTTTTTGAAACTTTGTGTACAGGCAACAGTCACCCCAACTGGGTGCCTACCTATGGGGCCTTGTTGACATTGCTAAGTCCACCTTGGGCACAGTCAGAGTGGAGCCGGTTTAACGAAACTGAGGGTCCATGAAACGGAAAGTCCGCCCTTCATATAGTTATAATGGTTAGGTTTAGTCTGACCTAAGTGGGTCAAAATGTAGGGCGAGGCTCACCTGTACAAATGAATAGGAAGCGGACTCTCTGTCGTTGGGGACTCTCTGTCACGTTACACCGGCGTGCCACCCAAATATGTCATGACGTCTTCCGTTCAGCAGGGGCGAGGACAAAGCCCAGACCATCCCTCTTGTACCCAAACAGACCATTCGCATTATTACTACATTATCACAACCATTAAATAAAATGACTATTTGATTTTTCTATGGATACAAAGGTTTTTTAACTAGACATTTTGCGCTTAAATAAAATTGTCAGTTATTTGGTTAGTAATAACTCTGTGAATTTGGACCATATTCTTGCATTCATAATTTCGTAAGCAGATGCTAGAAACCATGTATTGCGCAACCAAAACAGCTACGTTTGTTTATTCTAAATCTTACAACGGCTATATCTTACATTGAACCTTGCGATATCTGGTTATCATAATTTTTTAACAAAAGTGAATATCCACTTAGCTCAACTTTATCAAAAAGGAATTTTATATAGTAAAAGTGACAGTCAATGGGAGAGTTACGGTCTACAGTTTGTGTTCATTTAGCTGTTACGGCTAATGGACTAAAAGCCTGTCTATTATTAAAGCGCGATAAAAGCTACGTAATAAAAGCAGATTAGGCGTAATTGTCCAGTGAACAGGAACTTCCATTAGATCAACTTTAATAACCCATATTTTCGCAACTATTCAAAGTATTTTAGTTTGTTATCACTTACCTATATAATAATGACGATATGAAGCTTGTGTTGCATAAAGTTTTGGTTCCGTTTAACAGAAATCTGTGAAATGTATTACGAAAAACTGGATATTTAATAATATTTGGAGAACAATGAGTGAATGGCAGTGCAGATTGTAATTTCAGCAGCCAATCAGAGCGTGCTTCTTGTATCACACGAACAGATTCCTCAAATGTGTTATTAATGATATTCTGTTTAAAGAAGTCTACATTTAATTTTTTTTCTATGAAATTTTGTTCCATTATACATTAAGAGAAGCACACACTTTAATATCGCCATTGTACGTCAGTGCCCATCGGTCAAATAATATATGGTTACTGTTTACTTTTTTCAATTTTTTTTTTCAAAACTGAATATTGAAATTTAACTGCCTGAACATACCGGTACAAGTAGGTCAAATTGTACCAAATGCCATAAAACATTAATAAATCCTACTGTGAATCGTCTATGCAATTTTATTCATGGCTATAACTATATTTCCAATTTTAGACAAAATCAGGATATTTTCATAAACAAAGAATGCGAACTTGAAATTCTGTCGACACAGAATGTGAAAAGATCATACCATAAACACTGTTGTAGATAATTTTATCAAGTAATTTGTGTATTTAGATATCAAAGCTGTCATCTTGGATTTTGCCGATTTGGATGGCGAGTTTTAGGAAAAGGGGATCACAGACTGTTTAGCCAGAGGAAAACGGTGTTTTACTGAAATTTTTTTTAAGTAAGACAATATCTTACACTGCGCATGCTTAAGTGAAGCAGTCTACAGGGATATATGCCACAAAGTGCGTGTATACAGACCAACTGATGTTTCAACATGACAGACAAATTTCCTCTGCCCCACGTCTATGTGGAATACTGACCTTACATTTGGCTGTTTATCGTGGCAAGATATGCAGCTCACAACCATCTTGGATAAAGGGCCTTCAAATGTCAGCGGGGATCAGTGGGTGCTGCTTCCACACCCAAATATAGTAATGCTTGTATTTTTTAAAGGTGAAAGTTAAAATTAAAAGTAAACCGGTCAAGTTTTAGTTTCTGTTGAGAAAATGAAAGCTAAAGCTCTTAACTGACCATAATATTAATTGGTTAGATATGCTTCGGGTGGACACTTGGGAGAAGGGACATGGGGTCTGTAGCTTCTGGTGAGCTAAATAATAGCTGGTTATTGTATTCCATCAATCTCAACGATGAATTTTTGCTTCTTTCTAGTAAATGGACAATTTTACGCCAAAAACGACTTTTATGCATAAGACTGAAATTATGCGGAATCGGGTTCCATCTTGAACATGAACATTAAACCATACTGATTTTTTTTTCAAAGTTCACTGACTTAATGGCGTCCCTCATCATGGATCTTGACAAGTTACATTTATGTCAGTTATTAATGCATATGTGGAATATTGAGTTCGAGCTAAATCATTTAATATGGCCAGATATAGTTTTGGAGGCCATCTTGGAAAACAGATCACCAGGTAGGGGAGACCGGGGCTAGTTGGACCCCGCGGTAAGGTGGCCCCCCGTCAATTTATGACAAAGTAACTACGAGGTAAAAAAAATAGGCCACATACTCTTGTAAAGTGACCGTAGCCTACAATGCTAAGGAAGTGTCGGACGTTAAAAAGTTTAACTTAAGCGGTGAGTCGAAATAAAGTATTTTTGCACCTAAAAGTAATTTTGTTAAAGAGATTTAAAAATCTATTTCATAGGCTATTGATCGAATATAATATATGTATAGGGCATCAAACTGAAGCTCATTGCTTCAAGTTTCACAGAGACGTATCATCGTTGCTCATTCTAGCACCATGAATGGCTGCCATCCTTTAAAATAAAAAGTGTGCACCCGGGGCTAGTTGGCCCCCTTGACTCGGGGCAAGTTGGACCCTTATATTACCCACAAACCTTTGCGCGCAACACAGCTAGAGACCATTGTTGAAACAAACTCAATGGTTTAAAACTGAATATGTAACTTTCTTTTAAAACTAAAATTTATTATTCGTTTTCATTCATTAAATACCTGCTTTATACCATTATTAATAAATTCTTTATTAAAATAAAACAAATTTTATTGATAGATATTCTGCTTCTTGCAACTTATACCCCCCCCCCTACAACGTGACGTACGGAAACCTCAATAAATCTGCCTCATTTGAACTATTTATTCATCAAACACTCTCAAAAGTCAATTTAATAAATTAAAAATGTATAAAAATG
>NW_019775652.1:90692-111147 GCF_001039355.2 Lingula anatina | reverse complement strand
TTTTTTTGTCAAATTGTGAGCCATCTGGCATTATATTTGAAAAATAATGACTTTGCATACGTAGCTTAGTTCATGGGGCTTACTTTGAAACCGGTTTTGTTACTCTAACTCATTCCTAGTTGGCTCTACAAGGCCAAAAGTGTCTAACTGGGCCAACTAGCCCCGGTCTCCCCTATCATTTGGTACTGGTTCCATTTCTGAGAATGCTTAGTGTTAGCATTTAAAGCAATCTGGTCAGGTTCCATGCTTTTATAACAAAAATGAACAATTAACCATGTTTTTGCAGGATATCAGGGAACTAATGGAAGTCTTTCTAATTATCATATCCCTCGTGGAAGTAATGTCATCGATTATTCACTGGCAAATCACTACTGTGAACTTGCCTTACTCTGAAATGTCAGGAACAAGATGTATGTATTTGCACTCTAAGACAGAAACATGCTTGATTCATCATACATGCATTGCCATATAGAACAGCTGTTTAAGCTCTTTCCCTCCACAAATCACACACAGACATGTATGAACTCACATATAAAACGGTACACAATTATACAATATACCAACCTTCCCACCTCTATTTCTCTCCCACACACACACAAACGCAGAAGAGAAAACCCCACCCACACTTTATATTTCTCCATGCTGTTAGTTTACATTAACCACTAAAACCCCCTTTAAGCCCCCTTTTGAGATTTAAATAAAAACTTAACGTGTCGACAACTGGCTGATCATCGAGCATTCATTTCGCAACTATTCTACGACCACAACGACGCCAGTTTCATGGTCGCAGAAAGGGCGCAGAAAGGACGCCGTCCAGTGTAAAGGGGGGTTTGCACTGGACGGCCGGCGTCCTTTGTGCGACCACGAAACTGGCCAGGACGCACATTGATCGCTAATGTGCAGTTCCCAACTGACAACAGTGACAACTACCAGTATCAGATCGTAGAATGGTCGCCACCGATCGCCGGCGAAGGTACAGAGAACGCAGAGAAAATGCTCAATGGTCACTCAAAAATGGCAATGGACGCCTTGGGTTGCACAGGGGACGCACAGGTCGCTTGCAGTTTTCCCGGTAAAAATGAAGATTCGGTAGTTCAAAGGAGGCACAGCGGACGCAGACGCCTTCACACTGAGGCACGATTTAATTGCTTTGGCGACCATTGAGCGTTCTGACCACGTTTTTGATCGCAGAAGAGACGCAGAAAGGACGCCGTCTAGTGTAAAGGGGCCTTAAGGTGCGCGCGAAGTGCTGGGGCCAATCTGTGTGACAACCCCAGGATCACAACTTAAGGAGACAATCTATTGAGTTGACGCTGATGAGTTTGACAATAGGACACTAGGTGTGTGGAAACTAATGTTTCATGTCATTTTCTTGGTCCTCTTTTGTCACATCATAAATAATGGTGTTGCTAAACCAATGTGGTGTTCTACATGTATTTACAGTTTGTAAAAGGTTGCTATTGGGCTTTACAAATTATAGGAATAGGAACTCTAAAAAGTGTTTCACATTTATTGTTATACTGTTGCTGTTTCAGTAGATACACAAATTTATGACGCCTTGAAAAAACCTACCCGTCGTGATTCCAGTCATAATTTGTAGGATATATATATATATATATATATANTCTTATATGAGATATTAGCATTTTGAAAAAAGAACGCATTTCTACCTAGGCACACCTTCGTAACTGAAATATTCCATATTAAATGTCAAGTCTGTATATATATATATATATATATATATATATATATATATATATATATATATATATATATATATATATGATCTCAATATGATATGGCTACCATCCTTTTATCCTTTTATGCACAGCCTGGTAACGCTGCAGTATTCTTCTTGGGGGGGGCTATGTTGGCATCGGTTTTAAAGAAACTATGGGTAAGAGCGTTTCCCCTTAAGGTGCGATCCTTTGCCACTTGATTCTCAATCCCTTTCAAGAGTTTTTCAATGAGGATTGCATCTGGTGATTGGACATGCAAATCCACTCAGTTGATGTCATGCTCTTAAAGTCACTCTAAGACCCCATTCCCATAGATTTTAGATCGATCTATCCCTGTGGGGAGTCTCACTAGATTACTGTCAGCTTAGCCGGCTTAAGCGTCTGTTCCGCCTACTAAAAGCTGTAAGGGGGTAATTAACTATGGTGCGCGCTCGGCTGACTGCAATTTAGCGTGAACCCCCAGGAAGTTAAGTCGATCTAAATCTTAATCTCTGGATCGATCTAAATCTCTGGGAATGCACCCTTATACAGCCCTGGTTCTGTGGGGTTTTACATTATAATCTTGGCAAATGTACGGATGATTCCTGTCCCCTAAAATGTTTTCTACCGATGGTAAAAGGTGCTAGTCAAGAACTTCAATGTAACAATCGTAGTTCAGTTTCCATGCATCAAACTCAGTTCACCAAAATCAATGCACCCCTAAACCATTATTGAAGTTGACAGCCTGGCAAGGAAATGAATATTCTCTGGCATCCTCTCACTTGTCCACTCACGTTGTCAACGTTGATTATAACCTCAACAGAAAATACAAGACAGCGCCAGTTCTGACCAACGGTCCATGCAAAGGTTCATGCAGCCCATGTCGCCCTACGTCTGTTAACCAAGGTGATAAGTGGTTTCTCTTTGGCAACCCTGGTGTGGATCCCTGTAGCATGGAGCCTTCTTTGCTAACCTCAACCAACAAATTGCGCGATCGCAAAGCTAATTCGCTGCATGATTCACATCTTTGTAAGCCTTAACAGCATAAAAAGACGCCTGTCGCCTCTGGCACTAGTCTTTTTCCGGCGACCATTTCTAGCTGACTAATGGGCATCAGCAGTGAAAACCCCTATATACAGGTTGGCCAGACACGCCATGTCTGGCGGCTATCTGGAAACATCTTTCCCCCCCTCCCTGAAAGAAACAATTTCATTACTTCCTTCTTATGTGCATGAGCACGTGCACCTTCACCATGATAGAAACTTGACAACCAGAAGGACGATACACCTTAGCTTGCACCCTTTATAGTGCCCATGGATAAAATTCGTCACTGGTTAGATGAGCAATAAACCGCGAATCACCTTTTTCGAACGGGACCTCATGTCACATAGCGCATTATTCACACAGATAGTGCAATACCCGTACATTTAAGTGTGTTTAACAAAAAACTCCAGATTTGTACTTACACAAACTGTATATTTTATAAAGGACGGACTCCCATTGTTTACTCGTGTACTTTTATTGTCAACGACACGTTGAACAATAGATCAACATTTCTCGTACTGTTTTTTTTTTAATCTAATGCTAAATTCTTAGTTTAATCGACTTAATCTCACACGCACAAAAATCTCCAAAAATAGGCGGGGAACTTTACAGTGCAAGACTGTCATAGGTCATGGAGCTGGTATGTCGTGAATGATGGTTTGTGACAATGAAATGAGGCATAACATTAACGGGATTATTAGTGAATATGGACGGTAAAACGCAAACATTGGGACGCCGCCATGCGACTTACAGGGGTCAGAAAGCGGTTTCTTTTGCTTTGAAACATTAACGTGAACAGTGGACCGATCTACAGTGTAGCTTTTACTCGTACATGTATCTAAGGCCGCAGCTGTTTATTAGAATATCCTCATGTTTTGACGATATCCACTCAACATACCGTCTGGTGTTCACTGAAAAATTCCCGAGAGATACATCTAACACACTCCGAACTTGGGTTTAGGAGCCAAGTTGCTTTTCCTCGATGTAAACGTGCCAAGATATTTGCTTCACTTGCTAATGATATCCACGTAATAAATCAGCTGGTGTTCATGTTGAAATTTGCCCTTACAGATATGTCAAAAACACATTTCACGGGGATCTAGGAGCGAGGTTGCTTTTGCTCAGTGTAAACGTGTCCACATGTAAAGTGGCACCTGTTTTGTGGAATATCATCAATTTTTGATAGTGTCCATGAACGAAAATGTCTGGTATTCATTGAAAATACTCTCTCTAGAGACGGGACGCTGCAATATTCTGCATGTAGAAATCAAATTGATCTAGTACTCGGCTTCGTTTCTCTCTTGAGATGCGATTTATACATGGTTACTTTTCAATACTTAATGATTTAAAACAGGCAATTTAGCTGCCAAGACCCATATTCTAATTTTCTTGTTTCGGGGTCTTTATTGGGAATCATTTGAAGCTTGGTGAGATAGGCCACACGCTCTATCTCATTAGCTTGCTGTTTATAACAATTGGGCTGTCTGCATACTCAACAAATGCTTCACGGCAATTTTACTGCAGTGTAATTAAGTTGTCAATGACCTAAGCTTATTTTCTCATACTTCGTCTTTATTTGGGGATTATTTGTATTCTACATCGAAATTGGAGCTATAAAATGTGATGGCGTTCCACTGCCAAACAGCCGTTTAATTTCCCTAACCACTGTGAAACTTATAAGTGGCACATGCTCACTCCGTTTCCAATACACTACTGTAATCAATCCGGCATCACCCCCGGGGTCTGTGTGGACGTGAGTCTGAAGGTTAATTAGTTTTTACTTTAAAGTCAATTCTTAGTTTTATTTGACTCCATATAATCAGTAGCAGTCCATTTATATGAAGTATTGCAGGTGTTTCATAAAAGAAAAGAAATTCCCTGTTTTGCACAATGTTAAGTCTTGGTATTAATCAATATTTTAACTTATTTAGGTAGATAACTCTTCATTTTTCTTGAAATGAAATTAACCAGGAATATATCTGTTTTAAAACAAAGATTTAATTTTACTTTCACTCACTTTCATTGATATGTTTAAAAATGAACAAGATCAGTAAATGTTGATGAGTTAAATTACGCGTTCTATGAATTCCAGTTTTATTTCACCTTAAGTGACGAGGAATACCGCTCGTTATGTGAGGGTAGTCCGTGTCGCATGCTTAGCTAGGTCCATCAAAAGTCTGGGAAAGTTATATAGATGTCTACATCCACCTATAACCGGGCATGACCGGCAAAGGTTTGTCAAGTGCAAAGCATAGAATATCAAACAGTGGGATGCAAACAACACATACGTCCTAAACCAAAATGCCTTGTACTAGTACTGTTTCATGCCCGTGACATATATATATATATATATATATATATATATATATATATATATATATATATATATATATATATATATATATATCCGAACCCATTATCTACAAAATCGAAAGGCAAATATTACGATCCTTTGGGTCATTGTTCCTCCAAAGGCCCTTAAAGAACAGCGCTTTACAGAAAAGCGCTTTACACCCGCTGAGACAATGTTAATCAAATATATGTAGATTTGTTCCAGTGTATATTTATTTTTACATGCAGACACAGATGTGTCTGTACACATACATTGTAGGCGTCAACTGCGTCTGTCGTCGCCGTCGCCGTCGTCACCGTGCACTTTCAGTGATAACACAATAAACTGCTTTTTCCTTTTGTCTTCAAACTTATGAAACGGATGAATATTCATAAAATACTGGTCGAGTTCGAAAATCAGCATGATTGGGTCTTTTTTCGACAATTATGCTGTTTCTTTCACTTTTTTTCGGCATATGTACAATACTGAAAAGTCATTTCAAGGAAAACCGATAAGCCTATTGTCTTGAAACTCACAGGAGTGATCAATCTTCCTGATATACAGATCGAGTTCGAAAATCAGACAATTTTTACAAAAGTTATGCTTTTTCAACATTTTTTTTAATAGTATACAAATCAAATGAAAACCATGCCATACTTTCCTTTGAAACTTTCAGGACTGATTCATAGGTCTAATATACAGTTCAGATCAAGTTTGAAAAATTAGCTTGATCTGTATGTTTTTGTTGGAGTAATGCTCTTTTTTGTATGTGGGTTTTCCTCAGTTTTAATTCTTAGGCATGTTAACAGTCTCAGTATTGAACTAATTAGATTTGTAAAAGAATTATTTTGACATTTTGGCATCTTGACAATCTTGTAAGTAGATTATATGAAAATGATGCATTGTATGATAAAGTGTCAAAATGGCATATAAACTCATATAAACTCAGTTTGTCAATTTAATCCCTCACAGTGTTCAGAATCTCAGAATGGACATTCAAAATTGTTCTGTTGATGTTTTCTCGTCGTAGCAATTTTGTTAGTTGATCATGTAAAAATGAATGTAAATCGATTACTGTGTATCAAGAGATGAGTTGATAAAAATCGAAATAAACTCATTCGGTGGTGCTATCCTTTATGTATATATTGGCATTTTCAAAGTGTGACTGTAAAATTTCATGGGTCTGAAAACCATTGCCAATCAAATTTTCATAAATTAATATCTATGTTTACTGCAGTGCATAATTCAAATTGTGATTATGCTGTTAAGCATTATATAATATTGCAGCAAAATTGAAGAAAAGCATTTTTGGACACTGCTGCCATAATGATCATTAAAAGAGAAACTACAATTAAGAAACAGTTTGAATTTAGTGGTGGTAATAACTTTGTTAACAATACATCGACGTTTTGTTTATAGGAATTAGTCTTAGTTTGGGTCTTGTGCCTGCACATTTTGACGTTATTTAGTTGACCAAGGCAAGGTGATAATAGATGTTCAGGGTTATGAAATGCATTTAACTGATTACATAACAGCCAAAGATAAAGTGGTGTTGGCGCCCGCTATGGCTTCAACGGCTTATTTTGACAAAGCACGTGCTACGCGCTGGCTTGAAAAAAAAAACATTATTGTTTCAGCTCGACGCCGCCGGGTGCATTGTATCATTCCAACTGCTACCATTCATAAAAAGGGGGCGTCGTTAGGTGTTAGACGATTAGTCAATGTTTCTAATCTTCTAACGCATTAGCAATGGGACTGAAATACAGCTTGAGTAGGAAAACCAGTATGTTTGCTTTCTTTTTTTTCTCTTTGTGAATTTTTTTATTTGTTAAATATTGGCACTTTCATTATGGGACTTAGAACTCTCAAGCTGAATGGTAGTTACATTTTCTGAATGTCCATGTTACGATAGTAGATATTTAAAAATTGGTGGTGATTATGCTGTTAATCGTTATGTAATATTGCATCGAAATTGACAAAAAATGAAAGGAATGAAAGGAAAACTGTTATTTACAAGAACGATTCTTATAGGAAACCCATCTTGCTTGAATAATTATTTCTTGAAATTATGCAAATTTTATGACAGCTTTGCTGCATTAATTGTCTTTGTTTCTTCAGTGCAAGGGTGCATTGTGTCAGTGCTTTGAAATTACAAATGGCAATTAACTACGTGCACACGCTTTTAAGCGTGTGCACGTAGTTAATTGCCATTTGTAATTTAAAAGTCTAAAGATGCACTGTCAGTATGCGCTATTTACTGTATTAATCTAATAGCAAGTAAAATTAACGATACGCACCTGTCTCATATGTGTCACGGTAATCATGTCAGCAAATTGTGTAAAGTAAGTGTCTTTGGGATCTTTACAATTGTAAGCTGATTTAGCGATACGATACGATACGTAGAAGTTCCCCAGAAAACAATTGAAGACAACAATAATAAAACACGCCTCTCTATATTTGCAATGCAGAACTCTGCGTTGACAGCGGGGAATAATCTTAATTGTCAAAAAACAGAAGTGTCCCCGTTGTTGCAAATCAAAACTTTGCTTAAATTCTAGAACCCAAAACCCAGAAAATAACAATACACTTTAGAAGGAAATAAGGATAATTCACATTGACCATCATGTCAAGTCAACAATTAACGTTTTTCAATTCGTTTTTCATAAACTCCTAATGCTAATATTGAGCACCAAAGTGTATTAAAGATGATAAAAATGAATGAATGGAAAATGAAGGTAAATTAATGGATATATAAATTAATGAATAATAAATTAATTAATAAGAATGAATAAATCATTAAGTAAATAAAAAAATGATAAAATGAATATGTAAAGTAAGATGTTACCCCTACTTGGTCGGATATGAGCTTTTGTTTTCTACTTTGACAATAATTCTGTATACCTTTGTAATTTTTGTACACAAAATTGAGGGCTCGATGGTTTCTTTTATGTGTCTATATAAGTAATATGTTTCTTTAATTTAGTGAGTAGCTAACATCATTGTTTTCATGGTACAGTGGTTTTGATTTCACGCTTCGTACTCAAGAGTTTATTGCATCTCTTAGCATATTTGCTTAACATACATTGCTCAAAAATGTTGTCCCACCCCCAATTCCATGTGCTTTTATTCACAAATGATCGCCTAACAGGTGCAATTTTTTTATAAACAGTGCTTTTTATTCTAGATACCATACTTAACATGATAAATAGTTCAGAAAATACACAATAGTGTAAAAAATATTCATATTTTATACCATCTATTCACATTTATAACATGTACCCCCTCAAATCCAATGTTTCACTGTGATTTCTCCAGAAGTAAAGAAATATCCATGTAATTGAAAAGACACCACCAAATATCACCAAATTTACACAAAAATAGCATAAGGATGTGCCCGTTAAAGATCACATATCAAATAGTGCGTGTGTGTACCGCATACTGCAAAAATCCCCTCTAGGCGCGACAAGCCTTCAACAAGGGCAACAATTCTGTTTTGAGAGATATTGACCACTCTTTTTAAAGAGCTTGGCGGAGTTGGTCCAGATTATTAGGGGATTGGTTCTCCTCTGCATTGCACATTCCAATTCATGCAACAGGTGCTCAGCACGGTTAATATCACCGCTTAAATATGGTTGCCCCATCCTCAGAACATTGAGATTCTGCAACAAAGAACTCCCCAGACGAGAGACGCGAGCAAGTGCGTTGTAACGATGAAGCCAGTAGCATACCTGAAGTCAGCTCTTGCAAATGGAGTGAGATACAGTGTATCTGTTGAGACAGTTGCAGTAAAATGCCCAAGAAAGGATGGTACTAATACCATGGGCTGGGAAGGGTCTACAAACGCGGACTCCCCAGGCGGTATTATCCTGCACACACACTTCTAAGAGGCATTCTGCAACATGTCTACTGACAATCATTTGACCATAAATGAAATACAAGAAAAATATTGATTCTTGAGCAAATCCAACTTGATTCCAGTGATGAGTGACCAGGTGCCGGTGCCCCTGGGTAACTAAACGTAATATTCTCAACTGATATCTCACCCCATCTGCAAGAGAGGACTTCGGGGTCTATTCCAGGATTCATCATGATAACACACTTGCTCAAAGCTTCCGTCTGGCAGAGGAAAACCAAGCCTCTAACAATCTGGCCCAACTTTTCCAAGCTCTTTAGGTTTGGTTTGTGGACATTGGGTAAACAGCCAATTTTGCTTACTGGCAGTGTATTATTATTGACGAATATATATATATATATATATATATATATATTCTGTCCCCAATCTGTATATTTCATACTCGATTATTCAATGCTTGAAAAACGACATTTATAAGCCACGTTAAATTTAAAAAATGAAAATCGCCAGCGACTTTAGTATTGGGGACTATTGGGGACAGTTCTATTTGTGCCAGCATTCCTGAATGAGGCTGAGAGATATACAAAGGGACAACAAAAAGCCACGACTGCAACCGAAACCTCACAACAATTTCAAAGCAATTCAGCGTCGAGAAGCTGCACAAATGACACGCGACGTACCGGCATCAAATTGCACACCGAGGCAGCCATGTTACATGTAGTGTTGTGCGGAGGCCCCCAAGGGAGACAAGAAAAAAGAAGCCTAAGACGTAACCGTCCTGGGTCAAATGCGTAAAAGGTGAAAAACAAGATATTGATTTACTTGTCATTTAATGTCGTTTGATTACAGACACCACCAATCCTTCACGAAACATACATGTGTACGTCCACGGAACTTGATAATAATAAACGACACGATTGCAAACGGATCCATTTTGTACTCATTTGGCTTCTTAAGTTTTTGTGACTTTACCAAATGCTTTTCCCCGGGGAACACATAATAGGCAGCATTATCTAGACAGGCAATGTTGTTCCCATCTGTGCATTTTAGTTCAATTACAACCTCCAGCGTTAGGCACAGGTCAAAGAACACTGGCTCTTCCCCAATCTTTCACATGCATTATGTCCTCAGCGGATTGTATCCTAGCCACATGGAATGTCATAGTCTGCATCTACATGAATATAAAGTAGTTGTAGTATATCCATACTAGTACTTTCACATGATACAGGCATACGATGGAATAACTGATCTTGAGACTGGGGAACGTGAGGAGGGACATTGTCAAATGAGCTGTGCAATTATGCCTGACATGTTGATCAAAGGGGCGACTTGGTATTAACCTCGTGCCAAGTAACCTCGGTGTAATTGTAAGATGTTAAATGGACAATACAAACCAGTACTAGTATATCCACTGCTAGTTTTTTTCTCGATGTTATAAGCACTCAAAATCCATTATTGTTGAAATAAGATGAAAGTTTACTGGAAATTAACCGACAAAGGCCATTTTGATGAATGTGCTTAGGCTGTTGGGTCAACATAAAAGACAAACACGCTCAGCATGCTATGATCTAGCTGAGCATGTACAATTCAATGTACAGCACAATGTATAGATGCGTCTTTGATTTTTCATATCATGTCAAAATATGTCAGAAAGCCTCGTCTTAATGTGCCTCCATTAAATCAGTTAAGAACTGGAACAAGATCGAGCAACAGGAAGAACTCATAATGCTTTGTTTCAAATCAAAATTTTAAAGAAGTCTAATCATGTATGTGTCTTATGCAAATATCTGACTCGACAAAAATCTCTCTCTTCATACATCCTCCCTCCCTCCATTTCTCTCTCTCCTTCAAACTCATGCCCAATGAAACTGTCGGTCTACGTAGATCGATCCAGCTCCGCGGGGACTCTCGGTGAATGCAAGCAGAGTAACCGATCAGCACACGTCCTCTTGTCTCCAACGTACTCCTATAAGCTTGTCTACATTATACTCGTCGCCATCTGTTAATCTATTTGCATTCAGCGAGATCTCCCGCGGAGTTGAATCGATATTCGTATAACGATAGTTAAATTTAGGAATGAGCCTTTTCTCTGTACTTTCTTCTCTACCCCCCAACCCCCTCTCTCGTTAAAAAACTTACAGGTCCCTTTAAGATCCTATAGGATCCTATAGGCCTATATTCTCTCTCTCTCTCTCTCTCTCTCTCTCTCTCTCTCTCTCTCTCTGCACGCATTTAGATAGACTTCAATAACGAACACCATAAGGCTCGTGTGAAAGCTACTAAAGAACTATCGACTAGGAGAACAGAGTTATTTCTTCGGTCTTTCTCAGCAGTAATTCACCTTTCGACATTTTGATTAGTGACACATTGTGCGCGCCCTGAGTGCAAATTAGTCTTGGCACGAAAAAGCAATCATACTGAAACAAACATGTCCTATCTACTTGCATTATCGACGTGGGCTGCTATCTCTTAGTTGGATGCCCTACTTGAAATATCCCGATGCTACCGGGATGTGAACTGATGTTAGCTGCCGTGGAGAGGGAGAATACTCGTTGGTCATTGATTGTTGTTGAAACCGTTGATATTGTAAATGTATCACGCTCATATGCAGATATATGATATAAATAACATATATTGTAACTGGTATTCAATAAACCACGTGAATAGGTGGTTTAGATCAGAGATGTTTATTATGAGTGAAATGGGCATACCTATACATATTGTTGACTTGATATACATGTATATCTTTTCTTGGGTATGTGAAGCACACAGTTTGTATTGCAGGGGGATTATTACTAATAAAAGTTTGTCTAGAATTGGAAAATAATGGTGCACAAACCCGCATACCAGTGCATGTATACTGAAGCTATTAGTTTGAGCTAAGGTGTAACATACCAAAAGAAAAAATCAAGACATCTTTAATTGGCAAGTGATATGATTTCTTTAATGCAGTTTGGCGAGGCATATGGGTATATTAACAAGTGTGAATAATTATATCTTAAATAGGTAATTTATTGTAGAAACAAAGGGATGACTGTCAGTCAGTAATTTCTTCTGTAGCAAGAAATCAATGTGCGTGCATCACGTCCTTTCTAGTTATTATTTGTATGTAATTGTCTGAAATAGACGTCGTACGTGATATCTGAATAAACAAACATTGCGTCTACTATGAAATGAACAATGAAAATGTTCGTCTTGTAATTATATATATATATATATATATATATATATATATATATATATATATATATATATATATTGTAACGGCTATTATATGACCACACTAAATATAGGCAAGTAGAGATCTTGAGTTCAGTATGCACAGCTTTTTCCCAAAAAATGTTAAATAATGAAAAACTTGTAATTGCTAGTATGCCAGCATGTTTTATCAAGTGAACGTCTATAGAGGCCATACTTTGGTCTGCATCATAGAATTTAAAATAGAAAACACTAATTCATCGCAGATGAGATTCTTCAAAAACTGACATTCATTTAACTCGATCTCAACTAAAATACGTACTAAAATAGCGCCCTTCACTCTTTCAAAGGCCTTAAGTAAGTATTCTGCTGTCGGACTATAATACATTTCGAGTATCTGTTCCAGGAGCAGCATCTTGGGATCTTGGGAATAACGACGGACTAACTTGATGGATTTGTGAAATGCGCGGAGTTGGCAGCTATTCTCTTGGGGGCCCGTGCAAAGTCCAGATTTCCCAGATAGTAAAATCATTGCTGTTTAGATGTGCACTATTCAAGATCGTAGCCACCACCTAATAACAGAAATACTGCAATCCGCCGGTCAAAGTTAGTCTTCGTCTCGGACCTTCTGCCTTGATTTGGAACCAAAATGGGCATAAATATTGCCATGGAATCCATGTCTAGAACGGAAGGCCTCTTGATACCCATCAGAACCCGACTTCACGCGCAGCACTGAGTCTTCTTAACTGCCCTACTAAACAGATCGCTGATTATATTTAATAAGTCTGGATTTAGAGTGTTTTTCGATTATATGTGCTTCAGTACTAACGAATATGTCACATATCCAACAGCAATTTAATGTCCACATTCCAGTATCACCGCAACGAGACTCAACTCAAAACTTTGGGATTTGAAATAGTACAATTGCAATTAACTATAATGTATGTGAACATGCACCAATGTTTGCCTGCGTAGTAGAGACGTACCTGTATACGACTTGTACTTAGACTTCTAACGAACCCCTACTTTTGTCTGCGTATGGGCAATTTTTTCGCATATATTGTACATTACTACTATAATTTAAGGGACCGTTCCCATAACCCTATGGTACTGGCTGGATCGATCTAACTCCTCGGGAATTCACGCTAAATCGCATTCATCTTAAGAGGCTTAAATGCCTGGCACGCCCCCCCCCCCCCCCTCGTAACTTAAAGTACTTAGGTATAAAGTCGGGAAAACTTTCTGGTCCCTGATGCTGTTCAAGTTGCTTTCCAAGGGGGCTTGCCAAATAATTAAGGTGATTACACTGACTGCGCCTTAAGTAGCGAGAATCCGTGCTGATGTAGATCGATCCTGCTAGTAAGATAAGGCTATGGGGATGCAGTCTAAGTGTGACAGTACTTTTAGGAACAGCGTTGAATCTCCATCCTATAATGAAATGATCAACCCCACGTCTGATCTTACAGTCTTGTTCCATAAGTGATTTGAGTTCTCCTTTACAAATGTCCCCTTCTCCTTTTGTTGAATATATGGGTCTTTTATCAACCATCGTCATCAACTCCAGAAAGTCCTGTATACATTAAACACGGCTTGTTCTAGTACTGCTGGCATTGACAACGCTGAATGTTGGTGTATTGGGATGATAGGAGGATGCAGGGAGGACGCAATAGCCTACCTCTAATTTCCAGATAAACAAGTCTCCGTCCTTTTAGAAAATTAGGGAGAGGACAAAGTGAGACTAATGGCAGAGCCTTGGGTGGAGATATATTCTGGGGTACCGTTCTCCAGATAAAATAAACAGCAGTGAAACAAGATAATGTCAATTGATAACCACCGTATAGGCCCCTACCTCCCGTACAATGTCAAGAGCAGCTTACTCATTGGGAAACCAACAAACATGTAACGTAAGAACAACAAGAAATATCCAGGCAAGGACTAGTAGGTTTATTGGATCTTAATCGTTCATCGTGTGCTGGCGAAAATGCACATATAAAAACATATGACAGTAGACTACAATATACTAAACACTAAAGTACAATATAATCATTACATAATAAAGGATCTCCTAATCTATGTATGACTCTTTAAAAAATTGACAAAAAGGTTTTTACATCACAAATAAAGTCATCCAGCAAAGCGCACAGCCTTCCCCGCTAAACCCCCAAAGTGCCCATGCACATCACTTCTAATAGGTTTGCCAGTCCCAAGTTTCTCACGCTAATGACCTAATAAGAGATACACTGTTGCAGAAATTAAAAACATATTTAAGTACCACGGCAGGGGAGCATCAATCCCAACTTCCGCTTGTCAGAAAATTGAGGGGGTAATGAGCGAAAACTTTCGAAGTACATTCCAAGTGGAAAATTATCGAATGGCACTATGACTGCATTCTAAGTATTCTCACGGCATTTCGACAGCATTCGAAACATTCTGATCACATTCGAGGGAGAACCGAAATGGCAAGACACTTCAAATCCTGCTAGAATGAGCCAGAATGGCACTCGAATGCATCTCGATCCTATTTCAACCAACAATCGAACTACACTCGTACCGCATTCGAAGTGTATTCTAAATATTCTGATTGCATTCTGACAGCATTATTGATATTCCTAGTTTTCCAACTACATTCGAGCTGCATTTGAGAGCTAATATGTGCACGAATCATTCCAGGAGGATTCAAGCGCATTCTGAGTATTCCAACGGCATTCTTACAAGAATTTAGGTCAATTTGAAATTTCTTCCCGAATGTAGTACGAATTTTCAAATTTAGTCATTCAGGCTGGTTCTGCTTGATTCCTGTTGATTCCGAATAAGTGTGACGGGAGCTTAAGGCTGCATTCACATGAAAAATCTATTTTCTAAAAATCTAAAAATCTATTTGCGGTATCTTGTGATCACGGTCTGTGCCCTGAATACTCCGCGGCGTAAATACTGGCAGCGCCGAGAATTAATTTCAGCTTTGGAAGTAACTGGCTTCCAATTTTTTAGATTTTTAGAAAATAGAATTTTCATGTGAACGCAGCCTTAGTGCCATCATTGTGATTCTCATTTAAGGGTATTAGCAATGTGTGAACACGCGAGTATGCATGCAGGAAGGGGTCCATTGTCCATAAACTACAAGTTACATAATTTAAATCAAGTTAAATGCTGTTGCTGCACCATCGCTAAACTGACGGTTGTGATGTGACGCTGTGTAAAAATCATATTTTGCCATTCAGTGCTTCGGGGCGTATGGTGCCATGCTGGCGAATATAGTTTTTACTATTCACAAGGACATACTAGAAAGCACCTTTATTGTGTCGGAGATCGAGAACATGAAAGAGGCTCGTGTTCCTGAACCCCTATCGGAATATCATGTCTTATCGCATATTTATTTTTACTTTCTCCATGACAAATATCCCGGTGACTCCCTTCGCCACAAACAGTTTTCATTTAATTATTAAACAGAGCAAAAAAATGTATCTATTTCTGTAGAATTATAAAAACCCTATTGCTCGTTCATAGTTGCATAATTTGGGCCTACAGAGTCTTAAATGGTAATCTACGCCCTATAGCAACCAACAAAACGCCTTTCGTACTATAGTGATAAAAAAAACAAGTATTAAACGAATAAGTCATACAAATTTAGCATTTATTGAACAAAAACGTGTTTAGGCCTATTCTCAAACTTGTGCAAGTGTCTTAAATTTCCTATCTCTATGATATAGGGCATATTTCACTCTTTCATAGCCTATATTAAAGAACATGCTTTCCAGAAATAGACGAATTTTATATAAAACCGAAAATTAAATGAAAACAGGTAAAACCGGTATATGGATATAAATATTTTCGCCTAACTAGTGGGTATAATTAAGTAAGTGCCGGTGTAACGAAACTGAAGGTCCGTGTAACAAGTCCGCCCTCCATATAGTTATAATAGTTAGGTTTAGTTTGACCTAAGTGGGTCAAAATGTAGGGCGAGGCTCACCTGTACAAAAGAATGGGAAGCGGACTATCTGTCATGGGGCACTTTCTGTCACGTTACACCGGGATTTTCTCCTCTTTCCAATGCTAAAAAACGACAAATTTGGAAAAGTCAGTCCTGAGTGCAAGTAAACCTGCGCCTGTGGTTTGCGGAGTATGTCTGTGATTCCCTTAGGAAAGGAACGGGGCAGGGGGTATAAATCCCCCATTTTGTTTTAAAGAAAAAAAAAGGGTTGGTGCACCCCACCCGATTGGATCAACGTGCAGTATGACACATTGTCTAACTACATGTACGCCAGTGATTAAAACACTCAGGTAGAGTCCTCAGGGAAATAATTGTAAGTTTTACTTTTACTTTTTTATTTTTATTTGAAATATAAACTTTTCCAACGATTTATCGTCATTGGGACACCAACTTATCTGCGCTACCAGGTGGTGCCATTATCCAAATGTCCCCTTTACATTAATACCCGTGATCACTTATTTAATCGATAAAGAGCATATTCATTACGAATACTAGATTGAAAAGCAACGATAAAGCATGTCAGATGACAAATGCGACAGACAAAGACAGATTGATAGTAAAAGGTAGGAGGCGGGAGAGATGATCCAGACTTTTAACATTGATTTTTGTGGGCGTTCTGGCCACGTTTTCGAAAAATGAATGTGTGTTGTACAGCAACAGCAAGTTATGTGAAGTGGCAATTAATATTGATAGAAAACTACTGAAAATAACTGTGCGGTCACATTATAAATAACGACCTAAACTTTTCAGTAGATGAAGAAATATAATACAGTGATGAAGATGGGCAGTGATCTGTCTCATGTTAATATGCGATTGATGTTAACCCAGACCAGCAGGATATTATAGTTATGGTATAGACATGCCTGACACATACACGATCATCATGTCCAACTGTAGGAGTGAGCCATCCAGCCAGTGTGTGCGCTGACTCTATATATGCTGTACATAGTGCACGTCTGCTGCCTTCTCAAGCTCTCCGGTCTTATCTAAATAGTCAATTAATGGAACAGTTCCTGGCACAAAGATCAGATTATTATAGTCACTCAGTTGCTAAACGATATTTTATATTTGATTGGCAACTAATGAATTAGTTATTGAGAGACGACTTCCCTTCCTCTTTGTTCATCATTGCCCTGCATGAACCAAGGGGCACTGACTAAGTGTTAGCAATATCCGGGGGAAAATGTTGCGTCTGGTCACACCCTACGATTTCATGGCGGCTCTCGACCGGTGCAATTTGATAACATTAGCTAAGCGCCTGCAAGACGTCTGCATTGACGACAGGCAGTTTGCTGGTGACCGGGGGGGGGGGGGGGGGCTTGCGGTGAACAAAACGGACACTACTATAGTCAGAGCTGAATGGTTAATTGCGCTAGAATGAATTCAAAAATATATAAATACAAACGTTCTCCGAGGAAACCAGATTAGAAATACGTATTATATTTGTTTCGTGGCAGAAACGTTCCTACGATGTGTGACTTGGCTTGAAACACGCGTCTTTGGCGTAACTCAGAGCCAGGAGGCAATGCATTTTCTATAGAGTTTCTCCTTCCCACGAATCATTGTTGGACCCGTTGTTTCACTTCAATTCGATTTGTTGTACCATTTCCTTTTCATAACTTGGTTCTGAATAAATACTGATTCGTTTATAATACTGATTCGTTTATATCGCCAAGTGTTTTGAAGATTTCAGGAGGAATTATCGGGACCAGGTACCTTTATTTGAGTTATCTTAGTGTTTTTAAGTTTAAATCGGTAATGATAATTAGCTTTGCAGGATATTTAGACATAGAAATATATGTATACAAACTGTACAAGAAAGCTCTATTTTTCCACAACTGAAGTGAGCCAGACTCAGCCCTGCTAATTTTATCCAAGCTTACCAAATTATTGCGCGCTCGATTCTAGAATATGCATGCCCAGTGCGGTCCCGCTGACTTGACTGGAGAACAACGCAAACTCTGAGAGCCTTTCCAAAGTCAAGTATTGAGCATAATTCTACCTGATTTACCTTTTGATGCAGCTTTGAACATAATATATCGAATATCCTTACTTAAGATAAAAGAAGAAAAGATCTGAGCAAAAATTTCTTTCACGGAATTACTGACCCCTCTGAAAAACCCATTCGTCTTTTAGTAGTACAATCCAAGCGTGTTTTAATATCAAATATGATGTGACAAAATTTAAAACGATTAACAGACATGTTCATTCCATATTACTTTTTCATTAGTAAAATGTATAGGCCAGATTTATTCGTTGTGCAGTAATGTTAACGTTTTAGTAGCAGTCTTTAAGCGTCTTCTCTTAAACAAAAAACATTTTATTGATATTGTAACACTCTTAATGACTTCAAACTATTGAGTTGCAATCGTATTAATGAATCTGATTATAAATGATAAACTAAGCTCTATTAATACGCATTTTACAGGAGGTGACTCCTCAGCATGAAATGTTTTTTGTTGTAAGTGGAAAGCAGACGCCAATATAAATTTCATAACGAGACTATAGGCACACTATACATGTAATCTGTGTACAATGTAGGCTCGTGTTGTATACCATCCTTTTACCAAAGGTTTCGTCGTATTCAGCGAACACTACATGTAATTTGTGTACAATGTAGTTTCATAAGTTGTATACCATCGTACTCAGGGAACATCGTTGTTCCAAAGATTAGTTTATAACCATCACATTATAATAGTTTTAGTTGAAGCTTAATTACCAATGTTATATCACGTTCTGTGGTTATAGTGGGATGTCTTTGTGGTGATTTTTTACTCAGTCAATTACTTGCTCTTCACCAAGAAACAGAGTGGCAATAAACAAATTAACATGACAATATAACAAGATATATTCTAAATCTCAGTTTTTGTTAACAAATTTTAGGTGTTCACCCAAAAACTTCAAACCACACAGTAAGAGGAGAGACTGGAAGGATTCCTGCTTACATAAAAATTAACATACAATTAATAAAATTTTGACTCAAAATATTACGCACGGACGAAAACGTCCTACTCAAACAAGCATACCTAGATGAATTACATTGCTGCAATTTAGTCTCAACAAAAAGCCTGTCAAATCTGAATGATGATAACCTCTCATGGAGTGAAGGTATTATGAAACTCTTGTTTGAAAACGGATTTGGAGATGTATGGCTAAAACAGAATCCTGACATAAACTTCCTAAGTATGTGCAGAGAACGAATCATCAGTGGGTACATACAAAACTGGCACAGTGAGCTTGAGGACAAACCCAAATCCAGAGTATATTGCCAATTCAAAAATACATTTGAAAAATAAAAATATCTAGACCTTTTTTCGCACCAGTGGGCATAAACTCCACATTGAAACAGGCAGATACAATAACACTCCTCTGACCGAAAGAATATGCCATTACTGTTCTAAAGACAAAATTGAAGACGAAAAACACTTTCTCACAACATGCCCCCTATACAACGACCTGCGACTAATATTATATAAAGTATTTACAAAACACTATACACATTTTAGCCTAAAAACAACTGATGAAAATTTTACTATAATTATGAAATGTCAAGAAGAACAAACCCTTATTGCACTAGCTCAGTTTCTCTCCTCCGCTTTTGCTAGGAGGGATCTACAAGACAGTGCTGCACTCATCGGCAATTGAATCATAGTAGTAATAGTAAATAGTCTTACTCATTGTGATTGTTTAATAGCATATTCACAAAAATTGTATTCATATTGTCATTTTCATCCACACAAGTGGATGCATATGTTACAGTGAAATAAACTAAACTCTAAAGATAACATTACTAACAAAGGTTTTCTTTTACGTAGTTAAGCCCTTTCATATCATGCGTCATAGCTTAGCGGTACAGCTGTACCGATATGTTTTGAGTGACTGGCAGCTTAATAACCTGGCTGTAACAAAACAGAGCCACCTAAGTGAAGCCTCCCGCGTTCGAAGCGGCCAATTCATCAACCTCCGCCTTGACACCAGGAAACGAGCTAGTGTCGAGCTTGTGGAAGGGGTTACAAGTAAGTCCCCTGTAGCGCAATTACACGACAAAGTCTGGTATTGCTAATATAAAATCCTTTAAAAAAAACGAAAAAATACCACTGCTGGCTGCCCTACATGTATGTACTTTTCTTTATACTTAAAATATAAGAAATGTAACAATTGCGCTATGTCATACACACGTACAATACAATGGGCCCTGATCAGCGCGATGGCGGTCAAGTGGAATACGTGCTCTAAAGATGCTTCCGTTGAGCTACAGAGACATCATACAATTATTACTGTTATTATATCAGCTTTCAGGACTTGTAATCTTGTCTCAGTTT
>NW_019775652.1:51263-88533 GCF_001039355.2 Lingula anatina | reverse complement strand
TATATATATATATATATATATATAACCTTCGGAAATCTGTATACTGTACCTGTTATTACATTTGAGAATTCTATATGCTGTACCCAAAGTTAACTTTATAAATGCATGTGCATGGTAGCCCTACTTTGAATTGATGTATATGGTCAAGAGCGTTTTTTTTTTATTTTCTTTTTAAGAATAGTGCACTTGGAATGTACCCATTCCGTGATGGTGATTAGGTAGAGGACCTGGAACATGAATTCTTGAAGTCAAGTTTATATGAGGTAAAGCGTATATGAGGTGTTTAGGCAGGTAGAAGGTATCATGTGGGTGAAAGAATCCCACAATGGCATGATATTCAAGATATGATCAACATTCAACTTTTTATATTTCTCATGTCAAATGTCAAAACTTGTGTAGGTGTAGCCAAAGCCTGCAACGGGAGGGAATTTATTTAATAGATACACTGTTTTACATACAGACATGACCAAAAATAAACAAATATGTTAAACCCATGATGCCATATTTCTATAGTAATTATATGTGACTCATACTGGTAGGCACGCTCATTCGGGATCAGGGCGTATTGTACTTTGTTAAACACACACACACACACACACACACACACGCACACACACAAATATAAACACAAAAATATATCTATTGTAGGCCTATATATTCAGTATTCAGTATTCAGGACCTTCAGACTTTCATACATGATTTCAAAATCTATCGAAAACGGGCGTCATTTTTCGAACTACAAAATACTAATTCGAATGCGCCGTGTTAATTGCTAATATATTTCATTCAAACACTATAATTAGCAAAAGTGCACAGTATTTCGTGCAAAAAATAGTGGCTGGCTCGTTCTCATATGAACAACAGGTTATAAAATGTGCAAATGTATGTAACATTCTGATCGTTCTCTCTCGATGTGGTAATATGCAGAGCGAATCTCTACCGACAAGCATCATCTGATAAAACTTTGAACAACAATTACTTCAGATTTGCTTTTCGCCTTATTTCAACACGCAAAACTGCTTAGTTATGAGCTCATTTGATACATGTGAGAATAACTGTAGCTGCGTCTTTAGAGACAGTCAAGTAAATATACACTATTGTTCAATATTGCTGATTACAAATAATTTTTTTCTAAAATCATGTACATGGGTACAATGCATAGCGAGGGTGGGCGCAAACAAAGCACAGAGAATAGCATGGCATTCAGTCTACATAGATCTTGTATCTATGTTCTGATACGTACTTCATACTTCAGTTCTTTTGGATTTTCTCTATTCTTGTGATGATTCTCGGATTATTTGTTATTATTTTCTAAATACATAATCCCCAATAGTCCCGTTACAATGAAAGCCATTCTGAATACCTGAATATTGTCGTGTGAATAACGAGGCCATATATGTGCTCTCAGAATATTAAAGCATTATGAACACTTCACAGAAATGTTAAAAAATCATGCAAAGATATGCTTAATACTATCAAATCTATTAAAAGTCATTTCGGTCAATGCTGTTTTGTCAACTGTCGGGTGGCCTGTCCGACCTTCAGCCCACCAAATACCTCGACGCTCTTTGTCAGGAACCACAGTATAGAAAAAAGTGTAATTAGTACTTTTAAAACTTTATACATAATGTTGTATTAACTCAATCAGAGGAAGCCATTGTTTGATAAAATTCATACATGGGAAGCCATGTCGTATAAGTAGCTTCAGATAATACTTCACACCTTGCAGTTCAAATTTTAATGTCCTTTGTTTCAAAGCCAGTAATCTGTTAGAGTTTGATTACAGGGAGTTATTAACGGTGACCACCAGGAGGAGTGGACTTGTGTATGAAGTAACCAATCAGTTTTTAAGTTATGTGATGTACAGTTTAACTGATAAAGTTTAGCATAAAAATCTGTGAACTTAAATCTATGGGGGAGAGCAATATGTAGAGACAGGAGGAGAGAGAAGTCATACTTGTATCATGTAACTTTTAGTGTAGCAAAATATATTCTGTTGGAGTTACAACATGGAGTCGTTTCATTCTTTTCCGTGTGCAGAATTTAATACAAGGAACCTGGGAATCTCTGTAGCAGTATTACAGATAGCGTTATCCAAAGATGTGAGCCCATTGTGCCCAAACTCCTAGGGTTATCTTATAAAGGGTAATTTTATGTAATGTGGGTACCCGGGATGGCCTAAAGGGGTTCCCCACACCTTGTCAACCCTGTTTTCACTACAAAAAACATGTGCTGCTTTGGACAGAATGTCACTGAAATTTTCCAGGTGATAATCGCTGGCCGCCGCCAGCCTTTCGTATAATTATAGAAAGGTGATATCTCCATGCCCAATATCAATGGCATACCAATACAAAACGACGGCCTCCGTCCTCTTTATGACTTTAATTGTCGTGTAATTTGACTAATCCTAGAGATGAATTTGACGGCAAAGCTGCCATTTTCCACGTGGTGATAATACGCATGCACAGAAAGCTCATTTTTCGGCAAAATTCAATAAGGACGTTTGCGACAACCGACTTCGTTGGGGGTGAGTTTTTTTTTTTTTTTTTTTTTTTCGGAGAACGGACGAAAATCGGTGCGCGCGCAGGATGTCATCCATAAAAATAAAAAAGTGTGGCCTTACTGCGGTTTCCACGTTGCTGCCCAAAAAGAACTGTGTGGAAAACGTACTCATAGGGGCCATTCAGAATAGAAGATCCGTGTATCAACTGGTTCAAGGCTCAGATATGGCGGACCCTACATGAAAAGAAGACCGCTTAATCAGTTTAAACACGGACTTTCTTGCAATTTGAAACGCCACATCCATTCCTACTACTTTGGTTTCTTAATCAGTCATGGAAACAGAATATAAGTGTACTTCGCATGATCTGCGTCTTTTCTAACCTGACAAGCTTCTTATCAAACATTCACAGTGAGCACTGTACTGCTGAACTGTTCACCGAAAATATGGCATTAATCAACGGTTCTAGTGCCGTACATGATTGCCATGATATATTATGGTTCCCTTAAGTCACCTCCCTTAAGTCATTATCAATACACCTGTTAATGTCTAGAAGGGAGCAATAACAGGATTTCAGGCTGTCTGCTAATCGACCATTTCTTCTCACAAAGAGGGGTTCTACCCTAGAGGTGGTCTTATTGCGGTTTCCACGTTGCTGCCCAAAATATTAGCTGGCATGGGCCTTTATCTTTACAAATTTCTGTAGGCAAACTTATGTTACTTTCCGAGGTGTGTTATCAAGATTTGTTAAAATAAGTACATGTATATCTTAAAATTTTTATGCTGATTTTGCAACGCTGAAATTCAGTTTTCGAGGATCCTTTTCTAAAACAGAGGTCTAGACCGACGGGCTTGTAGAACATTTTTTTCACTATGATGCAGTTACCATCATTTTGCATCAGTCGTGATCTGTCATCAATCCGTATGCTAATCTTTCAATTGAAAAGAATCAATTAATAACATCAGCACACTTGATGAGTTGTGCGGTCGTAAATTAAAGTGGAAGTATATGAATACACCCATGTAAGTCGTAACAGTGTATCAAGACAATACGTATCGAATAAGCTCGATAAAGAAGTATACTGAGTAAATATAACGGTGCAAAGACATATAACTACTACAAGTCCTTTCAGTGCATGGACAGGAAATTAGATTTCTGCATTTTCTGTTATTTCGTTGTGATGTACTTTATTGCGGCGGTGTAATAAACCGGAGAAAATGGGGGAATTTAATCATTACCATTGCCAGGGTTTATCTTTGCCTTAATTTATGTCACAACGGCGTGGAATTAAACTGAGCTGAACACTTGGGCCTAGTTGTCTGTATGCTTGCTGGGGCCTTCGTATTCTGATGTATGTGTGCATGTGTGCGTCCGTGCGTGTGTGTGTGTGTGTGTGTGTGTGTGTGTGTGTGTGAGAGAGAGAGAGAGAGAAGGAGAGGATTCAATAATTTGACTATAATTCACTACTAATGAGAAGTAGGGTTAATCTAGGGAAGCAGATGGAGAGGCAGACAGAAACAAAAATAGATTGATGACATCATAACTGTGATACCGGCTACATGTATCATGGCACAAGAGTAAAGGATGAAGCAAAGATTCCGATCACTCTTGTGTCGCTACAAATATCGACAAAATAGTAAGAAGTCTTCTATCTCGCTCGTCTCATATTTAACTTACATGAAACATTACATATCCAAGTATCCAACTTCCTAAAACTGACCCGACTTCAGGTACTTGACCTCTCATACTCGTATGTAATGTGGATCTGGTGGTCTGTTAGCACCATTGAGCCTGTTACCTGAGACGAAATAAACACGTTCGAATACTTATAAATATAACTAAATGCTCAGTTCGCCCGATATTTGATACATGTAAATTCAGCACTACTGATCTCTTAAGAAGAGAACGCTCAACGGAAGAGAGACTACCTGCTGTGCAGAAATTCCTTCAACCTCCCTCTCTGTGAGGGGCCAGCATATATTCCTTGATTGGTCATATCTGACATACAAACATATATGTAACATTATTTTATATGTAGAGGCATATATAAATAAGTATATGGAGCCTACATTCTAGCGGAAGGCCCACGGCCACACATTGATAGTAATTGATGATGATGACGTGAAAACCACTTCCTATTTCAGACACCAAGGTTGTGATAGTGATTTTTTCACTTGAGAGCGTGTTGACATAACAATGAATTTCAATATCTGACAGGAAAATACTGATATTTATATTCTTGATATAATTGATAAAGAAAGTGTGCATTTGACCCAAGAGTTAGAGACGTGCGTTTGGGTCGTGGGAATTTGTGCATAGAAACGACGTAATCACTCAGCTGATATCTGGTAGAAACTCAACTAAGGACAAATAGAAAAATAAAAGACACGAAAAGGCATCATTAGCGTCTTAAGTCTCCCAAGAATTGTAAAACATACCGGCATGTGTGTAATAAATAATCGATGAAAACCCTTCGTATTTATAACAGTGTTGAACAAAGTTAGATAAGATCCAACATACCCCTGTTCAGAACGATTGCAAATAAAAAATCGATACGTGTAAGACTTAAATAACATGTAGTATAAAGCATGACCTTCATCGAAACCTTACAATTTCACAAGAGCGTGCCATGACAAAATTTCTTTTTCCATTTGTTTATCTTGATACGTTAATAAATACCTATCGGATACAGACGCAGTATATTTCTTCTGACAGCCAAGTTGGTCACTGATTCGTACAAAATTACAATGCACTAAGAGAGCGCAGATCTTAGACAATAATCAACTAATAATTAACCATTAATTCATTGATCATATATTGATTGAATATATATATATGTTTGTATAATGTTGCTTTCTCGCTAACTACCAAACAAACGGAGCTAAAAAAACTGCCACCTTGGCGGTGTTAGTGTAATTGTCAATATTAATCAAATCTGCATCCAGCGTCACTCTCACAGTCACTTTAATTTATTATTCGGCAACCTCACCTGACATAAATCTCTCCCCTTTTTCCTAGGAGTTCAACACAAATTAAATTTATTTTTCGCTTTTTTTGCTCAGATGATTGAAAACAGATTCCTTTCTTTTCTGGTCTGATGGTCACTGTCTACTGGCAGAAGGAGATTTCATTAGGAGTTATCGTCACGACAGCAATGAATGGTGTTCCCTAGCTGTTAGACTATAGACATTCCAAATTCTGGACATTTGCTTATTCGACTTTCATCTACCCGACATCTACTTATTAAAGAACGATATGGAATATTCCTTGGGCCTGCTTCACTTCAGATTTTTATTTATTCAGTTAACTCTATTGTACATGTCATTCTGCTTTTATAAACGATAAGTACTGGCCTCGGGTGGAATTGGAGATAACGCTATGTCAACAACTACCATGTCATTAAGCATAACGTTTGTCTGATTAATTCAACACGTTATATTGACAGTTCTCTTAACAGTCTTTTCAGCTGGTAGCGTCTGTCAAGAGTGGCTGAATATTGTGCGTCTGTGCACTGAAGTCAGCCCATTGTACTCAGCTTAAGGACCTGCTTGCAAAACGGCTGATTTGACTGAATTTTCTCTTGATTTTTAACGTTATTTCAGCTTGGTTTGTGATCTCTAGACTCTCGACAAGTATTTTTACGTTCACGCTATGGAATAGCGGTTCAAGTCATTATATATCAATTAGCCCGGCCGGCTAGAAACCACAAACGAGATTTTTAAGTTTATAAGGCCTGTACTGTACAAAATGTCGAATGTAGAGAGGGTAACATTTTCCACGGTTAGTGAAACACTGATATCCTCTGGAGGGGTTATTGTCTTCCAGTGGCCCGACTGGGTTTTTAAAATATTGGTCGAAGATGGTAGCAAATGATGCCAGTCATTCTAACCACTGGATAACGTAATTATATCTAGCACTGCTGAAACTGCGCCCTGTCCATTAGCACATGCGGTTATTCATACTGGAAATGAACGTGACGTCACTGCAACCGAGATAGAGATTAAGCCTCCTCTAGCGGGTCTTGGATATTGTAATGACGCCAGCCTATAGTGTGTTCTGCACAGCCTGGCACTATTATTATCGCTGATTTTTACCATAATAATATGAAGTCTATCTTATCCTTCTCTAAAATCCACCACAATGAATCAAAAATTTGCTTAAGTTAATCCCTTACTTTATCTTTAATTAACATATTCAAATGTCAAATCCTACTGAGCTGAATATTATCGTTATCGAACTTTCGCTCCATTACGCCCATAACCCAGTCTCAACTGCATCCCGCAAAGTTGCGTTATATCCCTTCGTAATAACAATTTCGTGTGGTACCCGTAATATTTTTTAACGACCTCAACATATGGCCTATCCTTTCAAAAATGAGTTGTCTAATCTTTTTCAACACTGTCATCTTATTTACTATGCATATAGTAAATCGTTATACGAAAACTTGTTTTTTGTTTATCTAGCCATATTTTACTTCTCCGCAATTCCAGTATATAAATGTCTGCTCACTCTCGGTATAATTCACGTTGTACTGTGCTCATGTTTTCATGGCAACACTTTATGAATTATAAACACCGGACCCCCACAGGGATGTGTTATCTCCTTGCCTTTTCTTCTTTTTACCCTTGACTGTGTAACAAATGCCCAAGATACCCTGTTGATGAAGTCTGCGGACGATACCAAGCTAGTTGGTCTTATAAGCGAGAATGATGAGGGTAGCTATGACTCAGTAATGGAGTGGTGTGATGCAAACGACTTGGTTTCACGAAACAATACAGTTAGATGTGGAGAAAGAACGAAAGTATCAATTCAACAATGTTCATTAAAAATACCGAGATACAAAAGGTTGGATGAGTTAAAGATTTTAGGGGTCTACATGATCACATAATTAAAGTGACACATAAATTCTGAAAAGATAGCTTAAGTGGCAAGGAAGAGGATTTAGAAAGTTAAAGGATTAATGAATGACCATCTATTGACAGCATCTATGTTGAGAGAATGAAGAAGAGATGTGCACACATGATGAGTGACTTTATCGTTACCTTGTTTACATTTTTACCAAGTCACAACAGTCTTTTAAACTTTTAATGGCAGTAAGAGATTTTTATAAGTGATTTTTAATGTTGTATTGTTCTAAATTGACAAACTTTTTAAGTTCAAAAATGGAAACAATTGCTGTGTTCGCAAAGATGTGCACAAGGGAGTTCATTATACACCCTGTAGCATTAGTAATATTTTTGTAAAATTTATTTTTTGTACTGCAATTCACTAATGAACTAAGAAAATGTTATGTGATATACTACAGTGCACATTGCTGACTGTATAGTGTACACAATGTTTGACTTGTATCTCAATAACTTCGACAGCTTCAATGAATATTAAGTAATGAGACAAAACATTAAGTTAATGCGTGGACAGATTATACAACTGCTTATGGCGCCGTAGTGTGTTTCTTTGTATTTGACTGTACTTTGTAAATACTAATTTAAAATTATTATAATATACCGGTAGCAATTAAAGGCTGGATGTTATAAATAGGCTTGTCTGAACATGACACAACCCTATAAGGCAACAGAACTTTGTGCTGGATTAATATTGAAAGTAATGATGGTCATTTGGTCACTGACTTCAGTTCAAAACTAGTATCGGTTTTTATGGTTTGATTTGCACACCTGAATTGACGTTAACTTTGTGGTCATAAAATGCACACCAAATATTGGCATTTTAAACA
Source organism: Lingula anatina (assembly GCF_001039355.2). Next base: position 80,301 of record NW_019775652.1, on the reverse strand, counting down.
AAGCTGATGCCACATGTTCAATTACTGTTACAAGTTACACAATGTCTGATGATCGGTTTTGAATGCAAAAATCGTCCCTATTCAGTTGTGTTTATCTTTATTTAATTTCCACTTGGATGACTTGTGGTAAATTTTTGCACTAAAATCGAATTATGATATTCAATAATGTATCGCATGGCGGAAACCCACAGTCTTCACGGCGGACATTCAAACTTGAAAATTATACAACAGTACTTTACGAATAATGCAACTTTGTATTGTAAAAGAAAGAAATTGGTCCTTCCCTGATACAATCTAGGGTACAAGTAATATTTTTATCACCATATGTTCTAAAAGATGTTTGAGTTATATATTTATATGCGGAACATATCACCTCAGCGAACCTCAGTATCTGGGTTGCAATGCTCACTTTTATGAACACCAGACGGCACCTGATAACCAATAAAAGACAGTTGCCCTTGTTTAATGATCATTGTGTCCCAGCCAAGGACTTAATATTAACTCAATTGGAAGAAAACGCATATTTAACAACAAATACAGTCATAAAAATAATGACCACTGCTATATATATTTGGTCGGGAATGGTCACACAACAATCACCCATGTCGTTCTTAATGTTTCCTTAACCTTAGCAAGATAAATATTCTATTAACTCTTTAGTGATTAAAATCGCTATGCCCAGTTAAATGCAGGTATTATGGAATCAATTCACAATCCTATGTTTGCAGTCCCCAGTCATCAACTTACCTGAATAGGAAGACCAATGTGAACTCGCCAGGCTGACCACACCAAGAACAATGGCGATGATACCACAAAATATCCCAGTGTAACGGCTAATGACGAAACACCGCTGCTCCCAAAACGAAAGTAAACGATTCCAATCGAACATAGACATTTTCACCTCCGTCCAGTCATGCTTTTGCCGAATTCTGGAAACTGTGGCCGCACCTCCGCCGCGCCCCGCTCGTGGAGTACCCAGTCGCCCGTGAGCTGCCTCCATCTGTAAATCAGCGTCGTCAGACATGTATTTTTCCTCTAACTCGGGACTTATGTTAATGAATTTAATGCTTTCCTTACGGGCTTTACGCACCGGGGTAGGAGTGCGGCTACGTTCTTCCTGGGCAAGACGTTCCTCTATGAGCTGTTGACGCCTTTTAAAAGACGCTCGTCTCGCCTCGGACCAAGCCATCCACGCGGATTTGGTATTTATTTTACTCCGTACGGAACTTCGCCTTGAAGATGTGCTCGACCGCGGCGCGCCCTGTTGAGCTAAAAACACGTCATATTCTTCATCATCGAGCATGGTGTCGTCGTCCCGTGGGCTACTGTTGCTGTTTTTATTTATGAAATTCATAGTGGAAGGAAATTTATTTCCTTCCCCTTCCTGGTTGGTTCCTTTAAATATGTTTCCGTTGTATTGAGATTCGTTTATCTGTCCCCCTGCGTCCAAATCTCTCATCTCGATGAACTCGGCTGCTACTCGCGTTGTTTTTTTCTTCGCTGCCTCTCGCTTACTGTTTTCGAGATCCACGGCCTTGTCCACAGGGCGGTAACATGGAGCAGGGAACCCGAGTTGGCTTGCTGCGCTGGGTGCTAGACTAAGGTCTTCCAAAGATCCAGCGGAGGGGCCTTCAAGGACATCGCCGAAACTCCCAAATCCGCTCGTCTCGGCAGAGCTCTGAGCATGAGTTGCATGTAAGCTACTCGACTTTCCCGCATCTGTGTCACGCAACATTAAGCATTCGAGGCCTCTTTGTCCGGGGTTACGTTGGCGTTCTTGCTGCGGCTGGGTTTCCCCTGTGGCATACGATGTTCTGGGGGCTTCTAGTGCCCGTCGTTTATTTCTAATTTTGCTTATATCCTCTTTTTTATGCTTATGACGCCGTAGTATGGACTGTGGTAATGAAGACCGAGTTGCAGAGCTGTTCTCCGACGCACTACGATGTATGAGCGCACTGCTGTTAATGTTGCTGGTACCGGCAAAAGACTGATCTGTTATATACGGGATCCCCGTCCAACTCCGCTTCCGAGGCGAATCTGTCGTTATCTGGAACTGTACAGCGGGAAGTCTATCTAGGCCATCGATCGCTTTCAGCAATGAAACGGGAGAGAAGAGCTCTGCTCTGGTTGTGTCGGTGGAGATGATGAGGTGCTCGCCTCCATCGCGAGCGGCTGTGTCGCGTATACCAGTGGGAGACTGCCGCCTTGTTTGTTCAGCCGCTACAGTGACAACGGTTCTAACGTGGCTTCTGGCCGCTAATACTTCACCACTGCCCCTTCGCTGCCGTTCTCTAATATGATCCATTGTATATTGACTTGTCAAGCAGGTGTACCGTTGAACGCTTGTTGAATCTAAAGGCAACCTGGCTATATCGATGTTTACTGTATACTTATGAACGTTATATCCTTTTTTCCTTTTGGAAGACTAGTATACAATAGTAAACATCGTTTTACGTGGTTTTCAATGCAACAAATAAGACAATCGTGTCTGGTTCACCGTCTTCAAAACGTCTACAGACCCGCGTTCATTACGTTTTTTTTCCAATAAAGCACCATCTTACGTTACATTTCTAACTATTATCTGATTTTACACTTCTTTCATATGGGAGGACGCTTGTGTACGGTATTTATTGCTTGGGGACTGTTGTACGGACGGTAATATTAGTGCTTGTGGACGGTAGTGGTCGGTTGTGCTCGGTTGTAGACGGTAATTAGGTACACCGAGTACATGTAAATTCGCCTATTTTCGTTTCGAACGATAAGAAAAGCTACGCGAACGCCAAAGTACGCTTGCGAAAAGTCTTAGCGACAGGGTCCGACCTGTACCAAATATCTTGCGCAAATAGCGCAATATTTTGCGCAAAATTACATTGCGAAACGTTCGTGAAAGGGTCTGTTCGCAAAAAGGGACTTTGCGCAATTGCGCAAACTGCGAAACGTTTCGTGAAAGCCGGCCCAGGACCTCAGCAAGTTGAAATGAATTAAAACGCCCAGTCAGTTATTCAGCAATGCTTGGTAACTATTCCTACGTTATATGTTCCCCTTCAATGAGACTAGGTGTTTGTTTTCAGATACATGTGTGTTTTAGATCTTTTTGTTACACTACAGTTTCATTTGCTAAGATACTAGTAAATGGTTTTATACCTCCACTTGTTGTGTCAGCTAAGCAATCGTATGAGGCCCACATGTGAGAGTTCACGAGTCGATAAATATTCCAGTACTTGTATTGTACGATGTACCTCGCTTTCCCCACTGTATGTGCTGTCCATCCCGTCTGTTTTGTGCAATGTTGTGAACACTTCCCTTCATTATGCCAATATGCACTTTCTGTGATCGGTAATTGTAATTATAAACGCCGCCAATCATCACGACGTCTTACCTTGGCTGTGTCAAAAAGTAATTAAAGTCATTTGTTTGTAAAAAGTCATTTGTAAACAAAGTTCAACTCTAAATCCTGTTCGTCGCACTGGGTTTCCGTTTTTGTTTCCGACTTGGGCCATAATATAATCTTCGTCAGACTCACACTCAGATTTTTTTCAAAATTTAATTGCATGATAGAGTAAGTATTAAGATAAGTATTAAGAATTTGATTGTATGGCATCGGAGTGTTTTAGGTACTTTATGAGTACAAGTATCCAGTCATGTGCTTTGCCAACTAGGATATTTATATTTCTTTCAATCTTAACATTTATCATTGGTATTTCCCTACGTGTTCTTTTGAAGACAGATGAAGTAACCACCTCTTGATAAAACACTTTAACAATACTACGTAGAGTGTTTAAAACGTTCTTTTCTATTAAAGACCTTGAATATGTGCTAGTTAATAATAATATTCAAGAAGCGTATAGTAGAAATGCATTCAAACCGTGTGAATGAACCTACCACCACTGCGTTTCTCAAGGGATATTCAACCCACAGCCATGTATACATGCACAACGTCATCTGATGAGATAGTTAGCCGTTGTCGACCAAGGGATGCTGGCGTGCTCCTCCTGAAGTTCCTCGCTCTCCGGAAACACTACACAGTCGTCTCCATCTGTTGACATCTTATTTTTGTTGACGTAAATCCTGAAAATGACGCGTTTCTGTGCCTGGTATCTGTCGTTATCAGCGCCCGTATTACAAGAAAGTGCAACCAGCACAGAGGTATGTTTATTAGAATGTGAATGCCTTTAACAGCGTCATGGCTATCAGATAATGCATAACGCCATGTTTTTCCACAATGGTAGGGTTCAACTTTTATCATGTTAACCAAAGTGAAACACCGTTTTAAGCATTCTGCTGATGTAAAATAGAGCCAGATGTGAAATACGAAATAAATCATTATTCACAATTGTTACTTCATATTTCTAGAGGCGGGCAAAATGAATGTGAAGACGAATTCATTTTGTAAATGCACACCGCGGTGTTTTTCCCTTCCTTATCATAATCATATATACTGCAAGAAAGTTCAGTAGAATTGTTTTCATTCTTTCACGCACATTGATACCTGTAAATTTAACGTATACGGAAGGGATGCTGTCGAGGTGCATAGCTAATAAGCTAAGGAACCTTGGTCCACCCTTTTTCTAATGCTTCCAATATGATGTCAGAAGAAGATGCAATTAAGTTACGGATATCTTCGACCAACATTTATTCCGCATATATTACAAGTACATCTGAAGCCTTATCTAATGACAGACAAGTGGTACAGAGTCGTTAAAGTCGCTGACAAAATATGCTGTAGATAAAGATTTTCAAAAAGGCTGTCGGTGGCATGCTTTAAAAGAAGTCATGTGCGTTTCTACTTGATCTCTGAGTCTTGTAAGCTGAATTTAAATAGCTAAAAGCGAACGGCGGTCCACTTGCCTCGATGTTTCACGTATTTCGCGTGTGCTGTTTTTCGTCAGCTAGTCAGAATGACATAAGCAATAGTCAGCTCTATCCACTTTTACCCTCACTGCTGTATTAGTAAACCATCTGCCAAGAACGGAACGTCATAAGATGATTTTTAAAAATTACTTTTTCAACACTTTTAGTTCCAGAAGACATTGCCTTGTGAGCTTCCAACAAAACGATTGGAACAAAACGTATGATGCAACGTGTATCGAACTTCGCCCAACACAGATCTCTTGCGATGTAACAGTTGTCTTGGTTCGTTCACATTTATTATTCATCGCAAAGTTATTCCTGTTTAACGGCCACACTTACCCTGCCGTTAATGTGGTGTCTCTCCGTGTAGTCTGCTTTTCCAGTCTCTTTTACAGACGTGCTAATTCAGTTTTTCCTCCCTTAACTTGCAGATACGGCGCAAGATAACTTTTACTTTTAGTTGCAATAACGCAAACTTCTCACTGATACTGTTCTTTGTGAATATTAAAAGCCCTACACCCAAAAGGTGAAAACGAAACACCCTTTCGCATTCAAATCCAGTTAAAATATTTTTGTTTCCTCTGTCATGAAAAGAAAGCAAATAAATGAAAAAGCCAAGCTATCTTAAGAGGCGGCAACTGATCCAATATACTGCAATTAGCATTCACAATGAACTATCGGTCTACGTAGGGCTAATTTACAATGAACTATCGGTCTACGTAGGGCTAATTTACTATGAACTATCGGTCTACGTAGGGCTAATTTACTATGAACTATCGGTCTACGTAGGGCTAATTTACTATGAACTATCGGTCTACGTAGGGCTAATTTACTATGAACTAACGGTCTACGTAGGGCTAATTTACTATGAACTATCGGTCTACGTAGGGCTAATCGGTGGACTTGGGGTGACAGTGAAATGGTTAAACTTGTTTTTGGTCTTCTTCCCTCCCACGGTTGATGGTTTAACTTAGAGTGATTTATTTGCATGAACTTGAAATTGAGCGTTTCCTTATTCAGTCCACATTGGTGCTACAAATCGTAGGAAGCTAAACCGACAACGTCTCTATCTTCAAGGAAGCCCCACGCAAGTCGTGCGGCAGCTCTATTTAGACTGAAAGAGCTGTGTACAATCACTTTTCTTTACGACTTTACTGACTTTTCTTTACGACACTTCAAGTTTATTTTGGAGCAATGGCTCGCTCGTTGACGAAAAATAAATAAATAAATCGCACGAAAATCGTATACGATTTCATCAGCGCTCCTGGCAAATGTAATGTAAGCTTTTTCATTAATTCTTTCAAAGAATTACAAAGTCTCAAAAGCAAGAAGTTTTGAAAACATTTTTAAAGCGCCAATCATTTTTCTAAGGAATCTCAGAGACATCTGTCGAACAATTTTTATTACCAGAAGACGTCATGAAAAGACTAGTAGTTGACTGAGAAAACTCGTCGAAGTAACTTTCGCATACATGCACTGGGAATGTTTCAGAAAAAAAACGTCATCAAAATCAATTTGAATTCTCTCCATCTGAGTCCAGTCTGAGCACTGCCTATGGCGCTAGCCAAAGTTCCCCGAGGAATCCAAATTTTCACCCATACAGTGTGCTGTCATTGACGTTGCATTTGTTAATGTCGTTAAGCAGGAAATAATATAACTAGCAGGCGTGTCTTATTATATTTCAGGGGGTCTCAAAAGAGTTGAGTTACCTCTGTAATCGTATATGTACAGATCTTAAAGTAATTGATTGTGCAAACCTGCCATATGGTCTCCCTCTATGGTTCATGATGGCGAAACAGAATGAACATGTGTTCAATACATTAAATCTACAGTGTTTTGAAGGGTGCATGCACAGATCGTAGCCAGGAATTTATAAAGAGAAACTTTAAATGCAAAAATATGAACATTCGCCACAATTACCTAGCGATTGGAGACCTTTAGATAAAGTTTAGGTTATAAATAATTTCACTGTAAAGCTGTGTTTCTTTGCTGTAATGGAAATTAAAAAATGCTTATCCTAAACAGAAAGTTGTTGTTGATAGGTGTTTAAATCTGACTGGAGTCAGTGTCAAATGAGTGCGTGAAATAATAATATTTCATTTCTTTATATGCGTCTCAGCGCTGTTTACATACATATAAAAAACTTAAACAACACTGATAAATTCAAAACTTATAGAAAAGTTATTTTTATAAAAAAACTAAAGGATACAAGTTAACCAAAGTCCTTTTTAATTGAGAACATTTTAATTGTTTTAAAAAACCTAATAAGAGTCATGTAAATACAAAATTCATTTGTTAATAAAATTCTACCAGTGAAATTGGTGCAGTAATCGCAAACTCCTGTCACCCGATATCTTTTTTGTATCATTTCTTGAAATTGACTACTGGATGGAAGAGTCCTAATGGGAGCTGAGGGTTCTATCATATTGTTCATGCCAAGTGCCTCTTTTTATTCCGTAATATATTACACATCTACTTTAACGTAAAAAACGCTAGTGAGAATAATGTTATGGTTAAAATTGCACCAAATAACATAAACTGCACTTACAAAAATAATTAAAAATAACAGATCAGTCTATTTTTGATGATTGTAGCGTTAGTTTTTTGATCAATTATTCGTAAATGGACGGTAGACAAAATCAGACTTTAAGTACGAAAATAGAATCTGGTATATACAGTACGTTTACTTGAATTTAAGATTTAATCCACAAATCATTGAAAATGCATGATTTTAAAAATGGTATATTACAACATTTTAATCACGTAAATATTTCCAGTCAAAGGATGGTCCAAAAAGATGTATTCATTTCATTTTCGTTACCATTTCTTAAGCCCCGTCACACTTATTCGGAATCAACAGGAATCAAGCAGAATGAGCCTGAATGAAGAATTTTCAAAAATCGCACCACATTCGGGAAAAAAGTTCTAATTGACCGTAATTTTTGTAAGAGTACCGTTGGAATACTCAGAATGCGCTGGAATGATCGGTGCACTTTCGGCTGTATTAGCTCTCAAATTCAGTTCGAATATAGTTGGAAAACTATGAATATCTATAATGCTGTCAGAAGGCAGTCAGAATATTTAGAATATGCTTTGAATGGCGTACTAGTGTAGTTCGATTGCTGGCTAAATTAATATTTCAGCACATTCGAAGCACATTCGAAACATTCTGGCGGGATTTTACATCCCCGTCACACTAGAGGCGGAATGATCAAGAAATGCGTCGGAAGTACAATTCTTTGTGCATTCCTGGATATTCGAAGAGCATTCTAAAAATTCCGAGGGTATTCCAAGTATTTTTACCCATTCTTGTGGCCGGCTCGAATGTTTTGCTCATGTCAAAACTTTCGAAGTGCATTCCAAGTGTAAAATTATCGAATGGCATTTGAACAGTATTCTAACTGCACTATGACTGCATTCTAAATATTCTCACGGCATTCCGACAGCATTCGAAACATTCTGAGCAGTTACCATTCCAGTGGCGTTATTTATACACTCTGGGCATCGTGTTACATTCTAAACATGTTAGAAAGTAATTTTAATTATTTTAGGTATTTCAGCTGCATTCTATTTCAAACCATAATTGGCAGCCATAACGGGAGCATTTTAACTGCATTTGAGTTCGCTTCGTATATCATTCGAGGCACCTTCTTACATACTTCAGGTGCCTTAAGTTACGTGCCAGTTCGAATATCCCTCGAAAGTGATCAGAATGTTTCGAATGTTGCCAGAATGCCATGAGAATATTTAAAATACAGTCATAGTTTACAAGTCATAGTTTACAAGGTATACGAGGAAAAACCTCACACCAAACAAAACTTACGCATGCCTATGAAAATTGTACAGTTTACCTTTCAAGAGAAAATACTTCTTAATCGACACACCATGTACAGGAAAAATTGCACCTATCGCCATCGGTCCGTCTATCTTAGTCAGTCCAACTCAACTGCCAAAATTTATTATGTTAAATTGAAATAAACGTCGCAACCTGTGGAAAACATCACACCTTCCCCAGATGACCCATCTAAAAAAACTTAGATTGGACTAACTCAATTACCACAATTGTCCATTTAAGCTTAAGGAGATATCACACTTATTGCAACTGGCCTTTCAAAATTATGTTGATCAATCCAGTGCAACTACGACAATTGATCCTATGAGCTCTGGGAAACATCATACCTATGGCAATAGGTCTGTTAAAATTACATAGGTAAGTCCAGCTCAACTACCACAATTGATGCTTACAGGTATTGCAATTTGTTCTTCTAAATAACATGAGTCTACCACAACTGAGACTTTAAACAATGGGAAACATCACTCGTATATTGCCATTAGCCCATGGATATTACAGTAGATTGCCCAGTTAAAAAAGCACAATTGACTAGTTAACCATGAGAAATACAGACACTATGGCATTTTTTGTCTAAATAAGATAAGTCGGTCCAGTCCAACTACCAAAATTGGCAATATACTGTAAACTACGGTATTGGAAACATCACACCTATTGCAAATGGTACTTCTAAAATACAGGTTGTTAAGCTGAATCACCACAATTTACCCTTTTAACTATGGGGAATGTCGCAGTTATCACAAATTGTTTGTTTGAATTACGTAAGTCGATACTGTCGATACAATAATTGACAATTAAATTTATCTGAAACATCACACACATTGCAACTGTTACCTGTAAGACAGTCTAACTCAACGACCATAAGTGATACTTAAAACGGGGCCGTAGCAATAGTCCGAAGGTTCAATAGTCCGAAGGTTCATTGGTCCGAATGTTCACTACAGAGCATTCGGACCAATGAACCCTTGATTAAAAAACCGATAAAAATGTTACCGTTTTTCGGACCAATGAACCTTCGGAGCAATGAACCTTCGGACTATCGAGACGCCCCCCTTAAAACTATGGGAAATGTCGCAGCTTCCGGTATTGCAATTTGTTTGTCTAAAGATAGTCTAACCCGCCTACCTCACTGGACATCTTAAACTGTTGGAAACGTCAATCCTATCACAGTTTGTAAGTTTAATTTACATAAGATGGTCCTTCTTAACAACCACAATTGATATTTTATTGAAAACTGTCAAAATTACGTACAGTAGGTTTGTCCAACTGCCACAATTGATGCTTGCAACCATCACAATTCATTCCTCTAAATTACATAACTCGATTCAGCCCAACTACTACACTTGACACTTTAAACCATGAGAAACGTCGCACCTATCACTGATGACCCATATCCTTTACATAAGATGGTCCAGATCAACAAATACATTTGACCCTTTAAACTAAATGGGAAAAGTCGCCGCTATCACAAATCGTTCATCTGAATAACATAAGTTGGCACAGCCCAACTTCATCAATGCCACTTTTACCTATGGGAAATGTAGCACCTGTGGCAATTGGTGTGTCTAAATTATGCATATTTGAGCAACTCAACTGTGGCAGTTGACAATTTAAACTGGGAAATATTACACCTCTCACAATCGTTTTATCCGATTTATATACAGTAAGTTTATCCAGCTTAAGGATATTGTCACCCTTCGCCCCAAACTCCTTATTTACTGCCTATCACACATTTTTGGTAATAAATAAATCTTCAGTGATCAGTGATTAAATCAAGTGACATTTACGCGTCATCTTACGGGTGACGTCATAATTGTGATTTTGCAGTAGAAACTGAAATTTCTCTTTTACCTGAGCACCCATGATCACCGTTTCAACGCTGATTTAATGACACCATTTAGTACTCCAAAATCCTTCCAGCGATTTTTCTAAAAAAGTCTTAGATCAGATTCTATGGCTGCATTCACATCGAGAAGAGCCGAGGCTCACCAAAGCCACGACCTAAATATGGCGGACGTACATGCACACTTAATTTTTCTCAGGTAGCTTCCGGGCGAATGGAGCCGAATTTAATGACTGTACCCCCGCAAGGATGATGCTTGTGAGAGGCAGAGAGACTATTAAAAGATTAAGCGGATTTCCTTTCATGTACGTCCTCCATATTTAGTTCGCAGCTTTGTTGAGCCTCGGCTCTTCTTGATGTGAATGCAGCCTATCTCTGATAAAGCAAAATAATACATTTGTTTAATGCAAATCTGTTATTACAGGCTCCTTATTCCATAACAAAAACATTTAAACCAAAACACTGGCACGGGATTGTAGTTCATACTCTTGCGGGCCACTATGCCAATTTTTGCCCCATACCGATTGCTATCTCACCTCAAAATAGAAAGGTGTTAAATAGACGATTAAAGCTTTGAGTTGCCTATGCTTATACATTGCAATGAAATAATATAAACGCCTATTTATTTTATATTTTCAAGTTTTTTCATTGTTTTATGATCACAAAGATAGATGCATTATTGAATAATTAGATGCAGGAAAAAACTCACTTTCAGTATCTGGATGATAATAAAGAGTAACAATATCCTTAATGACCACATTTGACCATTTAAACTATTGGAAATGTTGCAGCTATTGCATTGAGTTTGTCTTACTGTCAAGCCATGCTGCCGAAATTGACAATTTAAACTATGGAAAACATCCCACCTATCACAATTCATTCACCTACATTACATAAAACAGCCTGGCCTAACTACCTCAGAGATTCTTTTAACTATAAGTCAAATGTTGACACAATAGCAATTTGTCTTTATTACTTCCAGCTCCAGCCTCCAGCTGAAAGTTCCAGCTTCCAGTCCAGCTCAATTACCACAACTGACACTTAAAATTAGGGAAAACATGACCCCTTTCAATAATAGACAATCTAATTAACTTACATAAGACCAACTTAACTACCACAATTTATCTAAAGGAAACATTGCAAATGATGTAAAACAATCCAGCTCAACTACCAAAATTAAACTATGGAACACAATGCACCTTACACAATTGGTCCATCTCAACTACAACAAATTGACCACAAATTCTCAAAGTCATACCCAGCAGGCAAATCATGTTGTTTCAACATTGAAACAATGTTGAACTATAACATTGACAAGATGTTGGATTAATGTTGGATTTGAAAGTTGGATCAGTGTCAAATAACAACGTTGTATCAATGTCAGATAACAACATTGTATCAATTAACCCCAGCTGTTAGACAACATTCTTGCATGAAAAGTCATTAAAATGACCTGTTTTTATTTTTGGTACAAAACACAGGTATACAATTATAACGTACACTGTAAAAACATCTAAGTGCCTGCTTTGTCTCATTATTTCAAGGCATTTAGCTCCTAAGCATGTTACATGCTTTTAGACTGGATGTGTTTAGCAGTACTAGGACGCATTTGATGGCTAAATATATGTCGATCAAGTGTACAATGTATATGTATGGCCTATAAGTTATGATTTCCCAGGTTAGAGAGAGAGAGAGAGAGAGAGAGAGAGAGAGAAAATATATATATATATATTTATATATAAGAAAGTCACAGTCACCTCAACCTGTCTATCTATCTATAGCAGGGTACCATGAACTGTCAACAGTGTTAAACATCACTCCATCACACTTACATAAACTTATTCATCCTTGTGTTAGCTGACCTTCTGAGGAAGTTTATTGGAATGTATTTCTAAATAACAAGTTAAGAAAATTCACTAGTTCACTAAAGACACAAAATTTCTACTTTAAAGCACCGTTTTTAATATTTTGATAAAGTTTGTTACAGTATTGATAAACATAGTATCACGTTTTCAATAATTAATATCTTAAATTATGATCCATGTCTTGCATCACGATGACCTAACAACAATGTCGAGTCAACGTCACATTACAACAGCATTTTGATGTGGCTGGATCAACACTGATTTGACATTGAATTTCGGAAGATCAATGGCGATTAAACGCCCAACCTGTTTTCAACGTTGATCAAATGTCAAAAGTGTTGCTGTTTGGGGGACAGAGGTCATGTGACTTATGGATTTTCCACACAGTTTGTATTGGGCGTACAATAAATCTGCTCATCAAAAACAGTTCGTTTTGCTATATTTAAACAACCTTCTTACTTCAAGATGGACTACCCCCCAAAGCACTGAAGAGATACAAGACAAACTGGAGTTTAGCAGTTTGGAGATTTGTCTGTACAAATTCCCTGCAGATGCCTGGGTGAATAATCCAAAGGACATTGAAAGTACCATTTTATTAAACTAAAGACCCCCACAGTGCATTATAAATCAGTATAAATGACCTCTTTATTTTACCCCAGAAGTTGGTTACTATTGGTCTTCATTTTTGTATCATGCATCCTTTAAAACTGCAACAGAGATTTCTGGGGTTCTACATGTCCTAAACTCTCAAAGTCTCCGGGTTGTAACACCAACAGAATTTATTTTACTTACTATATAAAAGTTACATGGTACAATTTAAGGTCAATTTTGAGCTTCAACCCAACCTTCTGTTTTCAGTATCACTGAGATTTTCACGTACATCTTTATCAATTAAAATGTCAACCATTTATATTATATACTGATTAGTTTAATCGCTTCAAATCCAAGTCCAACCCCACAAGGTGAACACTAACACGGACTCCTTATAATGCGCATCTAAAAGATAACCAGGCTTGAAACCAGAACAGTAAAATGTGAACTTCAAAGGTATGAAATATTATCTAAAGCTACTTATACATAGTGAATAAATAATATGAAGACTTAAAAGTATTATTAAAAAATATTTTCCAATACTGTAGTGGCTGAAACATTCCTCTTTCCTCACCTAAAATCATATATTTATATGTCATACAGGGAAAATGCTCTGGCTTAAAAAACCTTAACTCTCCTTGTCAAGACCTCGTTATAAATATCGGTACCACACAGATTAACTTGTATGAGGATACAATGGAGGAAAGAAAAAAACGTGAGCTAATCATACACTGTGCCCTGCCACACAGAGTAGGGACAAAAAAGGCATGATTATGTGACACTACAATTAATAATAGTAATTTGACTCTGCAGGGCCGTAGCCTCCGGGGGGGCAGCTTTTGAGGTGCAAAAAAATAATTGCAAAGGTAAAAAAAATAATTCTGATTGAGCAATAAATAACAGTTAAAATGCACCAGAATGCAGTATTATACATACAGTTTTTAAAAATTCTCCACACCCCCCCTCTTCGGGGGCTTCGCCCCCTCGTGTCCGCTTACTGCCCCCCCCCCCTAGCATTTTGCTCAGGCTACGGCCCTGCTCTGTAATTATTTAAAAACTAATCCAACATTTAAGCTACAGGTTACTCCTTTTATTAAGATGACATGTACAATAACATTTCCCTTCATGTAATCCTGCTCAGGAAGCCAAAGGCAACATATTTAGTTTATTTAATAGCAAATGCCTAATGTCTGAACAATTTACATTGTACAATGTACCAGTACTTTATTCATCTGTTAATTGCTCAGACATTATAGGCATTTGCTATGAAATGAACTAAAAAGTACTGGTACAATGTACAGTGAACAGACAAGCAACATCATTATTCATTACACTGTTCTCAAGTACTATGAATTGTAATGTTACCTTGAACATGTATTAATTGTTACCTGCACTGTCTTTATCACCAGTGGCCAATCCTGGTAGATTATTTATACATAACCACTGCATCATCACTGTCAGTGTCAGTGCAGGTACAATTTTAATTGTTAAAACAGGTGAATAGAGGACTTGATTGGCAAGTGAACAGATCAGCAACAGGACTAATTACAGTGTTATTCCTCACATAATGTCATAAATGATAATGTTACCTTAAAATGAATTTATTGTGTAGGTACTTGCAATTCTGTATGCCAAGGGCACCTAGGCCAACATGTGCTTGCAGGCTCTAAGTGTAGTATAATAGATTCTGTGGGTTTCCTACATAGAATTAGGGTATAACACATTGTATAAAATTATCACTATAAAAATAATCAATTTTAATTACTAAGTTTTGAAAAATGAACATTTTTCAGATAAATAAATTCACAATTCTTTTAATGAGAAAAAATTCTTAATGGTAGTTTTTAAATTGTCATAGAATGTTTTGTGAAGATGCTCAAGTCTATGTACTTTTTACTAAAGATTTTGTAATGCACATGCGTGTACATGTACATGTACAAGCAATGGTGAACATTTCAGTACAATTAAACAAATCAAAATGAAATGTGTATTGTGCTTGGAATACAAATGCATGTTTTCCACACGTATTATATGCCATATAAACACTGCAAATTAGAGTCATAAATAGGGATTTCAGTATCATAGGCCCCATTTCCATAGATTTTTAGATCGATCTATCCTTGTGGGGAGTCTCACTAGATTACTGTCAGCTTGGCCGGCTTAAGCGTCTGCCCTGCCTACTAAAAGCTGCAAGGGGGTAATTAACTATGGTGCCCGCACAGCTGACTGCAATTTAGCGTGAACCCCCAGGTAGTTAGGTCGATCTAAATCTTAATCTCTAGATCATTCTAAATCTCAGGGAAAGCACCCATAGTCTCCACATCCGACAGGGGTTCATCTTCTACTTTACATAAAAGTCTAATGTGCACTTCAATCATCTCACATCATCCACAGTAGATCCATAACTGAAAGGAAAAACATTTTTATTTAAACTGTTATTTAACCTCTCTTTAATCTGTATTTGTAAATAATTATAAGGTGTAAAAATTTCATTGAGCTTCGGCACACACGTAAAACTTGAAAACTAATTATTCACATAATTATAAGTTTTCACTATCACTGTTATCATTGTCACTATTTTCTACCCATACGTGTACCTCCTTACTATTTATACTATCTATGCTGATTGGTTAATGGCTGGGACCACATACTCATGCCACCACCCACACCTAGTCCCACATAACCTGTCTGCAGACCTACAGCTGCAGCATTTCATTAAAAACTTGAATTACCTTGTACATCCTGATTTACCTGACCAGTTAAATTTATATTTCAGTGTACCTTTCTGTACCCTAATTTCAAAACATCCAAATACTGTATCTGATTTTGATCTGCCTTTGTCCACATCTGACTAATAAAATAAAACAAGGTAGCAAAGCTGTCAAATGTACAGACAAAAAGTAGAAAATAATAATAAGCAAAACAGACAACTGTCAATTATGATGCAATCATACATTATGTACATTAGACTTCATTGCAAAGTCAACATCACATAAAGCTTCAGACCCTTGAAGTCCAAGTTCACACTTTGAAAATGCTAGACTGAGAAGAATAGAAAGTGCAGAAATTTAATTAAAAAATGATAATCCAATAGAGCTGTTAGGGGGTAGTTATCTTTTTACCCGTTAAGTCGATAGCAATTTACTGAGACTCCCTAGGGAGATCCAGATGGATCAATCTAGGCATGGGAACCCAGTCATAAGTAACATGGTTTTCCCTAAATGGTCATCATAGGTCAGTGTCCAAAATAAGGTTTTCTTCAATTCTGATGGATTATTACATAATGCTTAACAGCATAATGCTTATCAATTTATAATAATAAAATATAAGTATCTAGATGTTCAGAAAATGTGGCTAGCAAAGGTCTTCAAACCCATGGAGGTTCCAAGCCAATATGTGATTTTTTTTTATTCAGTAGCAAATAAATATTCAATCTTACAGTTATTGCCTATGAATCACACACAAAAACAAACAATCATACACTTACATACTTGTACTCTCTCTCTCTCTCTCAGTATAAAAAGGTTGTACAGTTACAGTATTGTATAAAAGGGTAGAAATAGAGATTGACAATCCATGTTGCTAACCTCACAATTGAAATACTAAGAGGTATATCCTTAGCTAGTTGCTTGTCAATTAAGTTGTAATATGCAATCAATATTTTCCCATTTTCTTTTAACATGTTGTAGTTTTTTGTCGGTCTACATATACAAAGAATTTAAACAAATATTTCTGTAGTATTTAACATATTGTTTAGTTCCTTTCCCATGTTGGGATTTCTTTTCGTTCTACATATACTAACATATATCTTAATTATTAAGATAAGTAAATAAAAACTTTTATATCACAGGCTTGCACAAGCCCAAGTATAAAAATCTAAGATCTCTCAATGACCACACCTAAATTATCTTTTACGGAACAAATGACACACGTCCAAACATTCTGTACATGTGAGCAATCCCAGAAAACATGAAGAATAGTTTCCCTAGCAGCATTGCAAAATTCGAACTGTTCTGATTCTTTTTAAACTAGAAAAGCACTCAGAGAGCGCAGACCTCCACCAAGGCAGCAAAGTCTCCATCCAATGCCGTTTCACCCCTTTCAATATTTTTGCTTATTGATTATTGATTGAATATTGATCTGGATGACCACCAAAAATTAATTATCTGTTCCTTGGCCCACTTCTGACAATTCCCGAAAATTTAATCAAAATTGGTCCATAACTTGTTTTTTTTATTATTGATTGATTATTGATCCGGATCACCACCAAAAACTAATCTGTTTCTTGGCCCACTTTTGACAGTTCCTGAAAATTTCATCAAAATCGGTCCATAACTTTTTGAGTTATGTTGATGACAGACAAACAGACAGACAAACAAACAGGGGTGAAAACATAACCTCCTTGGCGGAGGTAAAAATGTTCATAAGATAAACATTGGTACTGAATATTCTGTGATTTATTCTAAATTGAAGCATCTGCAGTTTCATGTCATCTGTTTCTTGGAAGGATCTAAATATTAGTTGCCAATCCTCATTATTTAAGGACTTTTTCATATTCTCATGCCATTTACCTATACTTTTGTTTGGTGATACAGTGTGGCCTTGGAGGAATTTTCTGTAGAAATACCTGGATGGTTTGGTAACTTTTTAAATCAAGTCAATTATTTCGTGGGATACAATGTGTAATTTTCTTCCATGAGTAGAGATAGTTTTATGCCATTCAGATGGTGTGCTCTTTTGAATACCCAAGTATTCCAAAAAGTTTTTTCATTTATTTTAATTCTTTATTTTTTTCCATAATGGTTGTGATAGGATTTCTTCTGGGGTTATACTGGGGCTCTCCTGAATTTCACTCAAAGAATCAAGGGGTTATTAGTTGCTTGTTGTACTAGTGTTTTTAATCACCTTTTGTCAAGGTCCATATTTTATGACCCCCGATTTCTGACTGTTTACTGAGAAAAAGCACTTTTCACTTACTTTCTTCATCCAAAAGTCTTTTTAGCCATGAAAGTTTTAGTGCCTCAGTAAAAAGTTTTATTTGTGGTACCTTAAGCCCTCCATTTTCGTAATCAGACACTATTGTTGCTCGTTTTATTTTGTCTTTTTCCCCATTCCAGATAAAGTTAAATATTATTGTATCCATAGTTTTAAAGATATGGTCTGGGGGTTTGGCAGGGCAGTTAGTATATCCACCAAAATAGGAAATATTACGGTTTTCACCACTGTTACCTTTCCTTTTATTGAAAGATTTCTCAAGGACCATACTTCCAGGATATTTTTTTATTTTTGCAATTTTTTTTCTATAAAATTTTAAGTTTAATTAAAATTTCACAATGGTTAATTATTTTCAATTCATATTTTATACCAAGCAACTAAAATGCACCTGCATGATTCAATTTTATTTCTTTTTCAGTTTTGATTTTTTTTATAACATCCTCTTTTGGCCTCAATCCATATTGCTTCTGTTTTTTTTTTTGAAACTGGCTCTGAGGCCTGAGCACTCAGAGAATGCAGCCATTAAGTAGAGGACCCTGTTCAAGGAGAACTCATCATCCCCCAGTATAAGAGTTGTATCATCTGCATAAGACGTAATAAGAAACTCCGTATTGTTTATATTGATTCGATTAACATCAGGGTCTAATTGTGGCCAAGAAAATTTCTAAACAAAGAAAAAGATATGGGGACAAGGGGTCTCCATGCTGTACACCCCTTTTTACTCTAAAGAACTACGAAAGATGGTCATTATTTTGTAAAGTCAGTGTATAAAGTTTTAACCCACTGTATCATTACTGCAATACTGGTAAGTGAAAAGTGCCAATGTGTGAAAAATGAAATTTTCACAAAAAAAACTGTATAAATTCCAGAAAAATTAACCAATCAGAATGGTTTTTCAACTGAAGCTGTACATGTATTTTAGTCCTTTGTTTCTTTCTTGTAAGTTTGAAAAGAGTTAGTGACATGGTTTTCCTCAAATGGTCACTATGGCAGCAGTGCCCAAAATAGGTTTTCTTCAATTTTGATGCAATATTACATAATGCTTAACAGAAAAATCACCACCTATTTAATTATGCACTGCAGGTAACATGGATATTTAGAAAATGTTACTAGCAAAGATCTTCAGGCCAATGGAACTTCAAAGTCACACCTCGAAAACGCCAAAATGTACCAGTGCACAAGAGTTATCTATACTGAAATGAGTTTATTTATATTTTCAATACTTTTTTTACATAAAACAAAATAATCAATTTACTGTCCTTTTTATATGATCAACTGAGAAAATTGTTGAGATGGGACAATATCAATAGATCAATTTTACATGTTCAATTTGCTCCATTCTTAGATTAATTCAGAACATAGTGAATGATTGAATCTGACAAACTTCAATGTTATGAGTTCATTTCTGACACTTTATTATACAATACAGGATAACAGGTTTACAATCATTTTTACATAATCAACCAACAGTATTGTTAAGATGCAGAAAATGTGAAAAGAACACTTTTACGTATCTAATTTAGTTCAATAATGAGACTGTTCACATACTTACGAATTGAATCTCATGAAAATCACATATATACAAAAACACATTACTTCTCTTAAAACTGAAATGATCAAGCTTATTTTGGAACATGATCTGTATACGAGTCCTATAAGTATACATGTTATCTGTTTAATGGTAGATAAAATATACTGAAAAAAATGTAAAACAAGAGCCTAACTTTTGTAAAAATGGTTCAATAAAGCTGATTAGTAGTCTTATCCTGTGAGTTTCAAGACAAAATGCCTGTTTTTTTAAAGAAGTGTTAGCAGTGTTACAAATAATAATAATAATAATAATAATAATAATAATTTATTGAGCATTAAAATGTGTACAGTTACATTTTACAAGCTCTCTAAACTACAGTTTAACATAAATTGTGCGCATACGCTTAAGTAAGTATAACTACTTTAGATCATTCCATTACCAAAATACATATAAGCTAACTACTTCATACATATAGCTGACAATATTAAGACACAATGTAATATATAATACTGGATATAGTATTTTGTACAATATGCATTTGCTACTTAGGCATAACTGACTGTATAAACTTGGCCACTGCTGATGCACTTGCACGACACTGTAGATTGAGAATTTGTATTATTTGCTGAAAAAAAAAGCATAACTTTTGAAAAAAATGTATCGATCATGCTGATTTTTGAACTTGACCTGTATTTTATGAATTTATTCATCATTTATTCAAATGAAAAAAGCACTAAAATACAGCAGAGGGGAGGGGATGCAAAACTGACTGCAGACAGTAAAATATCACCTTGAAATAGAAAATAACACACCAAACTAAAAGAAAATGAACTAATTAATTCCTATAATTCATAAAAAATTTTCAAGCAATCCAAAATAGAGCAAAAAAAACTTATATGCAAATTTTCTTGCCTCAAAACTATCAAATAAGGCTGACCAAAAAGTGATGTATAACCTCCACCTCTCTCTTACGCGCACACACACACACACACCCTAACACACACACATCATTCATCATTGAGATTATTTAAAGACAACGTAGCATGACAGGATGTATAAATTCCATCTCCTTCTAGCACACACACAAACCAATTCATCTTTAAGATTAAATGAAGAAACAGAAACATGACACACTGTTATAAATTGATTTTCCCCCTGGTCATGTAAGCCTGTGTTATGTGGAGCTCAAAATAAATTCTAATGTTATGACAAAACTGGATAAGCTGAACACTTGTTTGTTTTAAATTTCTTCTGTTTCTGACTTTAAATTAATACACAAGCTGTAGCTTCCAATATCAGCATGATTTCATACCTTAATTTTGTTTAGTTTTTTACATAAATTTTGAAGTTTATGAAGCTTTTAACACTAAATTCTCAAACACAAAAAAGGTCCACTCCTTCGATAAAAGACCCCTCCTCCCCTTTTGAAATTGCTTGCTAAGGGGNAAAAGAACTATTTTTTACAAGGTCTCAAAAGCACTGAGACCATTAAATAGCTGCGAGATATTTATACACCTTCCTGTAGAGTTTGTACAGACTCCTCTGTCTGATAAATTATTTTCAAAGATTTCTTATCAGTTTTTGGGAGTATTTCAGTCACATTCTGGAAGATGTCATCCCCCCCCCAACTGTTGCCGTCGCTGCTCTGCTGTACAATCATACTGGCCACAAGTACATGTCAAAGGTCACCACTAGATGGCACTGTCAGCTCTGAGAACCATGACTGGAAGGTTTCGGCTTTTCTATCACAAGTTTCGTATCTGTGTACAGTCTTTCAATGGTAACCTGTAATGATACAAATATTACGATGAAGCTTAAAATAATTGTATCAAGCTAGGACCTACCAAACCGGTTGGCGGGTACCAGTATCAAGAAATTATTAGCACCTAGCATGCATATATATATATATATATATATATATATATATATATATATATATATATATATAATACCATGTTTTAGATTCCTTGTGGTTGAATCAGTTCATAGCTAAGTATGATATGAAACTAGCCATTAAAAGTACAAGTTACCCTTCCTATAAGTAGATCATTTCGCAAATCAACCACTAATGTGTACTCTTAGCATTTACACATTCTTCTATTAATTTTAAATGTATTAGTGCACTTTTAAAGTGCAGAACCAAAGAACTCAAACCAAGGTAGAGGTGGTTCTGAAAGTACCTGTATGTTTAAGTATTCTTTTGCAAAATATGAATTTGTTCATTTTGCCCCCTCCCCCCCCCAAAAAAAAAAAGGGGGGAGGGGTGGAGGGGAGCTAAGGCCTCTGGAAACATGTCATCATGTACTTCAATCATATGTTATATACTCAGGGCGGAGAGAGGGGGGTTGCAGAAGGAGGGAAGAATGCGCTAATGCACGTGTGTGTGTGTGTGTGTGTGTGTGTGTGTGTGTGTGTGTGAGAGAGAGTGGTGTGTGTGTGTGAGTGGGCATGTGTGTGTGAGTGGGAGAGGGGGTGGAAGATGTAATCCTTCCAGCCCTTCTTAATATTTTGGAATTTTGGATCAAACATGGAGAAAGTAATAGTAAGCAACTGTATACATGTACCTAAGCTCAATGTTGGCACTGTTCTGATAAAGTGTCTCTCTTTTCAGTAAAACCATGGTGCATTCAGTCTTAAATGTATTCAAAGTGACTAACAAATTCAGCACACAGCACTGCTTTGTGAACTTCTGCTTTACTTGTTTTCTTACGAGAGGGTTGACCTAGTGCTGATGAAAAACACAATTTAAATTTAGCATCGAGAGAAAGATGGAGAGAGAAAGAACAGGGGGTTATAAGTTTCCAGACTGGGTGCAAAGATTATGCCAGCAACCTCAGTCTAGTCTGTATGTAAATGTGATGCAATAACAGATGTGGAGGGAAAATAAACAAGCCAATAAAAAACAAATGATTGCGAGGTGAACCATGTGCATGTGCCAGATTGTCCAACGAAAAGGTTCAACAGAGAAAGGATGAGACGCTACCTGGTACATGTACAATAACAATCCTAGATAATGAATAAACATAAATTGTGTACATAATGTAACATCAACAAAGTATATCTACCCTGGGTAATTAGAGAAAGATGTTACAATGGAGTTTTTTTGTTAAAGGATGCCAAGGTCAAATTCAAGTGATAAACTTACGTTTTCAGCATTTTTGTGTACCATGTATACCTTCTTAATAGTATAAATTCATGTCCGTTCTTTGCTTGTCTTTGAATGCACACAAGTCAAGGTTATATCATTAAAACATTGAGATTAATCCAGATTTACTTACTAGTATATTTTGTTTACTTTAAATTTTTTTTTTTCGTCCTAACACAAATGGAACTCACTTTAACACTTGTTGGGAAGTATATAAATTCAGTTTTGCAAGTTAAATTAATGGAAAAGAGTGAACACTTTGTCTTAAATAAGTTTTCAAAAATTCACTTCCTAACAGTGTAATGAAATTTTTAAAAGACTAAGCTGAAGAAATGACAATTTAGCTTGGGCAATAGGTATTAGGGTGTGGAACCAGATGCCTTAAAAGCAGATATATATTCAATAAACATGTTTAATTCAGCTACTTCAACTGACAAATGACGCAATGGGTTACTCTGTCTTAGGTCACTGTGACCTTCATCATGTACAGAGCTCAACATATCATACTAGTATTAGATAAAGCATACAGAAAAAATCACCCGCATCATGATGTACTATCACATGATGTCTATTAAAAAGTAGTGCCTTGAAACCTTGACACCAATTTTCCATCTCGGCCTGGCCTTGAAATAAACGCTGTCTGGTTGGCAACATGCCTACAGTAATGCCTATCATAGACATATACACGTATATTAATTATTCAATAATTCATTGAAATTTTCATCAGCAAGCATATTGTTTTGCCTCTAATTACCACAAAAATTAAACTCTAGAAAAAAAACTACCCTCATCTCTCTGAAGATGCACAGCTAAAAGCCTTGTGTATGAGTAACGTCCAATTAGTTCTAATTTTTGTTTCTGAAACTGTGATTAGAAAATAGTTCAAGACAGACAAACCTACATGGAGATATTCAGGGCCTGGATAAAAAAGTGCCTCTCCCATCAACTCACTCTTGAAGGGTTGTTATCATTTCTTAATGGTACCCTAGGCAGTTGGACTAATAATAGTACAGGATCTATGTTAGAGGAGTATGGAAAGATGGCGATCAAGGTTGCTTATTAGAGATTTATTGTAACAAAACTCAACTTTGTCTCACTGTCACTATATTTGGCACTGTCCGTGTGACTGTCACTCAATTAGACACTATCAGTGTCACTGTCATCCTACTTGGCACTGTTGGTGTCACTGTCACTCCAGTTGGCACTGTCATTTTCAATCTCACTCTTGATGCTGACGGTCTCTGTCACTTTACTCGATGCTGACAGTGTCAATGTCACTCTACTTGGTGCTGACAGTGTCTCTGCCACTCCATTAGAAACTGTTGGTGTCACTGCCAATCTACTCCACATTGTAGGTGTGCTGTCACTCTACTCAGCAATTTCAGTGTCACTCTACTTGACACTATCTGTGTCACCTTCACTCTACTTACCATTGTCAGTGTCGATGTCATTCTACTTGACATTGTCGGTGTTGCTGTCACTCTACTAGGCACTATGTCACTGTCACTCTACTCAGCATTGTCAGTGTCACTGTCAATCTACTTGACACTGTCAGTGTTGTTGTCATTCCACCCAGCACTGTCAATGTCACTACCACGTACTCTACTTGTAAATGTCAGTGTTGCTGTCACTTTATTTGGCACTATCACTCAGCAGTGTCAGTGTCGCTGATATAACCTGAACTGGCAATACAACTGATGCCATATTTAATCTCTGACTTGTGGATTTAAAGAAAAAATGGCATTGGATTACTAGTAATTAAAAAAACATTCAAATAGGTTAAAAAAATCATATTTGACACTTGAATATGGAGCTTGACTTTACAAATCTAATTTTCATTTAAAAGAGTTGGCTAGTTTTTTTTTTTTTTTTTTTTCAAAAATATATATAGCACAGTCTGTGATATCTCACATGGCATCTGGTTTTACATTACAGCTGGTGCAAAAAAAAAAAAAAATTACAACATCATTTTTGGTCTGAAGTCAGTCTGACATTTCAGTCAGTTATCCTGTTGGTGCCACTCTGATACGTGGCACAACATTAATTTCCTGTCTCAGATACATTAAATTAACCCAATATTCATAACATTAGATTAATTGTCATGTTTACTTCACAAACTTTAGCAGCTGACAATTTTGGGCCCCTTCATTTTCAAATTACTGCATCAACATTTGCCTGGATAACCTTGATAAGTTTATATATACACACTTATTCTGTCCTATTCTTCCAATACTTTGAAAAAGTTAAAGATGTAAACTATTTAGAAAGTGGAAATTTTTGTTCCATATATACAATTTAAAAACAACTTCAGTCTCAAAATGACTGTACATACATAGAATGTTTCAGTACCTTGTTTCAGATTGTAGTAGGTGTGACAGAGGATGTGACAGTGAATGTGACAAGGCTGGGACTCTAAGTGCAGTTTTACGTAACCTCTATTTTACATAACCTCATTATCTAAACTGATCACTAACCTATATCTAGGTCATTGCACTAACACACACTTTTGCCTCTATTCCAAAGCAAGTTATAACGCTAATTAGATGTCCATAGTTTTCTCTCCAAAAAAAAAAGAAATACCACATAATTGCAACGTTTTGAATTAATTTTATCAATGACATATACTACAGATGTACTTGTGGTACCCAGCCCCCTCCCCCCACCATCCAATTATTTTAACTTCAGTGTGGTCCATTTTGATAAAATGGTTGAGGTATGGAATGGACTTTATCATCATTACAGGGGCGGATCCAGATATATTTTCTGACAGTCTTCCAAATTATGTTTGTTGATCCATCCTACATTTTTGACCATCTTCTGACAGAAATAATTAGATGTAAACCCATCAATGTAAACTTGAAAATCTGACCGTCTTCCGGAAGACCCAGAAGACGGCCTCAATCCACCCCTGCATTATATGATCCCTGGAAAGAAGCTTCTCCAATTATTTTGCAAAATGAATCCCCTTCACTCCCCCCCTCAACCAACAGATCATTATTACTACAGTGGACTCCACATAACTCTGTAATTATTGTTTATTATGAAAAACTCTTGTGGAGTGCATTTTCCCCCAAAATCAATATTAACTCAGCCAAACGTAAATCTTTGCAGACTTGAGCAAATTTCCTTGTCCGAAAATGTCCAGGTTATGTGGAATCCACTTTATGTCCTTGTTCTACTCAATGGGCATGAGGTGAAATTCTAACCATAGACATTAGAGAACCAGGTTCGCAGGCTTGTACTGATATACCTGTCTTTTAATTATTTCTAAATTTTTCTGAGCTTTCCCAATAAGTTCCTGTATTTTTTCTGGGTTTGTCTCCATCTTATTGTCTTTGAAAGCATCCTTGGTCCTCCTCAGTGCATACAGCCTAGAATTAAAGTAGTTTTTCTTATTAAAGATATACTGCAATTGTTTGTGTCTGCATATGACTAAAGTCATATGTTAAATATCAAACAAAACTGCTTGATCTTACTAATACTCAGACCTTATCTAGGGCTTACATAAAAGTACCTGGTGTTGATATTCAAGATTTTTCCTTCTGAAGTGTTCATTAAGACTTGGCTTTCTATAAGCCCCAAAGCATACCATATTAGGGAAAAAAAATAACATTACATTTAATTCTATTTATAAGGTGAAAGCACACCTGCCCCCCCCCCCCCTCCACTCCACCCTGTCCCACACATTGCCATCGAAAAAGTCATGGAACAACGACACCAGGCCAATTATCGACGGGATTTAAAGCAAGAAATACAAAGAACAAAAGTTTAATTCACTGCCACAATTGTACCTGTAATTGTAAGCTGGGAATTTCGCACTTTCACGCAATAATTGCTTATACAATCCTAAAACCATGCGTCTAGTCTCCATTCTACTATACTCCAAAACTGATGACATCACCGCTAAACAAATGACGTTTTGCACAAGCAAGTATTGCTCTCTCGGATGCAATCCTCGTGTGTGAAACTTGTACATCATTTAAAGTGAAATTTCTGCGGAAGTTGGCAATCGCTTTCGGATAGTAGTATAATAAAAGGGTAACTGAGGAAAAGAATCACATTCCGATGGCCGTTCGCGTGCAGTTTGAAGGAAATAACGAGATCGGTGTGTTCTCAAAACTTACAAATGCCTACTGTTTGGTAGCAATCGGTGGTGCTGAAAATTTTTACAGGTACTTGTGACTTTGTTTGCTGAATGGTTTTGGTGGTTTGATTATGCGAAATTTAACTTCTCTCTCTCTTTCTCTCTCTCTCTCTCTCTCCGCTCACACACCATCTTTCCTTTCCCACTGGTAACTAAGTATCGAGCATGGTAAGGCCTCGCGCTGAGATAGCTGTCTCAACTTTTGTACTACGTTATCTCTATTATCTTCATTGTCTGTTTTCAGTGTTTTTGAGGGTGAGCTGTCTGACACAATTCCAGTTGTGCACACATCTATAGCAGGATGTCGAATTATTGGCCGCTTGACAGTTGGTAAGATCGTGTCACTGTTACAGTAGTGGAATCTTTAAAACAATAATTAAAAATGCAGCTCTTAAAAAAGTGTTTTGTTGTGTAAAGAAAAAAAGAAAGCACATGCACATGTAACCGTAGGATAGTGATGGCCATTGCATCTTTGTGAATTCAGTGAATATGTCTTTTTCAATCATCACAGTCCATACTGGAGTACAATGTATATAATATGGAAATAATATGTTTCCTTCTCTTTCTTTTCTCCTCAGGTAACAGACATGGTCTCTTGGTCCCCAATACTACAACAGATCAGGAGTTACAGCACATCCGTAATGCTCTCCCAGACTCTGTGAAGATCCAGCGTGTGGAGGAGAGGCTGTCAGCACTGGGGAATGTCATTGCTTGTAATGACTATGTGGCTCTGGTACACCCAGATCTAGACAAGGTAGATAACAGTGTGTGTGTGTGTGTGTGTGTGTGTGTGTGTGTGTGTGTGTGTGTGTGAGAGAGAGAGAAAGAGCCTGTGTGCGTGTGTGTGTGTGTGTGTGTGCGTGTGTGAGAGAGAGAGTTTCTGAGAAAGAGAGAGAAAGAGAAAGGCTAAGACAGTATAGGGGAGGGGGGTGAAATTCTAGGTTCACTGTAGGAATTTCAGTAGTAATTTGAGTTCGTGGCCTAAATTACTGAATGGATAAGTCACTGTTAAATATGTTAGCATAGCCTTATAAGATATAGTGAAAGTATTTTCATATTTTCTTGGAGAGTGAATATTCCATGCATACTACACATTTTTCCACTTTATCACTAATTTAAATAAGTTTATAATGTACATCTTCTCTTCACTATTCCAGGAAACAGAGCAGATTCTTGAAGACGTCCTTAAAGTTGAAGTATTCCGTCAGACAGTGGCAGACAATGTACTTGTTGGCAGCTATTGCACCATAACTAACCAAGGGGGGCTGGTGAGTAAGAGAAAAAAATTAATTTCATCAATCCAGGTAGATTTAAAAAAAAAGAATACAAAGTAAAACCTCGTGAACTATGGATAAATTATGAAACTGCTGCTATTCCTATGGTTTGATAATTGGTCATCTCTAAGGTGTCAGTACGAATGAGACTATTATAGTGATATAAAGAAGAACTGAAAACTTCACTTTTATTAAATATTTTGGGAGGTGATAAATCATATAAACCTTTTATACTAGCCAATTTATGTGATGAAAGTTTGAAAATGGATATATATACAATGTGCAGTATGTAATGCATTTTTGTTTTTGTGGAGGTTTGGTAAGATCTTTGAAAATATGAAGAAAGAGAAAATAAAGAAATTCGAACAAAACTCTAATCTTTTCACGTACATAATTTCTAGGTTCACCCCAAAACTACAGTGGAAGACCAAGATGAGCTGTCTTCACTGTTGCAGGTGCCTCTAGTGGTAGGTATAGACTATTGTCTCAATCTGGAGAAATTTCCAAACCTTTCCCCTTCCTCCTCTATCAGCTGTAGATGATCTGATGGGTACCCAAGTGCCTGCAGTCTTGTCTCCTCCAATCTGTCTTTAACATAATTTCTTAACAGGCAGTGACTAAGGAATTTTGCCAAGGCTTAATGAGACATTTTGCTTCATATTGAAAGAATTGCATATACTTAACATGTTTTTTCCCCAAATCTGTAATGGTAGAATTTTGTTTGTCACTTCAGGCAGGCACAGTAAACAGAGGAAGTGATGTCATAGCTGCTGGCGTAGTGGCCAACGATTGGCTAGCTTTTTGTGGATTGGATACCACTGCAACAGAACTGTCGGTCATTGAGAGTGTGTTCAAGATTGGAGATGCACAGCCCAGTAATATTACCACAGAAATGAGGGACTCTTTAGTTGACAGGTAACACAAGCAAATGCCAACACCTATTCTCAGA
>NW_019775652.1:25753-46220 GCF_001039355.2 Lingula anatina | reverse complement strand
AAAATTTAGCTTTGAATAAGGAATCGAATAAGTAACAGAGATGTAGCGCTCGGCTAAATGCAATGAGAGTGAAATTTTCTCTACTGGCGGATGGGGCTCCATCTTGAAAATGATGTGACACTTGTCTGGTAAAATCGGACCTTCCATTCCCGCTTAAAAAGCAAAAGTCCCGAATAAGTAGGCCTAGGCCTAACCAGGCCTCCAGAAAGTCCGTTTTTGAAAGAATTTCAGATTTTTCCATCCAAATCAACTCACCTGGACCTAATACACGCGCCTGGTTCGAAAAAACCGAACTCCGTACCTTTTGAGGCCTATCTGTCACGTCACCTACATTGAACACGGCTGAGGACACGGGTTTTATATTTGGCCGATTTGATTCCAACTTTTTATAAATCGTAATCTACACTGTATAGAGAGGGCCAATGCAGCCATTTTGAGAGCGCTGGCATTTTCGCTTAAGTTTTGATTTGGCGCCAAGATTTAGCTTTGAATAAGTAACCGAATAGGCCTAAGAGTAGCCTAAATGGCGGCCGCCTATGGGCGAAATCAAAAGGGCGCCCGTACATTGAAAATATGCACGGTGTAGATTTTCTCGGCTCTAATCTTCCCCGTGCATGCCATCTTAACGGCATTGCACAAATAACATTTTAATCATGATATCTCTCAAGCGGTATGAGGTCAATAATATGGCACACCGCATTCGGACAATTCAATACCTGATTGTAAAATTTTACTGACTGACCTTGACCCCAGATGTAAACAAACACAGCTGGCGATGATCTGTCAAAAAGAACAAAGTAGCCTAGCAATGGATGACGTTTCATGATTAATTCTCTGTCTCGAGAATAGTAAAATAAAGTAACAGGACTTTTGAATAAGTAATGGGTTATATTTTGTGTTTTTATTGGTATATTTAACAATTTTAGGGTGTCATCTAGATGAAGAGGGGGTGCTAGTATGATGAAACAGGTATTCTAGCATCAAAATCATAAAACAACATAAAAAAGTTGAATAAGTAACCGAATAAGGAATAAGTAACCGAATAAGTAACAGGACTTTTGAATAAGGAATGGGTTATATTTTGTGTTTTTAGTGGTACATTTAACAATTTTAGGGTGTCATCTAGATGAAGAGGGGGTGCTAGTATGATGAAACAGGTATTCTAGCATCAAAATCATAAAAAAACATAAAAAAGTTGAATAAGTAACCGAATAAGGAACCGGGAATAAGTAACCAACTTCACATTTGAATAAGTACCCGAATAAGGAATAAGGAACCAGGAATCAACTTCACCGGGGTAAAAGAAGGGGTTAGTAAACAGCACAGAAGAAATGCACTTTAAAATCCCCAATCTGCAACTCACACAGCTGTCACTAATTTGCCCTTTTCTACAAGCATAAAACATCTTATTTAAATCCAAGAATTTTATTATCTACAATCAGTCTTCATCTTCATGGCATAAACATAATACAGCAATTAGCTTATGGCTTTTCCTTCTTTATTTACCTTTTCTCTTTCTTTTTTATTTACTGTACTGTACAAGAGTTCACAGTATGTCACATTGGCTGATACAGGGATAGATAAATACTAAGTTCACATGCATTTCATGAACACTGGAAACACCCATTGTCTGGTGAAAGGCATTACTAACGGTATACATGTATTTCTGCCATATCTGTACAAAGTGATTTCTAGATTCGAATTTTAAGAGCAATCAATTTACAAATACAGACTGGTTTGGAGAGCATTTGACTCCAGTAGACATCAGTGCTTATCTGTAGTTTGCTTGTCATTACTTTTTTCTTAGAAAGAACATACACGTGTTATAGTTATACCATGGTTAACTGTTCTAATAAAATTATATTTATATCACATTTTGTGAAATTCCACATCAAAATAACGTGTCAATATTTTCTTTCTCCATCACAGTCTCATAACCACCATTATATTCAATATTCAGATTTCACAAAATTTGCTACAAGTTAATGGAGGTAAGCCAGTAATCAAATAACTGGTTGACCAAATACCCTGTGGTCACCATATTCGCTACCTGTGGACTAATCCCATTTTTTTTTTTTTTTTGGAATTCCAAATGTATATTTATTTTTCAGTGTTGCAGCACTTCTTGGTTAATATACCCTAATGTCTGTGTGTGTGCGTGAGTGTGTGGTGATCAATAACATGCATCTCTCACCACTGGTCTGGTGACCAAAACAGACCTGTGTCCAATTAACATAGATTGTTATGTCCACTGCGGGCAATGTCCACTAATACTGCATCCACTGTCCACTGGTGTTGCATTCACCATGGTCACTTTCTACATTTACTTGTACTAAGTTCAGAATGGTCATTGTCCGCTAGGTTCATGTCTAATGTGGTCACTGTACACTGATGTGAAACCTACTGTGGTCAATGTCCACTTGTGCTGTCCACTGTGTCCACTAGTGCTGTGACCACTGGATGGACTTGAGATCAATCCCCTCCTGTACCATCTCCCACAGAGGGCTGGAATATAGACCATCACAATGTTACATGGCAGTAAAAACTACAGATATGCTATCTTGTGAAAATATAATGATATTGTTTATATTTATTCTACACTTCTTTTTCTCCCCTTTTCACAACTCCCTCTCACTGACCTCATCTCCCTTAGCCTCTGCACATGTTCAATGCACTTCTCGGCTGTGTAATCTATTTCCTCTTCTGTGGTAAAGCGACTAATCCCAAACCTGAAAATACAAAAAAAAAGAAAGAAACAAAAAACTTGTTGATTAAGAATTGTGATTTTCATGTATCAGTAATGAGTGAAGAGTTTAAAATATTATTTATTACTAAAAGCTTGGCAACTTTTACTCTAAATATTCATGCAAGATTTCATACAACAACAGAATAACAAGAGCAAAGAATTTCTTATCCAAAATTTTTACCTGATAGAGGAGTGGGCCAGGTCTTCTTCAGCTCCTATGGCTCTCAATACATAGGAAGGCTCTAGGGAGGCAGACGTGCAGGCACTGAGAAATGATAATGGCATTTTCTCTTTGAATTTTCTGGATTTCTATTTTTATTTATTTATTTATTTATTTATTTATTTTTGGAGGGGGGAGGGATAACATGGTTTCCATAGCAAGTTCACTTCTAACTAATAGTCTAATAGTCAACATGTTTTTTTTATTGTTCTGCAATCACTTTTTAAAACTTGTTAAAAAATAAGGGAACATGTGTTTCATTTTCATTAGACAAATTGAATTATTGATCAAAGAATGGAGTTTCAATAAATACTTCAATTTGTATCTCCAAACCACCATACCTCCCAGATGACAGAGCCACATCTTTGAGTGCCATCAGTAAACTCTCGCCTTCTACGTAGGCAAAGGACAGGTTAATACACCCAGGATACATGTGCTCGGGGTCGCCATTTCTGATGACATCTGGCAGGGCTGTCGTTATCTTATCTAGCAGACGCTGCGCTAGTTTACTGATACGTTTGTGGTCATACTGTGAAAGAATTATAGAAAGTAAATTAAATTTGAGTACCTTTATCAATTTGAAAAATTAGGAAACTGCTACATGTATGGTCATGGAATGAAAGAATTGACTAAAATATCTAGAGAATCATGAAAGGTGGCTTACATTTGTCTTACTATCAACTGCACTAAATATTAACTAGAATTTGTGGAAAAAAAACATATTCTATATGTTGATGTCTTAACCTTAAAATTACCTTATTAATATCATTAATATGATCATAATCATTTCTAAATTCTATATTAGACACCTGTCCAGCCCACCTCCATCTCCTCCATAGCCACAGCACATGCCTCCCCCATCCCCACAACCAGGGGTNATAGTAAAGGCTGCACAGCTGGGTCTTCATTCTTTGCTGTAAAATAAATTAGTTTTATCCTTTACTTGTCCGATGAGTCTTGATTCAAAGCCACTCCTCAGTCTCTCCTCCGTTTACGGTTTTCGTCCCTACACCTTGGATTGTTACCACTGCAGGCAGTCTGTGAACGCTTGTAAAGTTATTTACCTTCTCTCTATCATATACCCTGCAGTAATTAATCATTTTACTCGGTTTAATATCAAAGAAAACACAGAAATTAAATGCTAAATTGTACATGTAGACATGATCATGCGCAGCAGACGATTCCGGTCTCCCTCCAGTATGGCTGCCGTTCGTTTTGATGACGAGGGCTAAAAGGGGTTAATAATGATTAGACATAACATGATAACAGTATATGACTACGAAGTCGCAATTTCTCACCTTCGCTGGCTGCAGCAGCTTGTGCAGAGGAAACAGCTGTCGTTGACACTGTTCTTCGAAAAGATCGAAGGATTTCTCGGGTGGCCCGGGGTAAAATTCGTCCGCTCATCATCTTGGAGAGTTAAGACGCCTGTGTTTATCCTTGTTCACACGCGTGCTGCTGCTGTTTTGCTTGCATAATATTTTTGCCGGTAGATGTCGCTTTGTCCAAGAGGAAATTATCCAAAACCTCAAAATTCGCTTTTTTTTTTTTTTTTTTTTTTTTCAGGATTTCCTTTATTTTAAATAAAGTACTTATAATTTTATATTATTAGTTTGGTTAAATCTTCAAACTAGTTTGTAAAGCAAAATCATATTATTCATTATTGTCCATACAAACTTGGTGAAATTTATACTTTTAATATTTTTATTAAATAAATATTTATGCATGTACATGGGTGTGTTTGCATTTTCACATATTTAATCGTTAAAATTGAATTCCACATCTTTTAACATGATATATTATTTGGCTTAGAAATGTTCAACTCCTGGCTTTTGGTTGCAGTTTATTATTAATATTTTTTCATTTAGTATTAAAATGTGTCACTATTATAATAGGAAAAATCTAGCTGCATCGCACTTAATAGTCTGCAGGCCAAAAACCATGCAATCATGATTATTATTAGCAGTTCAAACAAGAGGTGTTTTAAACAGCATGCTCATTTATGTACATATCTTACATAAATACTCAATACAGTATGCCCCCCCCACCCCCGCATGAAATCCATGTTACTTTACAATCATCTTCACAGTGATATATAACCAAACCATGAGTTTATTTATTTTCTGCTTTATTTTACAAATTTTGTTATCATTATTATGATGATGATGATAAACAACCATTACTACATTTCTGTACAGTTCTCATAAATAATGACAGAAAGGCCGACTCTTCTGTAGGGCATTCATGGTTAAAATTCTTGTGGAATACGTCGTACATCAAGCAGTCTGCTAACTGTACAATCTCTTATCCTCTTCAGTACATCTTTCATGTACGTTCAGTATTTACAAAGATATATATATATAAATATAAGCTCAGATCAGGTAAATAACCTGATAGTATTGTCCGCCCCACTGGTCAGTATCCAGGGTTGTGTGGGGTGGAACTGACAGTCCAGTATGCCCAGGTCTTTACTGATCTTATGTCCTCTTAGGATCTTCACTGGGACGATTAACGGGTTCTGGAGAAGGTCGCTGGAAAACATTCAGATTGAAAATTAACTGTAAGTAAATCAGTTTGTGCAAATAACTGATTTTTCAATGTTGATATCAAATTATTATTAATAAGTGGTTGAAATTATGCACAATGGCAACATTTTCTGATGTAAATGACAATACAAATGACAACAGTAACAATACAATATACTTACTTGTACACCATTCCGTGACATACAATAACAGTGCCATCATCAGATGCAGATGCAAACAGTGGATATCTACTGTGATAACACACCTGGCGCAAGGCTTTCTTATAATGTCTGGAAAAATTGATAAGAAATAATAGTTAAAATTTACTTGTCTCTGGGTTTCAATATTTAGCCACTCATTGCTTTTAGGTGCATAAAAGAAAAATGCCTAACCCAAACATGCCGATCCTAATCCTTATCAAAATACCAACACACTAATCATGGGGCAAAACCCAGGCAAAAGCAAAAGATAAGTGCTCAGTTGCCCAGGTATTGTAGTGACCTTCTGTCTCTCATGGGATGAAAAGGTTAAGTAAATTACAAAGTAATGCTAACCCAATGATCCCAACCTATTAAAGCAAACTCGCTGACCATATCCCATCCCTGCTATCCAAGTGACCCTGACCCATCCCAGTGAGCCCAGTGACCCTGATCCATCCCTGCTATCCCAGTGACCCTGACCCATCCCAGTGAGCCCAGTGACCCTGACCTATCCCTGCTAACCCAGTGATCCTGACCCACCCCTGCTAGCCCAGTGACCCTGCCCCATCCCTGCTAGCCCAGTGATCCTACCTGAGAGTTTGATAGGGTTTTGTGGACAGATCCATGTCAAACCACGACAGCCTGGCGTCATAACTACCCACTATCACATTGTCTCCTGAAATAATACATTCATAAAAGACAAAAATAACAATGTATGTATTGATAAACATTGGAAATTGAATAACTGATGAGGCTCATTTTTGAAACAATACATTTTCAAAGTTATACTTTTCCTGGTTACAAAACAAAAATGTAAAATAAAGTTTTTAATTTTCCGATGAATTTAAAAATAGGTTCTTCAAGCAGATCTGGGAAACACATAATATGCTCTTTTACCCTTCACAATTCACCAGGATATTGATACTATTTGGTCCTAGAGAGTATGAAGCCAAATCTATGACATTAAAATTTACCTCCAGGGTGTACAGCCATACTGGACACCCATCTACAGTTGGTCATCAGTTTCTTGGTCAACTCCTGCTTGGTCAAGTTGTATACTCTCACATAGCGCTGGGTCTAAAATATCAAATTATTGAAGGAAAATATTGTGAAAAATTCATAGTTTTCTCCTTCTAACACATTTATATAATTTCTTTTTTTGTTATAGTTGTTCCTACAGAACTGTTACAGAGCATGTGTAATAGAAAGAAATTTTCAACGTTGCAACCGTTAGGAAAACGGTATTTGCAGAGAAGCTAATAACAGTTTAAGTCATCTTATCTCAACTTTTCGAGAATGAATAAATGAAAGGACAAAAATGAGTCAAAGAAAATCCTCAATTCACATATATCTTAACTAGTTTAGTATCTACTTACAGCCACAAACAAGAAGGGCCTTGTTGGGTGGAACAGCACCTTCTGTACCATACCCTTAGACTTGGAGAACGGGGCCTGGAAAACAAAATTCAAATTATATAAATATCATAAAGATTGTGGAATTTCTTTTAAGTAACAATATTAAAACATCTGAAACAAAACATATATTCTGATGACAATGCCATCCGATTTTTTGGCTACTGTCAAAAAAACCTGGTAACTTTTGATGCTACATGAGAAGCCATAAAAAGAAAGATAAAGATAATTTAATGCAATTATTTCTCTTACTTGAGACCTTCTCTTAGAGAGCTGGTGTATCATTACAGACATGGACTCTGCATTTGGCATCACGGTGGCAAAATAGTCTCCTTTCCCATGCCATGTGACTTGACTGACATCCTGGGGATAATAAATAAAAACAACACTATTTATGTTTATATAGCACTGGATACAGTGTGTTAAGTAAATGGACAATATAAAGTTGACCCTGAACTGAAAAGGACAAGTACTGAAAACACCATCAAAATCTGTATCAAAGTAGTATTTTACAAGAATCAATCACTACTTTTACCTTCAAATTTACCAAAGTCTGCGGCTCAGAAAAATAAACTAGGTATGACTACTAGCAGTCTTTATTTAATTCTTGATTAAAAGTTATGAAAACATAATAAAATTTAAAAACTTTCAATCACTGAATATTTTGAGCAGGCATTATTCACTCAACTACATGACTACTTAAACTACTTTTTTCAGACGTGATAAATATTTGGATCTTTTACCTGCATATATTCAGGTGTCCGTCTTACACAACATTAACATAGATGTATCTATGTTTTAAAGATATTACATTTATTATTATATATTTTTAGTGTACCTTAGGGTGTGTAATCCTAACCCGGCAGCCATGCATGCTTTCTTCTTCCTCACAATCTTCCCAAGTTGTTGGCAAACCTGAAAATTTAGACATACTACATAAAGAACACACCCATTACAAGCCTGCTTGCAATATTTCAAATTAGAAGAATAATAAAAAGAGAAAATGAAATAATTTTGTTATATACTGTGTACATGTAATAAACAGGGGCGGATTTAGGCCGTCTTCTGGGTCTTCCGGAAGACGGTCAGATTTTCAAGTTTACATTGACGGGTATCTAATTTTTTCTGTCGGAAGACGGTCAAAAAATGGAGGACGGACCAACAAATATAATATGGAAGACTGTCAGAAAATATCTCTGGATCCGCCCCTGATAAATGTCATCATTTAGTGAGCAGTAAGAGAGCTGCTCCAAAGCTTACGGCTGTACGGATGTTCCCTCTGCTGCAGCATCCTCCTGCGCACTAACAGTAAAATATGTGATGTAAATGAACCCTTATAGATCATATAGCAATATATGCACAATAACTCTCTCCCAAACAAAGCGCCTAAACCTTTTAACACTTGCATAAGAATATAGACATCACTAGCATGTACTTAAGGTTAACATATTTAAAATGGTTAATAAAAAGAAAAACTGTACATGAGAAACAAGATATACCAGAGTTCTCTTCCTCCTCTGAGACTGACTGATAGCTGGTCAGCATATTATCTGTGGCTGTAATGACCACTTTGTCTCCAAGGCCAGGGTTTAGCAGAATGACCGCTTTCTCTCTGAAAGTATCAAGTAAGATTTTATATATCTTTAGATGAAAGGTCAAGAATTAGCCTAT
This sequence comes from Lingula anatina, assembly GCF_001039355.2. The sequence continues at coordinate 37,446 of NW_019775652.1, read as the reverse complement.
TTTCACCCACTAGGTTTAAAGACAGAACAAACTTTTATAAGAGGCTGAAAATTTCAAATTTTAATGAAGTCTGCTCCTACAGACAAACCTCCACTTGTCTTTGATAATTAAAACTGAAATTTTGATCAAAACTAAAAGAAATTATTTACTCAGCCATGCTTAAGCAAGAACAATCAAAACACAGCATTGCTCATAGATGGAATACATAAAATAACAAGTTTTAAGAAAAATATTATGCAATAGTTGACATGAAATTGCCCATATATAAAATAATTTATATTATACAACCAATTTAAGACAAATATTTCACTTGGTCCCACTTACACACAGACCGCCACTAAACACAGTGCAGGGTTCGGGTTCCAGGCCAGGCTCTTAACTGTCCCTCCAATATGGACAGTATTCAAACACCTGCCTGTGGACACCTCCCACAGTTTAACACTGTGGTCATCAGAACCTGGACAATAACAAATAGAAGTTCATCAGGTGTGAAATAGATCAAGTACCAAGGTGAGAAATTGTAATACAATATGTTAAATCTTTACTGTAAATATACAAATATGATGAATACAAATTTATAAATAATTTTTTTTTTTTATTCATTTATTTTTATTATTAATATTGATTTTTATTTTGTATATGTATCCACTTTCTGAATTGGTCAAATAATGTCTATTACCTGTTTATTTACATCACAATACTTAAAATATAAGTTATTTAACCTTACTATGCTAATTGTATTTATCAAGACATAATTGTGGATTATATAGAGTATTTACAAACCTGAAGCCATCCACTGACCCTTAGGGTCAATACTGATACACCTGACCAGTCCACTGTGACCTTCATAGATCTAAGGAAGTAATAAGAAAACAGGCATAAATGAATGGAAAGGGAGAATAGAAAATCCTTTCTGCCATCCCACCACCCCTAACAGCCTCCTGAGAATTTCAATTCTTCAATATTTCATATAAAATCCAGCAACTTTATAAACTTGTATTTACACATAAAAAGGAAGAAATTATTTCACAGAATGTCACAGAAAATTTCTCCCCATGATCTTTCATTTATAAAATTCTGTATTTTAATCTTTATATTTATAACTAGGTGTACGTTTTCTAGATACATACAAACATCAGTTATCAATCAATCAATCACTGTGACAATCAAATTTTCAAATGCCACCTTTATTTCAAAATTATCAATTTTGCAATTATTTGTAACAAAACATTTTGAGATATATACGTGGCCAAATCTGTTGTGATTAAGGAATTAAGATCTTATGCTCAAATTGCTAACAACTTTTTAACTACTACATACTATAACTCTGTGTACACAAAATACTTACTATGGACTGTGTAGTTGGGAAAGGCTGCAGATCCTTGGGTTTAGGAAGCTTAGGAATGAGGTCTTCAGGGTTCACATTCATCTGCAAGTGGGGAAAAGAGACTTATATTAAAACAAAAGCAACAGTCTGCAAAAAAAAAAAAAGAAGTCACAATTCTTCAACATAAGGTGTTAAAGTGATTCCAGAACTTTTACCATGTGATATATATCAAACAGATTCAACATTCATTTTCATTAATCTATTTACGAAGCTCTAAAAAACAATCACTTTACATATAATGTTTAAAAAAATTGACAACACCATGAGTATTCCTGATAAATCATAACAAGTACTTGACTGGATCAAAATAAAATCCTTTGAAATCAGGGATTTCACTTCTGAATCAATAATCTCCTTCCAGTGGAAATACAGATGTTAGGTTTGTTATTTTTAAGATGTTCAGAAACAAAACAAAATGTATGAAAGTACCCTCATTTTCCTCTGCCGTGGACACAGGTACAGATCTAAACATCTCTCGAAGCGCTCATTGATAAATCGTGGATAGGCAGGCACCTGCCGCAGAGAGGAGTACTTCTTTGGAAGGAAGTTCCTTCTTCTGTCTTCTGGGTCTGTCTCCTTCCAAGCCAGTTCCTAAGGAAGAATCAATGGTTTTTATTGGTGGAAGTGCCAGGCTAATAACTTCATTAGTAACCTCAGTCAATTGAGACTCAGAGAGGAATAGTAAAACAATCAATTCCCTCAATAATGAATTCTATTCAGATTTTTGACCCCAACACAGTCATCTGTATTATATCTTTTAGCTTTAAAGCACTCCATTAAAAACAATGGCCTGATTTTTTATGAAAAATTCACCTACTTCTTCTTCAGTGAGGAGATATTCTGGCGGAGGGTTGTACGACTCCTCATGACCTGGTAGCGCCATCTTTGGGGCAGGAATGTGTTGAGTAAATCTCTTGTTGATAGCACTCTGGGGGAAAAAATATCTTCCAATGGTTACCCACATTAAATAGTTAAGATAAATATATACTTCAAACTTTCTTAAATGAAAATTATCAAACACAAGCCAAAAGACTTTCATACCGATAGCTTATGGCAAACCTGGACATAGGCCTTCATCAGACCAATGTGAGTAGATGCTGATACTCACTGACTGCTAGGTGGTATAGCCAATGGTATGAAAGTTTTTTTGGTTGTATTCGATAATTTTTATTTATGATCCAACTACCAAGCTAATGAACATTTTTGTTCAAATTATATTTTCATACAAACAATCACAAAAAATAAATCTTTTCTGACAAATCAGCATACCTACCTCATCATCTTTACCCCAGATATCGTAATATTTTGGCTGCTCGTCGTCTTCTGTCGTTGGTTTCTTGGGTTTGATCCATCCCATCTTGATGGCGTGAACCAGCTGTCCCACCTTAATAGGCATAAATAATGTGATGAAAAACTGTTAATATACCCAAATATGATAAATTATGCATATAAAGTACACACATGCATACACACAGTAGACAATTGGGCTCACAATAAGAAACAAATAGTGACAGAGCTCAATGTTGTTCTTCACTCACTTTTAATTTCTCCCACTTAGATGGGATAAAGCTCCTCTTGTGTTCTGGTCTGTTGGTGACAGGATGGATCATTTTTTCATGAGTGAAGAAATCCACCCATGGCTGGAATATCAGAAAACACATCATTTTGGATATCTTTACTTTTGAATTACTATTTTTTTAATTTCCGTTTTCTTTATTATATACTTTTTATCAATTTTTTCTTTTTAGCTTTGTTTTGTTCTGACTTGTCAAATTGTCTTACGGACAAAGCATTTTAGCAATGACTCATAGCATCAACACTTCACAAAATGCCTTAAAGTATTTTTTGTACTTTTTACTTTTTCATTTTTCAATTCTAAAATTTTATAAATGACTATCCTGGCAAGACGGAAATATATATTCACAGGATGTCAAAGATAATTGGCACTGGTTTTAGAAAAGTGAATGGGAAACGAGGAAAGCATCAAGTAGACCTACTTCGTAGGGATCATATGCAGCATCTGGAAACTTTCCTTTCTCCATTCTCTGAATCATCTCAGCGTCTTCCTTGGAGAGAATGACATCCTGTCCTGTCATCTTGTCCTTGACTGTTCTCCTAGAAGACACAATGCAGAGTTTGGACATAATTCAACACACTGAACAATAACGAGGAAAGTGCACATTGACACCTATGGGGACCTCAGACACAGGCAACGGCTTAATGTCCAGAAAGCGTAGTTTATTTATTTATTTATTTATTTAATTTTTTTTTTTTTGGGGGGGGGGGGGGGAGGGGAGGGAGGAAGATGCCCACAACAACAATGAGAGGCATCACTTCCTCACTTAAAATACTAAGAAGTTGTACTACAAATAAATATTAGTTCATTCCATATTCACCAGATTCCCCCCCCCCAAAAAAAAAAAAAAAAAATATATATATATATATATATATATATATATATATATATATATATATATATATATGACTTAGTGTAAGTAATTACAAATAAGCATCATATAAATAGCCAATCATATGAGATCTAAATAAACGCATTGAGTAACAAAATCCCTTTCTTTCTACATCATCATCAATCCCTTCATAGTAACTTGATTTACCAGTAATCTGGGTTATCCATTTTATTGAGAAACTCATCCACTTCATCTGCTCTCTTAGGTTTGATGATTTTGCCTCCCTCCAGGTTGTAGCCAATGTGTGCATACTCCCCATACCACTCCATAGGGATATTACCCACTGTATTCCTGATGTCCTAGAGATAAAGAAATAAGTCAAAGTTAAGGTCTCCAGGCTGTACTTGCATTCCTTGAGTTAGTAAACTAAACCGACAAAATGCCATCATATATTTTCACATAGCATAACTTAAAGAAATATCAAAGGGCAAATTCTCATACTTCCTGAAAAATATACATTAACAGATATTTTGTTTTCTTTCTGTCCTACATATAACCATTAGTCGCTTCTGCCACTCATACTTAAGGTATTGCATGCAGTAATAATGTATCATTTACTATATCCCTCACTTGGCTGACTTTTATGAACTGGAGGGGCAGATTAATAGGTCAAGTTTCTGACCAGTAAATTGAAGAAGGTGCAGTTTTAAGACCATTTTTGGAGTAATTAATTTGGGTTATCTTTAAACGTGTCCCCTTGACTTGAGTTGTATAAGAAACTAGTAGAAGCAGTCTGTATGCCTTACAAAGAATCTGCAATGGCCCCAATGGCATATGAAACTTATACTGTATAAGTAAAAAATGAATAGTATATGGATGCCTTTCCAGTTTTGACCACCAAACTTAATACTCACTTGGGCTCACAACAGTGAAGCAAATCTTTGTAAAATATTTCATGTAAAATACTCTGGTTGTAGGAAATTTAAAGAATTAAACTTTTCATTCTTTTCCCTTTTTGCATTCAATGTCTATGGTGAAATATTACAGATGATCTTTTTTCAACTGAGCAACTAGCAGCCCACATAAAAAGAAATCAAAATTTATTCATAAATTTAATAATAAATTCATGTCATATTTCTTTATACCTCTTCATCTGAAGAATCTTGAGCATATTCATTAAACTCTTCATTTTTTTCTTCTGTATCATTTCCAGATTTTTGACTCGAGCTTCCCTCATTTGATTTTGTCCCTTTCTTTGCTTTTTCTTTCCCTTTCTTTGTTTTTTCTTTTGCTTTCTGTATGTTTTCTTTTTCTTTCCTGTCTTTTCTCAGGCCATTTTCCTCAACCTCTTCATCTGATTGCAATTGTGTTTCAGGTTCATGTCTGTTTACTTTTCTCAAAATAATGTCACTGTCCTCACTCCCGTCTGTTTCCTGGTCTGTGTCTGGATCTGAATTTTCAGTCTGCCAAAAATATTGATAAAATTTATATTCATTCTACAGAAATTAATGCTTGTACATTTGTTCCATATACTTTCTCAGTATTAAGATAAGAATATCTTGATGACAAGTGCCTCAAAGGATCAGAAACAATACACACTGTATTACTAATCACAGAAAGATAGATCTATCAAATTGTTTAAAAGTAAAATGAACTGAAAGTATTTTCATTAAAAAAAATAAATAATAAATAAAATGGAGAGAGAGAGAGAGAGAGAGAGAGAGAGAGAGAGAGAGAGAGATAAACTACGCTAATTACAACATACGAAGTAATAAATATGACATGAAACATTTATGTTTAACAAGAATGTTGAGAATTAAATACTTCTAAAACCATTACTGATAATCTATACAAAGACATGGAACACTAAACTGATGTGGCATCAACTTCCAAGAGTTTCTGCAGATAAAACTTAAACTGATTCACTGCAAGTTTCTCCACAGCACCCACCTCCTCTCCTTCCTCACTGTCATCATCAGTCGTGTCTGGTTCATCCTCTAAGCCTGAATACTCACTTTCCTCAGAGTCAGTACTATCATCATCAGCAGCATCACTCCCATCAGGAGGGGCATTCACAAATAAGTCAATCTGTAATTTTAAAGGCATTTTCATTAATTAATACAAAAAAGTAGCTGAAGTAGCTGATTTAATATTTATGCAATTTTAATCTTTGCTCAGCTTTAACATTTTTAGAAATTCCACGTTTTATTTATTTATTATTTTGTCGTGGAAAAGCTAACCTAAGTTTACAGCCTCACTTTGTTTATGCGTACCGCAAGTTAGGAGTTACCTGTGATAAGTGAGCAGCAGAGTAAAGCCTTACACTAAGCCTAACAGCAAGATGTAAACGACTACGACTGTAGGACTCAGCCAGGTAAAACGACCAGGAAAAAATAAGTTATATCTCCATGTTTTTATTGTAAGCATATGTTTACCTTGCAGTAATACAAACTCCTATGTTAAATCCAATTATTAATGCCAAACTCACCCCATCCTTGTTGTTATTTCCCTCAGATATCGTGAGTGAATCAAGCTTTCTTTTCGTCTTCAAAGACATCTTTGCATGCTTTTCGTTTCCCCACATGTGTACATAAGCGCTAAAACACGCCTAAAAGTTCCTGTTTATCTAAATCGAGATTGCCAGCAATTAAAAGAAGTATCCTCTTAAAGTCTGGTAGATTAAGTTAATATTTATAACAAAAAATTATTTTATTGTTATGCAATCTAAAATACTCATAGTCATTCCTTATATTTACATAATTCCTTTAAAAGCTTATTTATGGGAACTACACGCGCTTTTTACACATATTGGCCAATCAATAGCTGCTTTTCTGATTACTGCAGATCTATTTCTAATTGCGCAGTTCCTGTCACTCCGTGTATCAGTGTTGTTACTGATCACACGATGGATGAGTTATTATTTAGGCGAGTTAACAAAATGCCTACAAAAGAAACAGAAAACTATTCAGCAGAAGCTGGCTCAGCTGTCCCAGCATTTCTCTCGAAGTTGTGGACCTTGGTAGAAGATCCGTCGACGGACGAATTAATCTACTGGGATGCGGTAAGTCTTAACTGTTGCTTCACGAGCACTGCCTGGCATTTGTAGCAAGTGTGAAACCGGTTTCTGCGAACTTTGCAGAGAATATATGCATTGTGTACATTTGCCATGTATTACAGTTGAAATTAGATTTTTTGTTGTTTTGTGATAGCAGAAAGTGACTGAAAGTAAAAATCAGTAGTTTGTTAGCTGACGATAAAATTCCCCGGTCGTCAGCCTATCAGTTTATGTAATCATAGGTCAGTGACGTTCGCGCTGTCTGTGGACAAGGAAATCCCCTCCAATATCTGGAGGCGTGGGACATTAAAGTTATACTTTCTCTATGACTCATCCGACGTCTAATAGGGAACACCTAAAATTTACATAATCATTACTTTAATCTTGTGTTTAAAATGTTTTTAAACAAAATTGATTTTTTTTTATGAATTGAAATTAAATTTAGTACCAGTCATAAGATACACATGTGTAAGTCAGTGTTTTATCTCTTCTTACAGTTTTCTACTAAATTATGATTAATGATAATTATTAAGATGGGCTTATTCAGTTCTAACGTTTGTTTGTGTTGACAAAAGATGCATTGTTGCATCATCATTTTGAGATCCCCCCCCCCACCCCTGAAATTTCTTCACATTTTTCACATATGTAGTAATTATGTTAGTGTTCCATTTTGCCAGAAAGAGACATCAGCTTAGTTACACAGATAATTATTTTTCCCTTTCCAACATTACTTAATTGCAGTTTGATTTAACAAGTGCATCTTATCTATGAAGTTGTGTTCAGGTCCTGTAAATAGGCAATAGTTAGAGAAATTCTGTAGTTTTTTGTTTCGCAGTGATTTTGCAGAAAGTGATCTTGTCAATGAATTTTGCACAAAATATTTGAATGAATAATAATTCAAATACCTAGATTCCTGAATGCCTCATCTTTATCATATGTTAATATACTAGTGGCAGAGTTGTGACAGCACAAAAACCTGAGTAGTAAAGACAGTTTGATTAAGTCGGGTCAGCCAAGCACAGTACATGCTATCTTTGCCAATTACGATTATCTCTCTGTTAAAAGACATTCTAATCCATTATGTGCCACACACATATAATGGAAGAATAGCTTTGACACATTCAGTACATCTTTGATATGAATAATTGATTTCAGAGTGGAAGGAGTTTCCATGTGTATGACCAGGGGAGGTTTGCCAAAGAGGTCCTACCTCTTTACTTCAAGCACAACAACATTGCAAGTTTTATCAGACAGTTGAACATGTGTAAGTATACAGAACAAAATGGAAAATGTGAGCTGCTTTAACTCATGGATTTGAAAAGCTTTATGGATCATGTTTTTGAGCTGGTTTCAGATGTAGCAGCTATGAAATTAACAGGGAATTATATTTTACCCACAAAGATATCATATAGTGGACACAATTTTAAAAAAATCAAAATATAATTATAAAATGCTTTTATGAACAATGACAATTTTCGTGTACAGAAATGAGTATAATGAGATATATGCATTATGCATAACTGTTATTTTTGGGTATATATTTCAACAACTTGTACTGTGCAAAGATGGAATAGACAAATATTAAATTAATTTTGAATTCGTATTTAGTCCTTCAGTTTAGGTATGATGTGTGGCATGTTGGTTCTGTGGTAGCTCGTATAATTCAGCTTAACTCCTTCTTTTCAGATGGATTCCGTAAGGTGACCAATGTTGACCAGGGAAGCCTTAAAGTGGACAAAGATGACATGGAGTTTGCACACCCATATTTCTTGAAGGACCACGAGTACCTCTTGGACCTCATCAAGAGAAAGGTAAGATGTGCAGTTTGAATTTTGAAAGAGCTTGGCAGCCTCTGTGTTATAATTGCATATATATTAGGAACTTCAATAGACAAAGCCAATTAATCAGCTTACAACCAAACAGTAGGGAGTGAAAATTGTAAAAGCCCCAGAGGCGTAATTATATGTAAGGATCTCTTTAAGTGTACTGGTCCGTACTGTATCACAAAACTATACTGTCCTGTGAAATTGGGCCTTAGAATGGCTTTGGGAGACCAGAATTAGAAGCAGCTTTAAGCTTCCAGTGATGTTAAAATGCTCTGTTGTGATGACTTATTCTGTGTGACATTTACCACCGGTGACAGGATATTGCACTTGGAAAGGGACACTGTCAGGCACATAAGCCTTTCAAATGCCAGCTCAGATTTCATAATACTGTAATACATTGAAGATATTATGTGAAAGATGATAACTTAAAGATTTTTTTCCAGTGGTTTCTGGGAAATGTTATTACTGTTTTAAGAATGGGATTGGGTTAATTTGCTATGTAGAATATGCATACAGTGGGTGAAAGTTTTCAGGATTTTCAGTGTTCATTTAGTTTTTTCATATGGTGTATATGCCATGAGAAATTGCAAGCTTCGTTTTCAGGATTTTTAGTTTTGTACAACTTTCACCCCTGAATATGTGAGATGTACAAAGCATACCAAATATTATGTAGATTTTTTTTAAACAGCCACTATAAAATGAACCACCCAGCATTTTATTGGTGGAGTGAGAGTCTTTTGCCCGAAAATGAATTGCAAGTGCAGCACAGGCCAGTTTCATGTTGCTGTGAAGATAAGCTGAATCTCAGCCGGTCTTATGATGGACAGGCACTGTCTGGACATAAAAATACGACGTGTGTCATAAATGCTCCAGACTGTTGAGCACTCTGTACCACACTCAAGTTTGTTATATATTTATAATTCAATGAACTTATCTCCTGTTATAAAAATTACCCAGGTATATTCCCACATTGTTCTTTTTTAAGTGTACAGAGCTATTCAGACTTGTCAACAAATAGATACAGAGCTGTGTCTTATAGTTGCCTCATTTTGGCACCAACCCAATGACATGTCTGTTGGATGCCAAAAGGAGGCTCACTTCTGGATGGGAATGGAACCTTGTTTTGGCACCAACCAAAACATCTGTTTGTTTTCTACACCTATCTTGAATGATGAATTTAAGAAACAAAAAAAAAAAAAAAAAGAGAACAATCATAGCATTTAGCTTTTTTTTTTGTTCAATGAATTATCAATTTATTACGCCATCTTTGTTTTTACATCACAGCTTTATATTGACCTTTAGTAAGCCATATTGCACATTAGCAAGTAGGGAATAATGAATAATATGCTGATTGGTTATATTGTGTTTATGTGCAGACACAGTATATCTGTTCATATAGCAATCACCTGCATCTGACTCCCTTGTTGTTTCTTTCTTTACTGTAAAAAAAAGGATAAAAAGGATAACTATGTGCCATATTACCCTCAAACCTACTGGAGCTTTTGTAAGGACTAAAATACAGCTTGATTATATTAAAAAAATCCTGATAGGCTTCTTTATCTTGTCTTAGGTTGGAGGTAGCACGCGAGATGACGTGAAGGTCCGACATGAGGACGTGTCCAAGGTTTTGAGTGACGTGAAGTCAATTCGTGGGAAGCAAGAAAACATGAATTCAAAATTGGATGGGATGAAGAGGTGAACCTTTTTAAAGGATATTGAATTAAAAATTTACCCCCTGTATATTTCTCCTTTCTCTCTTCTCTTCTCTTCAGAACAGCGTTAAAAATATTATAACATTTAAGGAAAATAGCTCTTGATATAAAATTTCCAGTGTCAAGTGATATCACCACAGGGTTTTGTTTCATCATGTGATACAATGTTTTTTTTTTTTTTCATGTGAAACAATATTTTTTACAGAGAAAACGAGGCATTATGGAGAGAAGTGGCGTCACTTCGACAAAAACACATGAAGCAACAACAGATAGTTAACAAGGTAAGTTTGTTTCTGGCAGTTACTGGTTAAACTGATAGTCTTTAGAAGTACTTATATAACACACACTTATCATTTAAGTATGCATCAAGAAATGTCTGTCTTTTGGAAGTCCACGTTATTTGAAAGACAGAATACATTTTGTTTTTATTGGTCACATTCAGAGGTTTCCCCAGTATTTGGTATGCAGGGAATCCAAAATCTATAATTTGGTTATTAGTTTACTGGGAGTCCAACTTAAGCAAGTCCAACCAACCAACTCAAAAATTTGTAAGCCTTCCAGCCATCTTTGGTAATTTAGACCGTATTTTTAGTCTAATGGCCGTCCAAAGGACAGCAAGATGGCTCTCTGTGGAAACCCTTGGTCACATTTTTTTCTCTTTTTTGTAGTTAATTCAGTTTCTGATGCATCTTGTGGGAAGTCGTAAGGTTCTTGGGAAGCGGAAACTACCTCTAATGTTGAATGACTCCAGTCAGCTAGAGCCGAGCTGTAAAATCAGCCGACTGTCTGCTGAGGAATCTCACACAGCAACGGTAAGTGATGTCTGGGAAGGTCAGAAAGAGTTTATCATTTCCTGTCAGAATTGGTTAGACAAAACTGGCCTTGAATTTCTTTGGATATTGGCAGGCAGATTTTTTTTTCATTCAACTTTAGACCTTGTTTGGTAAAAGTACGGTCAAAATTTGGTATTAAGTATTGCACTTTCTTTAAAGACCAACTTTGTGGGAATTTTTAATTTCACTAAAATATGATGATTTTAATTATATAAAACAGCGTTTTAGTGAAGTTTGTACATTATATTCGTATACCTCATTTTACATCAGTAGTGACTTAATTATTTGTATGTCCCAGCCTCAGGACCCTTGTCAAGTGGACAACAAACCCCTGATTCATGAAGTGACCGACTTGAGTAACTTGGCTGGTATTGCAGAACAGACAGAGTCCATTGTCCAGTCTCCAAAGCCTACAGATAATAGCAAGGTAGTTGTGTGTGTGTGTGTGTGTGTGTGTGTGTGTGTGTGTGTG
>NW_019775652.1:9778-24514 GCF_001039355.2 Lingula anatina | reverse complement strand
TTCAATGCATTGTTTTCTGTTGCTGATCGAAAAGTATATTGTGATTCCATAATACATGTAGGTTGACATGTCTGATATAATATTTGGATCACGAGTGAAAAAATAATTTATTTAATGCTTAATGTACTGTCGGTAGGGTGTATTTTCCTCGTTTTTTAAACATTCAGTGACAAGCAAACTAAAGTCGCTCAAAAACAATGAACTGATCTATACAAAATGTTATCACATCTTTTACCTTAAATGGTGCTGGAGAGTTCGTTCCGTAATGTAGGATAACAAATGTATGAAAACATGATATAATCAATCACCTTAATGGTCTTTGCTGAGTTCTCTTATTTTACCAAGGGGATATAAACAAGTGAAATCCATTAAAGCACAAATTACTGTACGCACAAAGCATCCAATTTCATTTAACTTTGTGTTCCCGTAAAATCGATCATCTTTAGACATATAAGGCAGTAACATAAATATCAATTCCGCGACCAACACATCAATTCAATGTGTAACAAAAGTAATCATATTCTGTTTGAAGTTGGAATATTTTAAGAATGGAACAACTGCGCTTTTCTAGCTAAAATATGTACATACGTTTTACCCGACTGATAAGCAGATAAAACATTGAGGTCCAATAATTAATTTATATCATGATAAAACAAAATTTTATATGCTATATATTTATTAAAGTAAATAGATAGATAAATAAATAAATATAAATAATATAACCAGATATTATAAGACAACAGAACCCATGTACGTTTAACAGATTAAACATAGCCGGCATTAATTGCTTCTACAGCGACTGCTAATGCGATAAAATATAAAATACATAATGCAGGTAATAAAAGCTCTGGGGAAAGCATGAGAAGATATCAAAACACCAAAAACGATAGATAAAAGTAACCATACGGACCCCTTTCAGTGTCAGTACAGTTGTCGTACACCCTCCTTGCTGCTTCCTTGAATAGCAAAGCGTTGGCAGCACAGCCGTCCATGTGATTTAGCACCCAAGTTGTGAGAATAAGGAAACATGCAACAAAATTAAGTCAAGTTAATTAAACTTAAATCTTCATAAATTGTAACGCCTTATAAATCATCAAATGTGAAAGGGAAAGAGTTCAACACAGGTTCAACTATTTTAAGCCTCGGTCACAACCGGCCGTGCGGGCTCTTACGGGCTGTTTGCTTCTAAATTTTGAGCAGAATCTCACGTCCCACGCAAGTCCTTCTTACGTAATTTCGAGTTCGCAGACAGCCCGTAAGCACGTACGAAGGATGTTGTATGGTGACCATTTTTTAAAATATTTAAAAACTCGATGGCACCCCGTCGCTGGACACTCGAAGAATGCGGATGCATGTAAACTGTCATATTTAGTTGTCCAGTTTCTGTCACATGTATTTTGTAGACATTTCTTCGATATTTGTTCAATTTACTAGTGTTAAACTTTGAGTATCTGCACTAATAGCTGATATATATATATATATATATATATATATATATATATATATATATATATATATATATATATATTAGATTGCTTTTAAAATCCTTTTACTTTTTTAATTTGAAGCTAAATCACATGAACGAAGGTGGTAGTTTTTACTTTTACGTTTTTTCCTGGCCATTTGTTTTAAAGTGCTGGAGACAAATATCACATTTATTGACATGTGTTCAGAAATATACATCTCTATATTTCTTTTTTGCTCCTTTTATTCTAATTTTATCTTTTTATTGAAATTTCTTTATAAATTTGATGCTCAGCCAATGCTAATTCTTTCAATATCAACAATACTTTTTCATTTGAAGTTTATTCAGTCTAAATGAATGCATGTATCACCTTAGAATAATTGATTGCGTTATTAACGTATTATATTCATATTTCAGAACTACAATCTAATTCGCTGACTTCAGAAGGCACGTGAATGATGGAACAACGCCTAGCCTTCAGTCCGTATTAAGGAACTGGACACACTCATGCAAACGAGCGCACACGTACATACAGTTATAACATACAGTTGAACAGTTTTATGAACTGGTGAACTGGCCCCTGATCTTGTTGTGATTTTAGGATTACATATTGGTTCTCGTAGTTGAATTTTTTTTTTTTGCTGATATAATTCATAAGCTATGTACCTTAGGTATCAATCATAATTCATTTTAATTGTTCCAAACAACGAGTTCGGACGAATCCGATTCTATTAAAACCCTTTCGGCTACTCAAACTATCTACACGATGAATTAAACGTCGGGGATAAAGGTGTGTTTTTTTCACCACATAGTTGGTCNCCCCCCCGCGGGGGGGGGGGGGGGGGGGGGGGGGGGGGGGGGGGGGGGCACCAGGTGAAATAGTCGACATTCGGTTTGTTAGGTTGGATTTTTTTCCAGGTCACAAATTTGCATGAAGTGAAAGACGGTAGTTTTGCAGTCATATGGCAACTGGCTGCGCGTAGGTAAATATTCAGAACGGAGCGCGTGCGCTGAGATGACGTCGCGGTCGGAAATTTGTAAATTTCGCAACCATCGCGGAAATTCATGAATTGTGCTCAATCGCCCTCATACGTGCTTTAACCCTCAAGAGACCAAGCTATTTTACTGACTGAAATGACCAAGTGGGGTCATCTATGACCCCATTGTGCTCTGTACAAGGATCCTTATTATAAAAGGCTGTTGAGGCTTTATCACACCCATACTACTCCCAGAATTTAAGACAAGTATTTTATAATGATCTAATGTAATAAGTATTTGGTAATAATACTTTTATTGCATGAAATAACCAAGCACAGATTTAAAGAACAACATTACACCGGTAATTAGACAGTCATTGTCAGTTTCCACTTGCAGAAATATTTCTCTTTTTATTTGCCACACTAAATGAAAAAAGTACATTACAGTAGTAGTAAAAATTAAGTTTCCGTTGTACGACGTTTTAAAAACGTCAGAATGTTTTAATCCCTATCCTGTGAATAGAAGGGGGCGGACAAACAATGGAAAGCAGTCTAATCCCTTTAAAATTCTAACGCAAAAACACAATAGTTTAGGCGTAATAACACACAATACCTTAGACGACTGAACCCCACGACGCCTGTTTCTGTGGTCCAGCGCGAGCGCGACCATCCGCTGTGTCTAGGTGTAATTAACAGCAGGATACATCAGCCAGAAGGTGCCCATTGTTTGTTGCGGCGATAGGATTATAGCTTTAAGATGCTAGAACCCATGCTAACGCGTGCCACTCCCGTGGCCACCTATCCTTATGTTCACTAGCTTGGCAGGTGCAGCTGATCATGTTTTAAGTGTTGCAAGAAAACTGCTAGTTTAATTTAGTATCAGTTATTTAATTCAATATGAAGTGTTCTGTGGTCAAAAATTGAATTTGATAAACATGCATCAGCATCGTACATCAGCATGATCAACAAATCACCCCGTCTCAAAAAGTTAAAAGATGCTCCGTACACAAATTTCCATCATCGCGACCTGTGTAAAAATAGAATATTGTTTAGAAATAACGAAGAAAGAGACAAGTCACATTTTATATAAAATAATAGAGCGAATCCGTAACAGGGTAAATAATAGAAAGTCTTAAATAAATAAATAAATAAATAAATAAATAAATAAATAAATAAATAAATTTTTCAAAGAATTAAGTAAATTATTAGATGACATTAAGAATCAAATAAAAAATAGATAAATGTTATGTAATTATGTCGCTGTTCGGTAACACTTATAAAGGAAAGTTAAAAAGGAAAGTTAGATTTTGCTTGTATGAAACACACTTCTTATTTTGATAAAAATCGACTGCGCATGGAGCATAATGATATTAGGCTTTCGATGATGATCGTGCATGAAACGTCAAGTCATTTTCTTTTTTTTTATAATAGTGCTGGGCACTCAGGTCTTGAATCTTTTACTCGACGTGCATCTCCTACTATTGTATAGGCATGATTTCAGGTTGTTCGGGAGCGATGACGATTGCGTTCAGAATGGGTTGTTTGCAGCATAACGCCCTTGTGCTTTGTGATATATGTGAATAAACCTAGCTTACTCATTAACTATTACCAAAGTACGCAGGACCTTAGGTTTAACAGTCTAAGATTTATTCAATATGGGTAGTTAACTTGGACCCGTCTTGTTTCATTAACTTTGCGAATGAAACAGTCTCCGTCGTCAACGTAAATTTCCAATATGATTTTACATCACTTTGCTGATTTAACAATGTTTTTGTTTAGGTTTGGTTTATATGTGTTTGAGAAAAGATAATGATCGCGTTTAACAATAGATTGCGGGCTATAGTAAACCCCCTCCTCTTTGCGCGATGTCTAATACTGTTGAATCCAGCGTACTTTCATAAACATGTAGTGTGACCACACTGTCAGACATCCCCCTTGTTGCACGTTGCAAGCGATTTGTCTCATAACTATGACAATGCGTTCTTTTTTCTCGTTGTTGTTTAAAAACGGATCAACTTGTCAAGGCTAATTGCTTAGCTCTTTGCGCGTCATATGTAAACGCTAAGATATGAATGTTATAGTTGTTTGTGCCCGGGTACCGCACTTATGCCTTCTTACTAGAGCGATCTAGAACAAGCCGCCAGTTAACCCTGTTTGTAACTGTAGCAAAATATGTTCGACATGCAGTTTCGGCACGACAGCCGGAGACACAGTTTATTGTTTAGGCATGGTTTAAGCTTGTTCGAGAGATAATAACAGCCGCGTTTAACAATAGATAGTATGACCCCCTACTATTTAACTGATGTCTTACACTGTTAATATTGACCGTACTTTCATATATTATGTAATACACTGTCAGACTTCCCCTTGTTGCACGTTGGCGTTGGATTGTACTTGTGCCTCTGCCAATGCGCCTCATTTAGTTTAAATAGTTTTTACCGCATAAACCTTTGTGGTTTATGGTTATTAGTTAAAGTAGTAGGAATAGGATGCCTGGGCAAAAAGCTTCTAGTCAACTCGCTTAGACCTAGGGTGTGATGCTGCTATCATCCGAGGAAACACCTTCACTGAATCATCTACCTGAAGTCCCCCTGGCTGAAACAAAAAATGCCCCTTGAACCTGTCCATTTTTTAAAGCGTCAAATCATTTCTGATATCACTGAGCGTCTTCAAACCAAAATCTTTCATGTAACAAAAACGAACCGTGTGGTGATTATTTATTAAAGCATAGGTTTATTCATCATGATCTATTTTGTAAACAATACTTGCCTATATTTTACTTGGATTGATCATCGTCACTGTTGGCTACTCGCCTATAATGCATGCTGAACGACAGGCAACTTATAAATATTATCTGTGTAAATGACCACGTTAAGTTAAAATAGAACGATGTCGGTGATTTAATCCATCCAACATACTTATATTTATTCTTTTAAAACCATTGTCAGGTTTTAACCTGATAAAACACCAAGTCAAAGCAAGTCTTGCAGACTGATTTTGTTTAAATTGTCGTAAAATAAGTAAAGCTAAGTAAAGCCTGTTTCTAGTTCATCCAAGCTATAAAACTGCATGAAGGATAACAAGTCTCTGTAGCCAATTAACTTTCACATTGCCCTGTGCTTCAGAGTCCCGTGTAATACAATAAAATCAGTATGGCCTGAGAGAAATATAAATATGAGGACGTGTATGAGATGTTTCAAATAATAAAAATCAAGAATTTAAACATATTTTTCAGATTAACCTCCACTATTATCGATCTAAACGCCTTGTCTGATGTTTACATGTAGGCGAGGGAGGTATACTGCAATATTAATTGCGAATAATATCAACAGCGACTCAAAATCGTTGCCTGTCTTTCACACTTTTACACAAACTCATGAAGGGTTAATAAAAGGATTCGCGTCGCGACATCTATCTCTTTTCTTCGAACAAGCAAAGGGCTGATCCGAAGTTTCAAAACTAATTTCTCTTTGACTGTACAGGGGTAGGCCTATATTGTAATTACTCCACTTGGTCGCCTCCATTGTCTTGTAAAAGTGACAAAGAATGTGTTTTCACACGTGAGTTTACATAACTCCTTTGCCTTGTGTCTTTATCAAGGTTATAATCAGTTTGAATAGGTTGTCTTGCCTCACATAAAAAGGGAGTTGTTCTTCACAGAATCACACTGGTTGTTGAATAACTTATGCTAACCTACTTTGTACAAATATGGTTTTAATAAATCGCCAAAATGATGACACTAGTGAACATTGTGTATCAAACGTTTTGATACAATTAAATAAATGTGCAAGAAGGATTACGGAATGAGTTACTATTTACCTCTGGCGCTAACTTCGAACTGCTACATAAATGTTACAGATCGTAACAAAAATACTTGATTGTAGTGTTTTTATGACATATGATATTCATATTTGATATTGAGACATTTCTTGGCTTTAACGAATCACCCGGTGTTTACTATGTCCCCCACTGTACTGTAGCTACTATATGCCGTTCCTCAAGTTGGGTCTGCTGGGGGAGGGGGGCATTAAAATGATAAACTAAGAAGTCCACCTGTAAAGCAGCAGCGTTTTACATGATCGCTATCTCTGATCCCTTTTCTTTGACAGCATCATAGAAAATGTTAAGGGAGAAAGTGACACATATCCCCCGGTGTTGTTGTGTCTTCAGCATTTCCTCATTCTTGCTTATTACAATTATTCTCGTCAATTAATGAAACCGCGAAAGCAATTAAGTGATGGCACATTGAATATATTACTAGGCGCATTTCACTGAGTGTTAACAAGATCTAGCAAAACATTTTATCGCCACGCGTTCAAGTCTGATAAATCAGGGGATTTTTTGTGAATCTGGGAATCAGGAGATATGTCCCTAGATGGGGAGATTTTCGAGAAGACCGGTAGTGTTGTAAGGTCTGAGGAATTAAGTCAGTAAAATGTAAAGGCTAGCATAGATTATCATACAATTAATGGTATCATACGTGCCTTAGATCTTCAGTGTGTTCAATAACGAGAGACGCAAAAACGGCAAAATGTAAGCAAGGAGGCGTGTGTTTGTTTATGGGGGGAGGGGGCAGTTAGTGGTATTTGTTTGTGTAGTTGGCGAAAATAAAAAAAAGTCTAGAATAGTGTACGTACACGTTTACGTAGTTGAACATGGAAAAGTTTTCAACTGATAATAAAAAACATCAGGCTAGAAACGAAATTTGTTTAGAAATTTAAACTGTCACTCTGGTGGCACAGCGTCATGGCTATGAATCTGACATGGAGTTTAGTCCGAAATATTAGTGAATTTCGAACTAATAGCTAAAACGTTAATCTGCCCTAATTTGTCAGATAACAAAAAATGCCGGTGATCCAACTATGAGTAATGTATTTAAAGTACGGCCGTATATGCAATGGGCCATTTCGGATTATAATTGCATACCTTGATGCAAAACAGCCTATCGTTTCTTCCACCGCGAGTCCCTTTAATAAATGTATTATATTACTCTTTACCCTTTTTATTTGACACTGTCTCTGTTTCTCTCCCTTTTTCCTTTCTCTTGTAAGAAGGAGGGTAAATAATTAAGCACTCAAAATATGCATCACCAATCTTCAGAATAGAATAAATCAAATAACAGCTTTCACAAATTTAACTGCAGTTAGCTGCATAGTGTCACTATATACATAATCCGCTGCACGCGCGAAGCTGTTGAACAAAAGAATAGTTTTCTATGGAAGACCTTTTGTTTACATAAGTACTCCAAGGGGGCGTGCCTCCCCAGGCGACAAGGGGATTAGGCTAGTCACTATATTCCGTCAAAATCGTTTAGCGACCCTATCATTATCACACTCCCTCTATTGTATTTTCTGACGTTATAATTGTATCTAATCTTCTTATGGTAGATGGAAAAAAATGCACACATATATAATCTTTTGACTGTACTTTGAGTAAAAATATTTTGATTTATGCTGAGATAGCATCCTGCTAACTTCAATAAGAATAAATAGCCGACTTGCTGAGTAGGGAATACCCTAATGCTGGTAAGGAAGTCATACTACTCAGAACACATTCAATCAACCTACATGTATGTTACTACCACAGCTGTGTATAAAACAAAATCCACACAAACAATTTGCTAATATATGTATAATATGATATCGACAGAATTATTTAGATTTCAGAAATACCCGAAAATTGTAACCGTCAAAATGAGAGACCCAGTTATGAGAACAAGTTCCAACAAAGCTACTGAAATTAGATTCAGCGATGCACTATTAGTAACACTTCAAGCACAATCTTCACAAACCACTTATTTGTGCCTATGTTTTGGGCACACTGGCTGGTTGCATGAAGCACATGCATGTGACATTTTCCTGTCAGTGTTGCTTGGGCAAAACATTTGAATAAAATTTAAAAACTAATATGTAAAAACCAATGCTTCTCTTTGGGGTCATAAATCACCCCACAAGAGTTTTTGATGTATACGCCACACTAATTGGNCGCGTGCGATTTACTTATAAGTAAGCAGAAATGAAATAGCTAGAACTCGACGAAGTCGGCCAACGGATCAATTTTGAGCCATAGCAACACTGTAACAATTTGAGATATCTCCTTTATTAGAAATAACGCATCTTAGACAAGTCCGTAAAATGTGGCTTTTTTAATAAGAAATATAATTGTAAAATTTCATCGAAGTTTATTGTAGCAACTTTTTATGCGGTCTGTTGAAGTGCTTTTTTTGACCCTATTCCGCTAGATGTCAGCCATATTCTGACGTCATATTCTCCAATACAGAAGCAAGTGAAGGTCTGAAGATTTAATTAAATTTCGAAAAGTAAAATACTTTTCACTTATTTGGACAATAAAATGGCCTTTTTAGTATAATAAATAATATCTGAGGTGTTAAACAAATTTTACCTTCATAGATGTCTTATTTCAAAAGTCGGATGTTCATCGGTTTCGCACCTGCGCAAAACAAGCCGAGTGATGCGAATCCTCCTCGAAATTTGCTGCTATAAGTTTAATCTGCACAATCCTGAGTTACGAGTAGACTTAACACAACATATTCATTCTGTTTACCATTGCGGACTGCGGCTCTGCTTACACTGTATGTTTTTTATTCATAGTAAAAATAATGAAAATTAACCGACTTCTTATCATCTCGGAACGGTGAATTGAGAACGGCTTCGATAGTTTTTCCCGTGGTGTGGAGGAGTTCTATTAGTAGGATATAAGAACAAGAAAATTTGGCTTTTAAGGAAAAAGAAGAACTATATTTCTCATGGAAATCCTAAATTTTCCAGCTTAAAATATTCTTCAAAAACTCAGTATGTCAATTAAGTCAAATTTAAAATAATTTACCCTAAAATCTTGATTCTTCTATTATTCACACAGGCTGACACACCCCCTTCATTTTGCAAATATGAACTAAGCAACCCAACTATTTGAGATGTGGCATTTGAATCTTTGATACTTTTTGGATACATTTTTTCTCTTGTCAAACTTGTTTACAAAAATTTTATAAATAGGTCAACATATAACCTCCTGCATAAAAGATTCAGAATACGTAAACCCTATCTTAGGATTGATTTTTGTATAAATGATAAAATCCCATTGATGAAATCTAACAGAATAGGAGCAATTTTTAAAATTACAAATTACAAAGTTACAGTTACAGGGTTGCCTGTCGCATGCCACGAATCAAGGATAGGTGAAGGTCATTAAGGTACTCACTGGAATGACTAGTTTAAATCGGTTGCGTTCGATTCAACATCGTTCTCAGGTTAGTTTTTATTATATTTGAATAAAATGTTTAACTTTCAGCAGTATCAAGGTAGAGAAATTTGACTGTTTGGCAGAGGTATCGAGAAACGTCATTTTTTCAGTTTTATTTCGTTGACTGTTGAATTCGGGAGCAGTGTGACTATACTAGAGATAACGCATTCTTGGAACTTTGAAATTTTAAACCTATGATTATATTTTACATTATATCTAAAAATGAATAAAATTCAGGCTGGCAACTTTTTTCCTCGCATTATAGTCCCACCCCCTTCGAGATACATTTTTTGGTTCATTTTTTTCCAAAGTCCTAAAATCGTGTCCGTATTTCATTAATAAATAATGCTCATTTCCGCAATGCTTTGAAACCACGGGTAAGAGTACATACTTTTCTACATGTCTATAAAAAATGACTGCACAGAGTGCCCTTGTTAGATTTTAATAGAGCTTTATTTGCAAGGTATGTTTTTTCACGTCGGCCATCGCAGTTGTTCAATAACGGCGCTATTTCGGGGGGTCCGCCATATAGATAAACGTCCCAATACAGTAGGACACATACTGTCAGGATTTAGGTGTGATTTGAAACGTCATGGATTTTTTGGTACATCCGCGTCACGAAATAGCGCCAAAAAAGCGGCGCGATAAAAATTGCGTACGTCTGAAATAAATAAACTTTGCGAAAAAACTACAGTGAATTGACTTTCCATATTTTAGAGACTAAACGAGGAGTTATCCGTCTATTGAAAAACTGTAAGCTTTTGTCAACGCACTGTACAGAGTTACAATTATTTCTCTCCGAATCCAGAAAACTGAAAATTTTGCGTGTCCGAAAATGCTTTTGTATAGCGAGGGACTATATTGCGAGGAAATTGTTTCCAAATATGAAATTGGCTTAAAATTAATAAAATGGTCGAATATATATCCAGGTTTTCGATTTTGAAGGGAATTTCCCGCACACTCTCTGGTTAAGAAGTCTCGACAGAAAATCAGAAAAGTTGTGAAAAAACAGAGCAAAATTTCTCCCCTGAGGCACCTCCGATAAGAGTGCACATCTCATTCATTTCCCGAACTTAAAATTACGTTTATTCATCCAAAAAAGTTAGTGACTAACCTCAATTTTTACGCAAAGCAATGATGTTCCATAAGTTGCTACGACAGCATTTTTTTGACCTTGAACTGTGGAAGTTCAAAAAAGTCATGTGATACAAATCATGTGACGCGCAGATTTGGGTGCTAAAATGCACCTTTATAGACCCATATTAAGTCAAATATAAATTTAAGAAACAGAATAAACATTCCTTTTATCAAAGACCAAAAACTTAATACAAATTTAGTAAATTTACCGAAATCCCGCCCACTAAACGAGAGGTGAACTGAGGTGCTTTCCAACGAAACCCCGCTATTTACCACGAGGCAAGGAGAGGTGAAGTAGGTTGTGCGGCAAGTTATGATTTTTATCCTTGCTGAAATATGGAACCCACATATTTATAGCATGTCAGAGACTCATTATCAGGTACGTATGCAAACTATTTAGATTGTAAAATATATATAAATGCTTTTTATTACGAGAAATGTGCTAGTTTCGCTCCACTACATACTGTAGATAATCAAACACATTTGTTATACATTGTATCTTGTAGATTTGTTGTTAAAATGTGCACCGTGTGACCGTCGCAGGCTCATTCAGAGTAATCTAACCCGACTACAGTTCAGTTTTAAGATTAACTTTTGATCTAGTGTTATTTAGAATACTAATATTACATAACGACATGTGCCTTAGTACGTACGTGTACTGTAGCTGTATAACGTAGCATTGCGAGCACCTGTCATGTGAAGCATAGATAATGTGCTTGAGAGTTGTATATATTGATTGAATTATGAATACATCACCTTTTATTTGTAATAATTAGCAATAGATCAGGGGAGTATTTGACAAGATTTAACATTCCCCTTGTCTTTTTTTCAGGCTGATAAAATTTAAAAAACTTTCTTACATTGATGTAAGGAAAAAGATGTTTGGATATACATGTACATGTAGAATGGTAGAAGTATTTATGTAATATGAGCTTTTTTCATGATCAGTTAACACTCATTTTTAGTATAAAGGTCCATTTGAAAGTGTAGGGTTTATTTTATAAATCATTGAAAATTTTAAAATCAATGATATGGCTTGCTAGTACAGGTATGAAAATGAAAGTTGAGACATTTATACATACTGGCTTACTGTTGAAGTTGTAGATTTTTTACTTAAGTTAAAATGAAGTAGAACTATTGGAGAATGTCATATGGTTCTAAGATCAACAGTAATAAAGGTTTAAAATATAATCCATTTATATTTTCTGTATGAAAAAAGATAAAGCCAGTATTTATTATTTTATTATGTGAGTTCCTAGACTTGTGTTAGTTAAGTACCACTGGGACATATCTTCCGACCCTCGCTCATTGTTAGTCAATTTTTTTATGTTAAATTGACCTATATATTGAAAAGGGGTGTAAACAGATTGTTTTTACTTTTAGTTGCATGGAATTATAAATTCTGAATTTATTCTGATTTTCTTTTCCAGATAAAAGAAGAACAGTGTTTTCAGATATAACAGAATCTCTGCCAGGCTTTGAAGTGCCCTGCAAAGTGATCACGATGATATGCTGCATCATTATCATGCATTCCTATTAGTCATATTAAAAAAAACTGTAAGCCCTTAGTGAAAATTGGTTATAAAAGTATTCTTTGGCAGCACTTACATTTTTTGAAACATAAAAATTGAATTTTTAAAAAGAAATATGACTTCGGTGGTATTTCTTTAAGATAATTGGATGGCAGTGTTGCAAACAAGTGTTATTATGAACACATTTTTTCTAATTGGACTCCCAGGAGCCAGACTGCTTTTCACATTCAAACAATTTAAAAAGAAAAAATGTCAGAATAGTTAAAAGAGGTATTTTGAATATGTTTACAGTCCACATCCATTTATATCCAGTATATAATGCCTGGTGTTCACAAATACAGATNCTGCCAGTTGCCATCTGACTGTATGCCAATTCTGTTGGATGAAGTTGGGCCTCATCTTCTTCATGTGCACTGTTGTTAACATATTGTTCCAGTTCCATGTAGTTATCCATTTCTTCTCCTTCTTATACTAGTACTATATGTGGGCTTAAACAAATTATCTAGTGGATACTCTCTAGACGCAAGGTCAATCCCCCCTGTTGTTGCTGTGAAGAAACATTGGAAATGGTCTGAAATTTTAAACATTTTGCAGTTCCCATGTGAAGCGTGAGCGTCTTTTCACCTCTTTAAGAAACAATGGAGGCTGGATCTGACATTTTGTTTTGCAAACTTGATTCACCTTTGTCATTTGTGTTGCAGGAATTTATCCCATTTTCGTTCACAGTATAGACCAGTTATTCATAGTTGATACTTCATATTTGATTTTACTGAAAAAACCTAAAATTTGTTGTAAAGAATTTACACGTTAAATCTATATTCCGTGCCATATTTTATCATCTCCCATATGCAGGACAAGGTGCATTTACACTGCAAGCAGTCCAATTAGGGGTACTTCAGAAATGTGATAATCCCACGTTTTTATCCCCTCGTGTCCTGTGCCACATCCAACTTGGCTGAATTACAGGGCGCACAGAGAAGAGTCTGTGCAAGAAGGACCTGCCTAACTTCAATGTGAATGCACCTTCAGATGTGAGGGGGCAAGTGGATGGAGAAAAGAAAGAAGCTAGTGACTGATGAAAAAAATTTAGCAATGGCTTTTTGTTTAGAAAACTGTAGCTATTAAGTTTTTGACAGGGTACTGTTTTGTCCATTGAAATAATGACCAACATCTGCGAGCAACACACGTGTACATGATGTTTGTCTTTAAATTTTGAAAAATGGATTTATTTTTGCAAAAATTCCTTTTATATTGCTGCTCTGTATATTTCACCCACCTCATGTTTGTCAAAAAGAGGTGTTGAGACTAATAATTAAAACTCAAATATAGATTGATATTGAAAGTTGACAAATATTTAGGATAATAATAATGCATCAGTTGGTTTCTGTACATACTTGTATATAAATACATTGTTCATGTATAAGAGAAGACATGGCAACAAATATATTTTGCAGCAGAACTAACATTGTAATAAATGTTTTTAAATAACATTTTAAAAATGCATTTTACAAAATGTGATATGATATTTCAATGTAAAATGCACCTGACAGCTGCAGACATGGGGAAAACTAAGCAGATACTGAATGTCCAGAGGACCTGCACTACGAGAAATCTGCAGGTCCTCCCAATGCTGTTACGGTCCCAACTAAGATTATAAATTCTGTGAGTTGATGTTTACATGTGATGTATTATTTTGTATTGTCTTCTCATGTAAAGCCTGGAAGTCCAGGGGACCTGTGATATCAAAAGTCTTGCAGGTCCTCTGGCATTTCAAGAAGTCATTACCAGTTCAACAGGTAGTTTCCCCATGTCTGCACCCATCATAGAACTACTGTAGTAGTCTCTTTGAGGTTAATCTTTTTTTGACTTTGAGCCATTGCCCCATTCTACAGCCTCTTACCTGGTTTACTTTAATTTTCTTCCAATTGCTGATACTTTAACCACCTCGATATCAAGTGATATTTCATTTCACTAAAAAAAATTCTCGCACTTAAAAATTGTCAGGTACATTATTCTCAGTGTTGCCAGAGTTTAGAAAATGAGAAACCCAAAATACCATGAAGAGGATTTCATACTTTATTTTTTTCCACATTTTTCTTTACCTTGTACCCAGACTTTGAGCTGTTGTTTTTTGAGAGAAAACACTTGGTAAATCTTCTTGTGGAAGGAGTTCTTTTTTTTTATAGAATTTAAGCATTATTTATGAATACAGTTATCACTGTTAATGGTATCAATCATTATAATAAGCATGAGTATTTCTTTTTCAATATTGTTGAATTGTTACAGAAGATATTATTAAAAACTATTTTATGCTGGTGCCACAACATGGTAAATGCTGTAGTATTATCATTTGTACTGTTGTCTT
>NW_019775651.1:246499-267534 GCF_001039355.2 Lingula anatina | reverse complement strand
TTTCCTGTGGCACCAACAGAGAATAAAAAGAACTAAAGAGTGTACATCATAAGTAGAAATAATTTAAACTTGTGTGTACAGTAAGTCCAGTGAGTAAATGGTAGCTGAATCATAAAGCACACATTTTATAAAATTGTCCGTTTTTTCGATCTGAATAAGAATACAGGTAAGCCAAGCATGATAATAGATGATTGGGAATGGGTAATATATATATATATATATATATATATATATATATATATATATATATATATATATATATTTTTTTTTTTTTTTTTTTTTTTTTTGATTTTCAACCTTATACCAGAGGCGGTGATAAATTATCATATACCTGAACCCTTTGATTACAACTTCTTTTAACCGACCAGTACCGTTGAACTTGGCTGACAGCTAAAAATGATTAACAACAGATGGGTAAGTGCTGGACATGAACGTCTGAATAAAACAGTTTTCTTCCATTTTATTCGTCAAACGAAATATAAAGAGGAATATGCAAAGAGGTAGTTTACATTTAGTTCCTGTTAATTAAATTTAACTATCTCACACAATTTTGGCATTTACAGATTTAGCTACACATAGTTATTTTAACGTTAACTGTTTATAGTATTACTAAATTAAGATATAAATTGGAGATATAACATCTAATACATAGGGGACTACTTAAATCTAATGTTATATGCCTACAAAAACTTCAGTGGTATACCTTCTCTTTCACCTCCGATGTATGGTTTTTAAATGTAGAAACATCGCCATTTTCTATTAGCAGTTCTAGTGCTATGGTCTTGGGTATATTTTCAATGTAAGAGGAATTCACCTCTGAAAAGTGAAAATACGAATTTACGTGTGGTATTTGAACTGCTATAAAATACTACAGATATATGCATACTCTGAAAGTTTCTTATGATTAATCGGCCATGCCCCTCGCCCAAAAGCAATATATGGTATTCCGGAATGAAGCAGAATTACGCAAAAGTTCTGTACCAGGCCCTGGTTTGAGGACAGCCTGCAGCTGAGAAAGGAAGAATGAAAGAGACGCAGGAAACACACAACCTACGTTGGACCACTAATGCATAATCTTATTTGTACCTGCAGCTTCTTTCGGTTAAACATCGGCAAGATCAGCCAAAAAGAAAGTTGTAGAATTCGCATTTTCTACACAACGTAAGACCGCCAGCTAAGATTGAGTCAGATATGATAGGTTTTTCAGCTCAAGGACGTAATGACAACATCAGATTATTTTAAGATGGCTTACAAAGTCAAAGGAATATAAACCAACCGTTCTATTCAATACCTGTTACATCAACATACAATACTATTGGGAGCAGAATAGATAGCAAAAATGTTAAAATAAATATTAGGGGTGAATAAATTATTCTTAACTCAATGGTTATTTTTTTTTTTTTTTTTTTTTTTTTTTTGTGATGTTAACTACATGTAGAAACACATTTTCTTTTGCAGAAAAAATATCTGAATGGTTCTTGAATTTATAATTACTTAAATCACTATTAAAAGAAATGATTTCATTGTTGATGTCAGTATAAATTGTTCAATGATAAACCCATTTATTAAAAAGAATTTAATGCAATAAATATTGTGTTATATGGAGTGATGCTCCATGTTAAAGGTCGGATCCTAGTCCAGTCATTAAAATAATATGTATCAAATTGAAATACTGATTATTATCACTATGCTTAAATTGTGATGTGCAGTCCTCTTAAACAGAAATAGCAAGAAAACAGGATTTAAAGGGGTAGAAATAAGTTCACACTACACTTGACTTACGCAGAGTATTAACAATTGGTCTTGTTGGTGTTGTGATTGTTGTCGTCTTGGGTTGATCAGTCCGAGGTAAGGTGATCTTTTCTTCGCAGTGTACACCAGCATAATATGACCATGGGAAATCAGTAAAACATCTGAAAAAAGTTGAGAAATATATGATCGGAATAAATTAAAATGTAAAATATATGAAATACATTACAACAAAAAATTAATTAAATTCTACATTTTCGACAATGCCGATGATTCGCCTTTGCAGAACACGTTTGTTAATACTAAAACGTACGTCTGCTTCTAAGTTTGTAAAGAAAAAATATTCTAAAAGGCAATAAACCGTTGCAAAACAATTCACAGTCCATCACTATTAAAATTGTTTCTTACTGGCATCTTGGTTTGTAATCAGGGTAACCCAAGATGCACGACCCTTGCCCATTGCAGCTCCATCCCTCACATTTGGGCTTACAGCGCACTGCCTGGTTCTCTTGAATACATGTGTAGTCCCGTGATTGTGTTCTAAAGGCACATATGTCCACGTCATCGTAAAGGATACATGGGTTTTGTATCTTTGCCTCTGTTAATATAATAATTTAGCAATAAATAAATTAACCAATGCCACCTTGTCAGCTTTATAGCCATGTAAAAAGAATTAATAATATGACACTTTATCAACTTGGTGGTTAACTCTTGTCATTTTTATTATAAAAAGTCACGATATACAGTTGGGAATAATTTGTTGTAGAAACTCAACGTTCTGAGGATGGAGCAACCATATATAAGCCATGATATTAAACCTGCTGAGCACCTGTGTCATTGGAATGTGCAATGCAGAGGAGAACCAATACCCTAACAATCTGGATCAACTCCGGCAAGCTTTTAATGTAGCATGGGGGATATCTCAAAAAGTAAAATCGTTATCTTTACGGGGCTTATAGCCCCGCTTAGAGGAGATTATTGCAGTGCGCGGCAGACACGCTAATTTAATTCGTTACCTTTAAAAAAGCATATGAAGTCTATTTTGTGCCACTAAAGCCAACCAAATGCCAGCATATAGTTTCAAGTAATTTAATTAAGAGAAGTGGCAAAAAGCATTATTTAATTTTACCCAAAAAATGATTTTTGAACGGATTTTTCTCCTAGCATTTTATGCTGTATATCAATGGGGCAGAAAAGTAGGTCACGAAAGTAGGTTAAATTTTTTACCTTAAATTTAAAGAATGGAGCATTCTACAGCTCTTTTATGGCTGATCGAGTGATTTATTCAGTTTATACATTGGCATGTTGAATTTATTTAAGTCATATAAGAACCTAGTAGACGTGGTTTATATGTGTTACTGGGAATCCACGCTCCACCGATGTTCGGTTCATATGTACCCTTAATTAGCACATCTTAATGCTATTTGTGTGTACATTTGGTGGTGTCCTTTCAATTTCATTGGCATTCCTTTACCTCTGTGGAAATCACAGTGAAACATTGGATTTGAGGAGGTACATGTAATGAATTTCAATAAATGGTATAAAATGAGGATATTTGCATCACCATTTTGTATTTTCTGATCCATTGATCATGTTAGATATGGCATCTGGAATAAAAACCACTGTTCACAATTTACAACTGTGAGGTGAACATTTGTAAATAAAAGCACGAGGGATTGGGGGTAGAGCAACATTTTTGACCAATGTTGTAAATATATTGTTCTTATTTTTCAAAGCAACACGGTTCGAGCAATATCCGTGAGTAGGAGGGAAAATGATTTGCGTTGAACACCCATTTAGGCGGGAAAATCCCGTACAAAGTACATTCGTACTTGTATTTCCTACCTATTTTCTCAAGCTCATTGACGCTATAATTTCTGTCTGGGGTAAACGTTCTGGCAGACCCATTCACTTTTACTTCCAATGTTGTATTCCCATTGATGAGGACATCTTTGATTTTATCCAGGGTGCTGTTGGATGTTCCATTTTGTTTCAAGAAACTCTTGACAGCAAATATTAAGTTGTAGTCTATGATGATACTTCCATTTCTACAAGAAAATTAACCAACGATAATATTACACTGTAAAACACGAAATATTTTTGCAGCATTTCTTTATATGATAATGGCAACACACAAATGTACGGAACTACAATATATACCAGCATTCTATATTGAATTTGACAATGTGCATGTACGTCATTTGAAAATTAAGTATTTATCACTATTGTAAAATAGCGGATGCTTTTGTAATAAAATGAAAATAAGATTACAATTTGAATTGAACTGATGCTATTTCGCTTGTTTAATCACCTTTTAAAAGCAAATCCACGACGCTATCTAACTGTAATTACATTGTGATTTTCAAGTAAAATTATTTTACCATCTTACCTAAAACCAATAATTTCTACATCTTTTAGGCCTTCTATACCGGACGAATTAAACTGGCGGAAAAGCTGAAACGTATAGAGTGGAAACACATAACAGACAACCAGAAAGCAACGCGAATTATCCGTAGGACATCACAATAAATGTGCGTGTATTTCCACTCGGATTATTATTTCAGTAAATATGTTAATGCAAATTCGTAATCTTTTTTTTTTTTTTTTTCATTTCGGCTATTACATTGAGAAACAAATGTGTTCACAGAAAATATAACAAATAAAAGAACCTGATTTTTCAAATCTTCTTTGTTTTCTTCAAACGCACTTTCCTCTTTGTCAAAATCTCCTTCTGGCAATCGGAATTCCAACTTCACTTTTTTGTCAAGCTCGTCAATGACCTTTACATCTAAAACATTGGTTGTTAAACTAAAGCACACAAGCACACAATAGGTGTTTAACCCAATTACACACTGATTAAAATTCTCTCTTAAGCCCCGGTCACAACCTGACGTATGAATTTGAGGATCGTACTTCCCCTGCGAATTTTGGGTGCAGTAGAATCCGTGGAGTTGGTAGAGGAAGAGGAAAGATTGCAATGGGCAGGCGTAAGTCTGTCTTGACATTTGCAATGGGCACGTGAGATGCCCTTTCGAGCAGAGACGCTAATTGCAAAGTGCGATTGGTCGTTGAAATTGTACTCGTTTCTTGAGTTTGGCTTGCTAACTGCGTACGTGACACGCACTCACCACTCACGCACGGGGAAATTAGTTCCTTTTTGCTTCATACTTGCCTCACACGCTTGTTATGGCGTATTGGCCGCTTACGTCAGGAAATTTCCTCTTGTTCTCCCCTTCTTTCTTTTCCCTCCTCCGGTACCTTCTTTTCTGCTCTCTATAAGCTCCTTTCCCTTGCCCTTTGGAGGCATATTAGAAGCTGAATTGAGCAAAATTCGACATTTTTGAAAATTGTTGTGCACGTTGTACAACCGACGTTAATTTCCGAGACACGAGCGTGCGTCGTGAGCATGCTTTTTATACTCCAGGTGTGGGAGTGACGCACGTGCGTCGCATTCCCGTGTGCTTTCGACTTTGTTTGTTACCAGTGAGTACACATGTAATTAACACACACTTGCTTTTTCATTGCTTGCAACGTGCGTCTTGGACCAAACACGTCTCATTTGCAACCTCCTCTCGAATTCCTTGCGAATGAAGCAAACTTTTGCGGTCTCGCTGTTCGCAAATTATTCGTAGAATCTTTTGAACATGTTTAACATCCTCCGTACATGCTTACGGACTATCTGAGAACTCCAAGTTT
Source organism: Lingula anatina (assembly GCF_001039355.2). The sequence goes on along the minus strand of NW_019775651.1, from coordinate 262,089 downwards.
CGCAATAAGGTCTTGCGTGGCACGTGATATTCTGCGCAAGATTTGGACGCAAACAGTGCCCATACGGCCGGTTGTGACTGAGGCTTTAATACCAATCATCCATTTTATGAAGAACAACAAACATATCCTCATTATATATTGCTGTAATCAAAGTGATATCTGGCAGGCTTCCATTGTTAGTTAAATGTTTCTCGCACGATAAGGATTTATAAATGGGCATGGAGAAGATACTTAAAATAGTGGGCAAGACAGTAAAGTAGACAAGTGCCGTGAACGGAACTATCCTATCTATATATCTCGATAGGACAGCAAATAATACAACATCTGTCAATATGAAAGAGGGGAAATATTGTGCAGCTTACAATTATTTTAACATGCAACACTACGATTTTTAAAGGTTGTAAGCGATTTGTATTAGGAGATAAGCCTTTAACCAGATACATCCATATTTAATGCGAAATATAAAAATAAGATTCTTGAAGTACGTTTTAAAGCTTTATGGATACATAAGCAATTAATAAGATAAATGGTGTCCAATATTGCATGTTTTATATATTCATTGGAAAAAAAACATTTATCTTGTTTTACACGTGCCTGTCTGTCAATACTGTACTTACCGATTTCAATCTCCGTTGGAACAGGTCTGGTGGTCTTCGAAACTACAGGCGTAGTTTTTATCGAGGAAGTAGTAGTAACTGAAGCGGTTTCATTGGCAACAATGACAGTTCTTACAGTGGACTCTGATGCTAAAGGTGTTTCCATTCCATTGGTATTGGTAGTTGCATCAGTGGAAATTATAGTTTCCAGACTGGTTGACACTGGATTTAGGGAGGTGATATTAGTGGCACTTGTAGTTGTCATAGTAGCTGCCGATGAAATGGCACTTTTCATGGTGTCTGTTGATGATGCCGAAGTAGTGGCATCAGCGGTGCTTGAACTTTTCAAGGTGTCTGTCAATGATTCCGAAGTAGTGGCATCAGCGGTGCTCGTACTTTTCTTGGTGTCTGTCGATGATGTCGAAGTAGTGGCATCAGCGGTGCTCGTAATTTTCTTGGTGTCTGTCGATGATGCCGAAGTGGTAGCAACAGCGGTGCTCGTACTTTTCTTGGTGTCAGTCGATGATGCCGAAGTAGTGGCATCAGCGGTGTTCGTACTTTTCTTGGTGTCTGTCGATGATACCGAAGTAGTGGCATCAGCGGTGCTCGTACTTTTCTTGGTGTCTGTCGATGATACCGAAGTAGTGGCATCAGTAGTAGCATCAGCGGTGCGTGTGCTTTTCTTGGTGTCAGTCGATGATTCCGAAGTAGTGGCATCAGCGGTGCTTGCATTTTTCTTGGTGTCTGTCGATGATGCCGAAGTTGTAGCATCAGCGGTGCTTGTACTTTTCATGGTGTCTGTCGATGATATCGAAGTAGTAGCATCAGTGGTGCTTGTACTTTTCTTGGTGTCTGTCGATGATGCCGAAGTAGTAATAGCAGTGGTGCTTGTAGTAGATGGTGCCGAAGTATTAATAGCAGTGGTGCTTGTAGTCGATGGTGCCGAAGTAGTAATAGCAGTGGTGCTTGTAGTCGATGGTGCCGAAGTAGTTATAGCAGTGGTGCTTGTAGTCGATGGTGCCGAAGTAGTTATAGCAGTGGTGCTTGTAGTCGATGGTGCCGAAGTAGTAATAGCAGTAGTGCTTGTAGTCGATGGTGCCGAGGTATAAATAGCAGTGGTGCTTGTAGTCGATGGTGCCGAAATAGTCTCCACCGTGGTGGTTGATAATGTCGTAATAGTGGTACTCTGTAGTGAGTAAATCACTAGTATTGTGGCAAGTCGCAGTATATTTCCTGTTGGATACATCTGGAAAGAGCCATAATGTCAGGTGCAATTACACTTTTCTTTCACAAAATTAGAATTTCAAATAAATTATTCATATTCTAAATGCTGCGCTTATTATCGTGTAAATACTTTGAAGATTCATTTCAAAACACGAGTTATATTGTTGATGCATCTTAGTAGACTTAATATTGAATGTAGTATGTAATCCAGGCTTTTGTTGTAGATAGATGTTCAGGAAAGGAATGCCTTGTAAAGAAATCTGTTCAGATGTTTTGATGTAGCAGCTAAATCTTACAAGATGCCAATGTTTATTTCTGCATTTGGAATGAGGAAAATACCCTAAAAATTTAGCCCCTCTCAATCGCTGTGTTAAGCCTAGGTCCCAACTATGTTTTGGACGCACGATTTTTAGGTTCCTTGCGTCCGGCTAGGACGTAGCTAGATCGCAAAGAAGGAATCAAGCGGCTGTTGATCATGTCGAAACGTTTCTACGTGGCCGTGGACCCCACGTAGCAGCCCGTACGTTCGGTTGGACTCAAGACTCAGGGTTGCACTTAAGACGCACGCTTGATTAACGACGATTTTGCAAACTGTACATATACAACAATTTTGCAAATTTTCGAATTTTGCTTAATTCAGCTTCTAATATACCTCCAAAAGGCAAGAAAGAAAAGCTTAGAAAGCAGAAAAGAAGGGAGAAGGAAGAAGAAAGAAGGGGAGAACAGCAGGCAAAAAGCGTGATGCAAGTGTGAAGCAAAAGAAAACTACTTTCGTCGTGCGTTGCATTCTCTTCAATATTGGTGAGTGCGTGCCAGGTAGGCAGGTTGCAGGACAAACTCAAGAAATGAGTACAATTTCCACGGCCACTTTGCAATAAGCGCCCCTGCTTGAAAGGACATCTGCGACTCGCAAGACAGCCTTTCCTCTACCTCTTCGAACTCCATGGATTCTACTGCACGCATAATTCGTACGTTCCTAAAATTCGTGCGTCGGGTTGTGACCGAGGCTATAGGTAAATCAACAAATAACGTAATTATGAGTGAACAGAGAAATAGGTGCAATAGGTGAATAGTGAAGAAAATACATTGCAAATTAGGAATATTAAATGTACCTTGTCTGTTAACCCATTACAAACGGATGGCTCAAACGATAGGTTCAGATTAAAGATACATCGTTCACATGAACAAAGTATATTTTGCGATTATGTGACGACCCAGGCATCATTGAATTTCGAAACAGAGCAAATTGGATTACTAGTCAGTTAAGGGGCTTAGCTTTAAAACCCATAAGTGAGTCAGTTTTTTTCCCTTTTTCATCTCAATGCCGTGGCCATGAACATAAATTTTATGATGCAAAATCACGTGTTTATCCAAAATGGTATTTCAACTGGTTGCCACGGCGTAACGTAATTAACTTACGCCTTATGTCGTGAAACCGTCGTTTGAGCTCAAATTTGATAAACATTGTACGTGTGTATTTATTTAGCATGTCTAATGATGCAATATTAACTGTCATACAACATTGGTAAAGCAAAGTTAAGTATACTATTGCTAAAAATGTTACCGCAGTTGTCGATAACATGGATTCATAGTCCTGATTTACAACATTGGTAAAAAAGGTTGTCCCACCCCCATTTCCATGTACTTATTTTAACAAACGATCACCTCTCAATTTGCTTAATTTGCCATTATTTTTGTACATTTTGTTATCAATATTTCATAAACTGTTATATCATTTCCAATATTTGAGTTATATTTTGTTATTGCCTGATATTTTTCACTGTGTGTTTTATTTTAACAGATTGTATAACTTTATCTTAATGACCTGACTTCGCTTTTCTTCCATTACTATTGATGATTTATATTTTCTCATAATTTTTCGGTCTCATTATTTCAAGTTTTTTCTTTTTTCTTTTAATAAGTAATCATTATAATTTATAAGCAATTTAACCTAATTATTAACTTTTTCGTGTTTACAATGGAATTCTTTATCTTCTGGACAATTTAAATTTTCTAATGCTACATTTTTATATGTAATAATCAATGTTATTTAATAATTATATTTATTTAAGGCCCAAATCCATTTTTCTCTTTCTCGAAAAATAATAATGTGAATAATGCAAACACATTGTTAATAGGTGTACAATAAACATATAGTTCTGCTTTCAATCCTATTTAATAAAAGTTTTAAGAGAGAAAGCAAATTCTAACAGTCCTTAAACGATCTAAAATAGTACTAACAAAAACTAAAATACACCACGAAAAAGTGTTTTCACTAAATTCAAATTGATTTCGAAACAGCAGAGGAGCACAGTATTGAAGTTTCGTCATGAAAAACTCATAATGAAATAATTTAAATTTTGACAAAGCTATTTTCCTACTAAAATATATTTCATTTTCCTTTCCAGACCTTCCATTACCATGTTTTGTTGTGTCAAGATGGTCCAAATATCAGAAGCGACCGTCACAGGGACACAGCTGTTTCTTTATCAAATGTTTAAGTTTCAACATCCAAGCAAAATATATACTCGTGATCACAAATATAATAGGGCACAGGTCTATCCGTGATACTATGATATTTATTCTATTGACATCTTGCTATATGAATTGACCATATATGGATTAAATGTGCATATTTATCGAGTAGATGACAGTTTTGGCTTAACCCGAACAAACACCACCTGCACCATACGTGTATATTTCAAATTGTATACTTAAAGAAATGCCACATGGTGACATTTTATTAATTACTGCCTTTCGTTTAGTATTCCATTGAATTCCATGTAGCAGTTCAGGTGTTTAACCAGAAATATGAAAAAAAAAAATCTATTCGATTCCAATTATACTGTATAAGAAAATCATTGCAGGTATTTGTATGAGTAATGATAGCTATACTTTATCTTTTATGTGCATTAAATGCAACCAAGCTCCTACTTCTCAAAGAAAAAAAATAACTGCTAAAATCGGATGGCCGTTTTGAGTAAAGAGTAAACTACTATACTAGAAGAGAGAAATAAAAAACTTCAAATCACATGTAAAATGCAAAAATTTCCTCATGTTCTTTGTATTTCTGCACCATAACTTTAATTCATTGGAAAGTTAAGTCAAATTAACCATGTAGTGTCCGACATAGATATCTTATGGTGTAACGTGTTGTGGTCCAATAGTTCTTAAGTAATGTGGCGGCCTCTTTGTATAACGCCGAGGTAAAGAAATTAATTATACAGCTATAGGTACTGTAGTTAAAGTTTCCAAAACGGCATGAATATGAGAAAAAATCCACATCATGATTTGTTTTAAAAATCAACTCCCATAAGACAATAAAGCACAAATTTATCTGAAAAATAATCATATATATGCGGTTCTGGATCTTCAGGGTACTGTAAGTGAAAATTAGAAAGAATTAGCACACTTACGTTTTCTAGCGCTTGGTCATCAGTTCAGTGGTCTTCGGTTTTTTAATTCCTTTTACGCGTCAACGTCTAATTATATCGCCGCGTGAGGTGACTTTGCTGTCTTATCAAGCAAACAAACATTGGTGCTCTGATCTCAGATAAACCAACAAATTGAGTAAACTAAGGTCCCATTCAGAACAGTGGACTTAATAGTCCGAGGGTCAAATATGACCGACCCACTTGAATGCTCCCCCACGGGGAATCTATTCGGTGTCCTTTAGACGGCAAGTATTTTAGTGGGCCACCATATTTGTTCTGAATGCGGTTTTGGGGGGCATTCAGAATAAATTACACTAGTACTAACTGATCTGCCGACTTAAAATGACTGACCCAGATTCAAAAGCGATGCCCCTAAGTCCATGATGGTCTCCCCGCCACCACACTCGCCGTAGCTGCAGGGGCCTAGCGATAAAACCTCGGGGATGAGATTTAATCCGTTTAATCCGTTTAATGGAGGCGGGAGGACCATTGGGAATTAGTGGCATCGCTTTTGAGGTGTGGTCGCCATCAGTTAATACTCTGATCATTAATTCTGAATGGCCCCTTATCAGTGATTGGACAGATATGTTCGACCACAGCACGCATCATATGGAGTGAAGTAATAATGGATAGACTATAATATATATTCTGAACGAAAATAAACTTATTTTGACGTTTATACATAAAACTCATCATGAAGGTGTATTTATTTTCTAAACCCCAATTGATTTCATAAAGTAAATCAACAATAATATACGCTCGCTACACATGCACCCTTACCCCCCTCCCCCCTCTTCCCGTCACGCAAATACTCAGTGAACTCATCAACGCAAAGGGCATACATAAAAGACGGTATTTTGTTATCAAGTGACAAGGTTCATCACAATGTTTGGCCTTCAAAGAAGAGCAAATAAGATGTATACTCGTGATCATAAATAAGAACATACCCGTGATATCTTCCCCTGTTTATTTAAGATATGGGACCTGTTTTAGAATAAACTGAAGTTAGCGAGGGGGCTAAATTTCCAAAACACTTAGAGACCATTCCCACGGATATTTAGATCGATCTATCCCGCCGGGGGGTCACACTAGATTGCTGTCAGCTTAACCGGCTTAGATGTATGTCACTCCTACTAAAAGCTGACAGGGGGTAATTAACTTTTGTGCGTGCTCGGCTCGCGGTAGCTGACAGCAATTGAGCGTGAACCTACGGGGAGTTAGGTCTATCCAGATGGGAACCAAGTCTTAGATCACCTGACTAAGGTGCGCTTGAAAAAGGTCGTATCCCTTTTCGTCTTTTAAAACTTTCAGCCTGCTGCCTAGGCAGCCGACCACTGAACAAAGCAATAAAGACATGTAGATAATCTTTATATACAACCAATATATCTCCACCTGAATGTTTGTTCCAGCTGGAGTTAATATGGTTTTCTTAGACTGGATTCCCATACCTAGGTCGATTTAAGAGGATCAATCTATCTCCAAGGGGTTTCTCGCCAAATTAGTTTCAGCCTAAGCGGCCTAGATATCTGCAACCAATACTGAAACTGCTTAACGATAATTAATTACCCCTTGCAGCTTCAGCAGGCGTGACAGACATCCAAGCCGCTTAAGCTAAAAGCGAGAATCCCCTTGGAAATAGATCGAGCCACAGTTAGTACGAAAACGTCTGGGAATGGCACCTTAGATACCCATGTAATAAATACTTAGACAACTCTCGTTTTTATCTGTTCAAATCAAATTCCAATAACTGCAAAGCTAAAGGGAGCTTGTTTCAGGAAATTGTAATTGATTTTATGTAAGAATTAGGCTTTTTTGTACTGATTGTATAATTTGTTCTTTTTTAATGTAAAATCAAACTGTTATGATCTAGAATATTTATCTTTCTTGATTTTTTACATACGTCTTGGAAGCTGTGTTTTATGTACTTATTTTTGTGGTCTACTGAACATGTATAAATACATTTTAGACTTTAAATTAAATTATTATTGTTTTTATCACACTTTTCATCTTACCCCTTAACAATCTTTCAATCTTTAAATTTTCCTTAAACAGCTTCATCTGCCTCTGTGGTGAATCGCTTTCCTCTTTGGTAGAGCAGAAGCCTGTCTAAACAATGCTAAATTGGGAAAAGGGTATACCCGTTAAATGTACGGGTTCAAGCGCATTCTAAGTATCCCAACTTCATTCTTACAAGAATTTAGGTCTATTTGAAATTTCTTCCCGAATGAAGTACGAATTTTTAAATTTAGTTATTACGGCTGGTTCTGCTTGATTCCTTCTGATTCCGAATTAGTGTGACGACCGGGGGCTTTAACTGCATTCACCAGCCTGCTGTGCTCTTCTGATAGGATGTTAAAATAACTATTAAATAAAGTATTTGAGCGACTTCTGGTCTTTTTTTCCTCATAATTGACTGCCATATTGAAAAAATGCTCAATGTCCCGTAAGTAGCAACCAATGTAATTTTGCTTCTCTCGACGTGATGAATGCATTTCACCAAGAAAAGTTTACAGGAAAAAACATTGCAGGTCTCGACTATTGCATGGGCCTATTGGAGTGGCGACTAGACTATACTAGCTGAACGCGTATTTCATTGTCAGAGGGGCCATATCTTCACATTAAATTAAAATGAATATTACCCCAAATTATTGGCTGCCATTTAAAATAATTGGGTATGTCTTCTTATCTGGCCAACCCGTTCCACGTTCCGTTTTTTGCCGTCATTTTCGTATTTTCTTCTAAACACCGATCCAGGGTGTCAGAACAAGAACATTTGTCTCTCTCATGCATGTCAAACAACAAGCTGAATTAATTGCAAAATTTACACCTTCGTGTAAGTGATACGCAGAAATGTTGTGACATATTTCGGTAACTAGGGAATTGAGCACGAAGACTGTTTTTTTTTTCTACTTTGAATCCCATTGATAACTGCAGGTGCCTGTCGAGGAACGGGTTTATCTGAGCCAACAAGCTTCAGAAACTGGTATAAAGTCAGTACCTGGATGAAAAAATGACGTCATCCGGATTTGTGGCAACTGCCCGAGACTCTGATAATTAATTCTTAATGGTGCAGTGTTACCACTGCTTTTATGACTCTGCTTTTCTCCCTTGATCCCTGCTTTCTTGAACATAACACTTTCTCTATAGATTAGACAATTCAACACATTTATAATTGACAAAAAAATATCCCCACCCAGACGAATAAATATCCCCAAATATACTATAACTTGAATGGAATACTAAATACGAATGAAATAAATACTAATGACCTGTGAGTTACATTTAGTTTGAATTTATTGAAATCGTAGAGGCAATTCTCTTTTGAAACAACCCTTCATTTTAGCAATTTAAGTGTATTGGAATCAAAATATCAGAAAGTTTTCCCCATGATTAAGTTATCAGTATCGACAATGATCATTGAAGTTAATACCGTACAATTAGACTTTCGTAAGTTTATTACCGGGCCATAAATATCGAGAGTATGCTGTCTCCTTGCAAGCACACATATCGTCATGCATCCAGGTAATAATTAGCAAACCTTACGTTTGAATTCAAACATTAATAGTTGTGACTTCAAACAATAATATGCAAACTATGTATGTATCTTTATTGCGTTCATTATCAACATAATATTACCTAAGATAATCAACAAAGTTGACCTTTGGTAACTAAAACAATTCAATTTTTTCAGTTTTTAATCTGTGACCAGTTGATTTCTTCTTAATCGCTGCGTGAGGTGACTTGAGTGTTTCACCCGACAAACACATCTTAGCTTTCTTATCAAAAACAAACCAACTTCTGACTCAAACAATAAGTGATAAGGCAGTGAAACTACAGCATGTATCACAAAGAGAGATTTAGTACTGGATATAATATCATATTGATATAAAATTATGTCATTTTACTACATTTCATTTTATCGTTTAATCAGTTTTTATATGTCTGGGAACAAAGGTACAATACCGCTTACAGACAAGATTTCTATAAATTCAAGTTTATAAAAAATATGATGATTAATAACAAACATAAACCACTGTAAACTGTTTAGAAATATAAACATGCTTGCTGCAAATAGACGCTCAACCCTAACCCCAGCCCCAGCACTCAGGAAAAACACAAACAAAGGTTTTAATGATAGATACGACGTTCAAAGGGAGACATATTTTATCATTTATAATCATTTGATTTGGACTGCAGAGGGAAGCCAGGAAGATATATAAACGTGACTAAATATAAAGGGGGATATACCTGTAATATCATAATTTGTTCACTTAGGACATAGAGTTAGTTTATATAAAGATTAATGGCGAACAATATTCCTGAAAACAGTTCTTTGTTTCGAGAAATTAAAATCTTGGAAATATATCACCTGTATTTGCAAGTTTGTTATAACTTGAGATGTGATTGCTACATGAAGTGCACTTTTCCTACATAAGTAATTATCGCTAATGATATGGGTTTCAGGTATCACAGCAAATATTTATGCCAAACAAACAGACATTCCACTAACACTCCTTTCTGCAAGGTACATGTACACGCTAAGAACATCTAATTGGTTAGGGTAATGAGGAGGTTTGTATCTAAAAGCAAGGCTGTTTGTTTACTACATACTTAAGTAAAATAAATAAATAGTTACACCAAAAACAATGGTTTTTGACAAAGTATATGTTATATCGCCAACACTAAAGACTATAATTGAGTTCTGCCCATTGTTCCCCAGGGTGTTATCATGATACTCGTGATACTCTGCACTTGTCAGTACAGTCCACTATATACTGTATATGTTATATCTCCAGCACCAAAGACTATAATTGAGTTCCACCCGTTGTTCCCCAGGGTGCAATCATGCTACTCGTGATACTCTGTCGTTGTCAATACAGTCCACTACCTACTGGCTGATGGAGGGAGCTCGGTCTGGGATATACCTGAGGTCTTTTGATAGAATACTGGAAAACAAACAAACGTGGAATATAACTAGCATGGTGTATAAATTTGTATGAAAACTGTTTACATATGTTTGTAAAAATACAACATCGGCAAAATGGAGCTGCTCTGTGCTAGGCCAACTTTTATAAAAACGCAGTTGCTGCACGACAGGTTTCATATTAGCTTCCCCGACATCAACTGAAGAAAAGAACTGTTCCAGGCAAAACTGAGTTATTAAGTGTGAAGAAAGTTTGGCTCTCCCGGGGCTGAGTGCCTTACTTTAAGTACCTTGCGTGTTCGATATCATTATTTTTTTTATATCAGCAATTAAGACACATTCTTTAGGAAATTTGTGATCGTAGAGAGCAATACATTTGAAGGTCACCCCCTTATTTCGATGTTACCCTCTCTTCTACACTCATCATTTCGGGTCAGTTACAAGGTACAATATTAGGGTGTCAGCGATAACCTGCCAAGGAGAAGAGATTGCTGAACGTCTTATCAGCTTGTCCAAATTGGCACACGGCAATGCGCTACACTACATTGACAGTGAGTGCTGTAAGTAGAATTACAGACTAATCTCAACAAACACAATCCTACTTATTTTCAGTATAAAGCTTCAACAAATACTTACGTCAGCCTTCGGGTCGATGTGATCAAGATTGACTTGGAAACCCATGCTGTACCAAGGACCATATAAGCTACCGTCTCCGCCTTGTTGATACACCTGGCAGAAACACAAGTGAACCTATACTAAATAATATATACCACAAAAGGGTATTTCGTATATGCATATATTGTTGTGCTTTCTGGGCCTTTTGTTCACAGTTCATCACAGCAAAGCACTATTAATCTCCTAAAGGAAGATTTAACAAGATTTTGCAATCGATAACATGCAAGTTCAACTTATATTTCAATCGGCAACGTACTGGATTCAAAACAATTGTTTATCTTATGGGTTGCCCACGCATGTGATGGCTGTGTTGTTCTAAACAACGTAATTGAAAAATAGTCACCTTGAAAATATAACATGTGTCAAGTTCAAATTTACTATTTTATTATTAACAGGACTAATGAAAATCCAACTGAAAAAAGACAGAGAGCTGATTAAGCTGTAAAGAAAAGCACAAAAGCATGCATGGATAAATCAACTCGTGAAATTAATATTCAATATCGCCACAATAACAGAAGATAAATATGACAAAACTATGGTGATATTAAAAAGCGTAGATATACCTCGTTATCATACACATATTCTCCCTTTTTTAACATCTGGCTCCTAGTTTCGGACGAAGTGTCCGAGGCAGTATCGTCGTTTGTATTCATTTTATCAGAATGGAGACCGTGATACCTGAAATATAGGAGAAGTTCAGAGAAGGATTTCACCGGCTGTGTTATGTTAAAAAATAAATTGATTTTTGAGGCTACCCATGTGGAAACCCTTTATTCAGAAAAGATAAGCTTGCATGTCCCCACCTATTGCCTTAAAGAAAGCAGGTATAGGTCAGGGAGGGTGACACCACCATCCTCCTTTCCTGATGAAGATGTTCCGTTAGATATCGAAATATTGGAGGTAAATATTTCAATATTAAGCCTTTGATTGAAGAAAAATACTTTACTTTTACAAGAAATGTCATCTATTTCTGACTTTAGCTTTAGGTCATGATTTGGATAATGAATACCTGATATTTTTTAAAGTTAATAAGATGACCCTTATAACTTTGAAAATATATGTTTGCTCACTTACTTGCTCCGTTTCGCTACGTTCCAATACCGTCGCCTCCAAATCACAACTAACACAATCGTGATTGCGACGACTATCAGCAGCGCCCCGCCCACAGAGCTGGTGATGTAGATTACTATGTCCAGTTTAACAGCTGCCCTGGACACCGTGCAGTTGACACCGGAATAGGTTATCGTCTGCGTGGCTGTTTCCTCAGTGTTACACCTGTGATAAAAATTTCATCAAACTGGTGTAATCTGGGTCTATGTATTATTTTAATAGATATGAGTTATTTTTAATTCTTTGTGAACATTTTTCCAAACATATTTTTCAATCAAGATTATTGCTTTAGTTTTTGTGCTTTTAATATATTTTCCTTAATGTTAGTGAAATAAGTTGTCATACTGCTGTATCTGGTTTGAAAATGTTGATATTTTTATACTTGTAGTTGTTTTCCTAAATTAATTGTAACTTGTGTATCATCAGACTTTCTCTAAATGTCATAAATAAACAACAATTTTCATGCAATTGTATCAGCGAATCAACAACGTTTACAAAAGAAAAGAAATAAAAAAAAAGATTTAGAAAAAATATCATAAACTGAAAATGAAAACGGTACAGAAAATAAATAGCAGCATAAATAAATAAATAGCAGACGGTTTGCAGCGGCAGGAAAAAACTTGATAAGTATCCCCACCCAGACGACCCGACGATCTGAAAAACGGGCATATTATTGCTTTTAGTGTAGAATTGGCATTATACCATAAGTCCACCTATAAATGTACATGTGAGGTTCATGCCGTTATCAGCACGTACATGTCACCAAAGTCTGAACGAGAAAAATAAACATAACCTACGATAACCTAACAAAGATATTAACGTTTCTGCGCTGTGGCAAATTTTACATTTACAAACTGTTTAAAATTGAGGGCAATTAATATAATATAATATAATATAATATAATATAATATAATATAATATAATATAATATAATATAATAGTTGGTACGTTTTAAGAAAGCGGAAAAACTAATATCTTAAGACATGTCGATTTCATAAAGAAAAAGGGCTTTTGGGCACGCAATCTACACTTACCTGCAGGTAGGAGTAAAGCTGGGTGAGAGAACAGAGCAAGTTCCATGGCCATTACACATCCAGTTGACACATTTGGAGACACATTCTACACCACCTGCGTGCGGTCTAACCTCACATGTGTATTCACGGGTTTTGGTCTTCTCGGCGCAAATGTCGATGTCACCATCTAGTATGCATGGGTCTTGTATTAATTTCCCTGCAGTAATAAGTGAAAAAAAAAACCATAAATTAGCCCGTAAATTACTTCAAATATATTGAAAAGGAATTATTTGAGGAAACCATACTCAACATGAAATGAAACAATAGAATTAAGGTGGGAATGTAGGCTTGAGATTTTCTCTTAAAATAAAGGTCTTGGTTTTTTTATTCCTGTCACATTCATTTAATGTATCTTCAAAATATCTAATTATGCTTGGAACACAGCTCTAACTTCATCGTGTGACGTAATATTGGGATTTTTGGGACAAAAACACCATTTTTATACACCTGATTTTCTCAGGCACCTGGACAACTATAAACTTGCTTTTGATGGCATTATAACACTTGAACAAAGTACTACAGCATGGAGTCAGGGATTTTTCTTCAGACACTTATTGTTGATTTTATCTATAAAAACGTGAAATTACATCAAAATATTAGAGAATTTTCACTTTCAAAGTCTATAAATTAGAAAAGAGAGGATCAATCAAAATTTCTTAAAAAGCACTTTTAGTGCATACTTTTCATAATTAGCATGGTGAATTTGGTTTCCCTCAGGTGTACAGGTAGACAGTTATAGCTTGCTAAGATAACGCTATCTCGTCAATATTGAAAGCAAAGAAAACGAGCAAAAACCCTTTCAGGGAGGTTAATTGTCCAAATTAGCAAATTAAATTGTTGACAGCTTTACCTGTTATCGTTCTGACGATCGCGACGATTGGTACTCTATTGCCGGTTGAAATTAGCTTGTTTGCATGCATTTGGATGTCAAAAAATCTTATTTTTGTATCAATCTCACCTCCTGTTAGTAACTTCAAGGGGTTACCGCTAGCACTGCCAGAATGATTGACAGGCAATCAAGTAAGCCCTAATGACTCAAGCAATCAGTGGCCACGTCAATGGGGCTATCAGTTTTTTTCACCACTGGGTGGCGCGCGTGTTTTAGTTGGGGTACTTTTGCGCATGCGCGTACTTTCTCGTGTGTTTGCAGTTTCATTTTTAATCTGACGCTGTAAATATCGCTCTAAATAATGCCAGGATACTGTTGTGTTCCGGAATGTACATCGTCAACAGCAGGTCATTCTTTTCCGAAAGACACAAAGCTGAGTTACCAGTGGAGAGTTGCCATCAGGAGGGTTGATTCTTCATCAAAAACACTATGGAAACTGTAGTGTCGAGGGGTCATTGCATGACCCGGAAGCGTGTCACGGCGCATGCGTAGTAGTGAGTAGAAGTTGAGAGCGTTGGAGTTGAGCATGGCGCGTTCAAGCGCATGGTGCTGAGTTGTGGTGAAGAGAGAATTAACAAGAAAACGAGGACTTGGATGCCTATCCAGAAAAGGTAGGCACTTTACTTATTCATAGGCCAGTTGTAACGTACAACCCGGTTTCTATATTGGTGGCAGCCGGGCCGGATTTGTGCCACATTTGGGCAGAAAAATTACGAATTTTTCTGCTGAGGAGTTTTTCAGCCACGGAGCTGAACTCCGCACTCAGGCACGCTACCCTACCATTTTAATGTTTATTGTTGTATAAATTGTATATGAGGAAACCCCAGCACGGTCTGGCGAGTGTTTTTAGAGTGTTTTTACAGTAGTTTCTTACAAGTTTCAAGGAGTTTTCTTGAATTTTCGGCGGCACGTGCGCCAAGGGAAAAACAAAATGGCGACGCACGCCAGGATTTTCATAAATTATGCAAATGTAAATGAGTTGATGCGGACTCCAGGTCTCACGGAAGACCAAGTGTTTAAAATAGCCGAATTGAGGGAACAATTTGGAAATTTAAATGTGCAGCAAGTGGAAAGTGCTTTGTGCTGCAGACTGGCTCCTCGTACGCTGGATATGGTGGACTTTGAGCCGAATCAGCGCTTGGGTGTGGGCAGCACGGCTGTTTCACTCAGGGAAAGGAAGGTGCAGGAGACAGGAGGATCTGGAAACTGGCTATGGAGATTTTTCCGGTTTCTTTTAGGACTGTTCTTCGGATTTTCTGCTCAGGAGGAGAGCAACGCTTTCAATAGCGAAAGTGCGCCTCACGGATGTGGCACGCGGCAGCTAGGAGGCTGTGAGGGTCAAATGAGTGCACATCGTAACTCGGAGGCCACGGTGCCGAAGAGGTTATTCGAGGACAGTGGACTGGAGGGAGCGAATTCGCCTCAACTTGTCAAACGGAGCCCAGGTAAAAATGTAGTTAAGAATGTAAATAGTGGGGTTCAGCAGGGGGGTCCTTATGTTCCGTATACACCTAGCCCCATGGGGGGTGGGGTAGCATTAGGTCCCGGGAGTCAGGATAGGGCTGTTTACACCCCTGAATTGTTTACACCTAGTCCAGGGGGGGGCGTTGTAAGGGAGACTCCTATGTCCGGGGATGTCCGGGGGGAGGGGTATGCTATTGGCCC
>NW_019775651.1:228678-241860 GCF_001039355.2 Lingula anatina | reverse complement strand
GTGATAATAGCATGAAAATGTTCTTGAACTCTTCCCTTTCCACCTTCTCTGAAATCGTAGGGGGTTGGAAAAATAATGTATCGATCTGCAAAGTAGCCAAAAGGGATCGAGTCTGGAAGGGTTCGGTACGATCACTTCAAATGGACCTACCGATTTCCCGTATGTGGAAAAAAACGTACATCACCCACACTTAAAGCATCGGTCACATCCGGTCGTACGGGCTCTTACGGGCTGTTTGCGTCCAAATCTCACGTCCCACGCAAGTCCTTCTTGCGAAATTTGGAGTTCGCAGACCGCCCGTAAGCAGGTACGGAAGATGTTGGACAAAAGATTCTACGAATAGCCTGCGAACAGCAAGGCCGCAATTGTAACTTGCTCCCCTCGAACGGAGTTAGCAATAGAGACACGCGTTGTGCAAGCAATGAAGCAATGAAGGCGCACGCCCTCACAACTAACGAACAAAGTCGAGAGCACACCGGAAATGCCTCGCACGTGCGTCACCCCCACGCCTGCTGTATAAAAGGCGTGCTCACGACGCACGCTCGTGTCCTTACAATGAACGTTGACTGTGTAACGTGTACAAGAATTTTCAAAATGTTCAATTTTTCTCAATTGAGTTTGTAATATGCCTCCAAACGGCAAGAGAAAGAAGCTTACATAGTAAAAAAAGGGAGGAGGAAGAAGAAAAAAGAGGAGAACAGGAAGCAAAACTGACGTACGCCGTGTGAGGCAAGTGTGAAGCAAAACTGACGCAAAAGGGCACTACTTTCGCCGTGCGTTGCAGTGGTGAGTGTGTGCCACGTACACAGGAAGAAAGACAAACTCGAGAAATGAGTACAATTTCCACTGACATCGCTCCTTGCAATTAGCGTCCCTGCTTGAAAGGACATCTCATGTGGCCTTTGCGACTCGCAAGGCATACTTTACCTTTACGACCTCCACGGCCTCCGCAATACCCAAAAATCGCAGGGGACGTACGATCTGGAAATTCGTGCGTCCGGCTATGACCGAGGCTTAATGCAAGCGTACTTGCCACAGCTTGTAGCCACTTACTATTAAAAAAAACATACATAAAACCGTATACAAGTTCATTGTGCGGCACCAGTGACAGATGTAATCTAGTTTTTTTTTACCTCCATTTCTTTTAAGATAACCGATGAATAAGTCTCTTTTCGGCAAAGTATCTATTACGGCCAAATGGGCTCCTTCACTCAAACACTTGCGGCGGGAATCTTCCCATGTTAGGGCGCTCTTGTCAATGCGCATACAGTATGATCCTACAGGTTCGTAACGGCTAGGACAAGAAAATGCCGCAAAGCTTGACATCAGACGGCATACAAAAATCAATCCCAATGATACGACCAAAGTTAAGTGTTTCATTGCGAAAATAACAGAAAGCCATATACTGGTGCAGAGAGCTACATTCAGTGCAAGGTCTACTGCCTAATGTAGGACAGGGGGAGCTTTTTATGTCCTTATCTGGTTCAGCTGACTAACTGTCTGACCCTTGGAACTCGGGTCTTTACTTAAAACTGATTGTCAATAAGATTTATACAAACCGATATCAGACTAATGTTAACGAACATTTCGGGAGACATATTATTGCTAAAAGAGTTGTTAACATAATGGCCATGCACGCATTAATAAGAACATTCAATCAATAGCACAATTATTTATACATGTTGCACGTCTCCGTGGCGTAGACAGGGACCTGTTAAGGAGTGACTGCGGGTGCGTTGTCTCTAAGTACTATTATATAATTATCATGAACTAATAGATACGTTTGAAAATGACATACAAAGGTAAATTAAAGATAACTTCTCATGTCGTCAAAGCAAGTATCTTAACATGTTTACATGCAATACTTCAACAGTAGCGGCGAGCATTGGGAGAAAAAAGAGGGAGAGCAAATATACAACAAAGACATGTTTCCAATTTTGGTAGTTGTTGTTTTGCTTTAAAAAGGTATTTTTAACAAAGCGATTGATGAAGAGTCATTGATGACAGAATGGAGACAAAACTGTTAACATCATGGAAGACTCTTCTCACCCAGCATCATCACAGTTTACGTTTTTTTTCAAGCAGTAATATACCTTAAAATTAAAGGCAGAAACGGTTTTTAAACATTTCCATCCGAGTGCAGTGACACAGTTGAATTTGATCTCTTAACCATATTATTAATTTATCTATTGTATTACTTAACTGTGTATATGATCAAACTTGCTCCACAAGGAACATGATTTCCGATTTTTATAATTGGCTAAATAAACTTTTTTTCTTAAAATCTTAAATCTTCTTTTATTTTAACTAAAAAAAGTTTACACTTATGCCATCTAACCAACTAAATGTTCCATTGAATCTTTGGGTCGAAGTGCGCAAATGAACGGTCTAATTTCCCAGCAGGGGGAGCCTTTCCACAGAAACGCTCCACTCTTCCCGCTTAATTCGATGCAGTCGGTAAGGGAGCGCGCGGACGGATATCCGGTTGCCCAGATGGTGTAACCACCACCACCACCACCGAGCTTGGTGCCGCCATTGTTCAATAATATTGGCTTTTTATTGTACGTCCCAATAAGGATTGTTATTTTAATATTAAATCATCATAGAATAAGTTCAATGATCTAACTGATGACGGGATAACGTACGCTTGAGCACGTAGATTTAAATAGAGAGGTGCAGAATGATAATTGTCATATATATTATTATGATTATTATTAAAACACATCCGTTTCTTGACTATTTTGACAAACGTTTAATTTTGTTAACTAGTTCATATATTGGCATTCTAGTCCCCATTTCCATAGACAGCATACGTGTACGTAGATCAACTCAACTTGTAGGCGGCTTAACAGATTAACACACCCCTCCTGGTGTTAAGTAGAAGAAAGAAAATCTGGTAATTGAGCAAGTACGTTGGAAACAAGAGGAGGCGTGTCGTTCAGTAGATTGCACTTAGCAAGAGACCCTGCAGAGTTGGATCGATCTACGTTGACCGATGGTGTGTGTGGGAATGCGGCCTTACATATACCTCACTGTGTAAATAATATTTACCTATCCAATATTCAGCAGCTGCAGACAAGAACCTAATGATGTTCTGGTATTCGTATCTGTTCTTTACTGTCATCAGGTGAGACAGCGGAGACAGGGAGGTACACGCCTTCATGGACAGAAAATAATTGTATGTCTCTGTCTTTGGGTCGGAGATGTACAGGCACAAGCTGTCGGTGACCTCAGTGAACCCATCAGGACAGAGTTTGGCTGTAAACGGTAAAAATGATCAGGTAATGAAAACAGCACAGAAGGAATACAAAACAAAATACAAAAAAAATAAAAATAAAACAAAACAAAACAAAACAAAACAAATACACTAGTTTACGTTTTATAGTTTACGTCGTGCATATTTTGAATCGTATATAGCCAAATTGCAACATATTCTGACAAATAAAGCCGACTTGCTTATATGTGATTGTTTATATCAAAATACCAACATTGTACACATACCTGGACACGGCTGACCTTTGCACGTTTCAACCTGAACTAATTGTCCTAGGCAGCCCTTACCACCATTGGATGGTGGTGGACTATTACACGCCCTGTGTCTTGTCCTGTTGCCTTGACCACAGGTTTTACTGCACATTGACCAGTGTGTCCAGACACTCCAGGCTCCGTCCACTGTAATGGAAGCAAAGTGATATATGGTTCTGTTGTCCATGCAGTTCTATAATAAAAGGAAAGTCATGTAAACCGCGAGCGCCACGCTAAATGGAAATTGATCAATGCACGATATATATATATATATATACTTTATTCTCCGATATATATATATATATATATATATATATATATATATATATCGGAGAATAAAGTCAATACACCATGAAAAAGTGCTCCACCCATGGTGGCGGCCCGTGGGGAGCTAGTATATAAAATCAAGGATAAGAATAAATGAGACTTATCTCTCCATTTTATTAAAAAATGCCCTATGTCCGTTTCGGCCCTGAGGCCTCGTCAGGGGCGAAAACAAAACAAAATACATAACGTGAATGGCCTCAGGGCCGAAACGGCCGTAGGGCATTTTTTAATAAAATGGAGAGATAAGTCTAATTTATTCGTATCCTTGATTTTATATATATATATATATATATATATATATATATATATATATATATATCTGTTTTGAACAATCAGTTTGTGAGGTACCTGTGTAAAAGTCTCGCACATAAGGGAAATGGAAGATAAAATGAGGTCATGTAAATGTCTAAAAGAGAATTTGATAAAGCACCGTCTACCATTGTACACTGTACCTGTACATGTATATCTGCATGATTTAAACAAATTATGTTTTGTAACGTGAATGTCAAAAGCGAACATCATTACAGATTTAAATATTTTATTTGATTCTAAATATAATAATTAAGTTTTCGATGAGGAGATGGTGAATATTATAATATCATTGATAGTGTGCAATCGTTCTGGCATACAGCTGTGTACTTCGGAGGCCACATTTTGGGGACCTGGCGTGTCTGCGCGAGTTGTGTTATCATTCATGTCATTAAAGTGACCTTGTTTCGGTGTATGTATGAGACTTAAATAACACACTGATTCTATTAAACAAAATTATACAGATAAGATATAGCTGAGTAGTTAGGAATGTGGTTTTCGACCTGCAAATTGAGAGGCGTTATATACTTTTTAATGTAATTTTTTTGGATGAACCTTGAACATTTTGAGGCGCAGTCTTAGTAAGCTGCTATTTTTAGCCACTGACTGGGTCCGATGTACAATTCTTGCTAAACGTAGCAAGAGCTGTACACAGGAGCTGTTTTTTAACTATTTACTCTGATTGGAATTTTAATGACGACCATTTTATTATGTAAAACTTGTTGATATTATAATTTCATCTCGGACCTTTGTAAGCAAATTTTAATGACGATTATAAAAACTTGAAAACCCAAAGCAATGTTTACGAATTATTTATTAATGCGCTAGATACATTTACATAACATATCAATTGTTTTTCGTTGAACTATAAAGAATACTTTATTTTAAGACACTAGATATCTAAGGGTTCAGTGGACACACCGTCTTCTATCACTTTTCTTTTACAATAAAAATAACTAAAGGCATCTCTGCGTTGAACGTAGGAATACATCGTGTTGTTGAATAAACGTATCCCCCTATTTATACCACTGCCGCTTTGTTTATTTAAAAGTACATCTAAATACTTTTGTTCATTTATAACATTGGAATTTCTATTGACTCCTTTGCAGCTAAATTTCGATTTGGTGTCTTCCCCAAAACAGTAGTAGGTTTTACTACACAGGCCAACGATACCGTCACCAACCCACTCGGCTTTGAACAACCCGGGCGTCCGTTTGTCGTACGCCTTGTGCTCTGGGGTATCAGTACGCGGAAACCACAGATGTTTCTCGGCTTCGTACTGCGCTCTCATGTGAGGTTTTACTACGTCTTCTAAGCTATCAGCCGAAAAGGCGATGTAAGCGGAATCCGTGTCCATTTCGCAGTATTGGAAATCGGACGGATCCACGAATTTTTGCATGAAGTCGTAGTAAAACTCCAACATGCGTAGCTTGGCGTACTGATACACCATCACGCCTATGTGTAGAGGAAGGTCTAATTTGATGATTTTTTTGTTTAGCTCGACCTCATACACGTTTTCTGTAATTCGATCTAAACGTCGAAAACGGTGACTGTTGACTTTACGAGAGGCTGTTGCCTCACCGCAATACTCGGTGTCGCGGTGCCTTTCTTTGTTGGTCACCGTTTTCCCGTAGCCCGAGTTGCCAATGAGCTTCATGGTGTCGGCGACGATGGCTTTGGTCTTGTCTCTGTCTCCCTCCCTGCGAGCGTCACTCACGGCGTTTCCGAAATGCTCGAAACAGGCTTTCGGGGTGTACTCGATTACCTGGTGGATGCGCGTCACGCAAAGACCGTGTTCCAAGTACCATTTCAAAAGCGGGGTCGCCAAAACGATTTTTTCTCCGAATAAACTCCCGATCAACGAACGTCTCGGCACACTCATAATGTTATTTTCCTCGGCAAAGTTTTTCATGTAAGGACCGATGTCGTCGCGAGAAATAGTCGTGTTTTTGAAAACGGGTGGCATTTCGGAGAATTTGTGTCTGAGGTTGGACGGGACCTCTATGTCGCACTCGACGAATCCAAACAGTTTGTCCCCGAGGACGGCGTCTAGGATCTCGTCGAACGTGAGCCGATACCTATGCTCCGTGGGGAGCGTGTACCGCTTTCTGAAAGTTTTCACTTCATCGCTTTTGCGTTGAAGTTTTTTCCAATCGCACTCCCACATTTCGACGAGGTCGTAGCCGCACTCCCGAATGTACTCGCTATTAATTTCAGTTTCGATGCGTAAAGATTCCATAGTGACCTTTTTCGTATCGTTTATTTCCCTGTAGGTGCCATCTTTGTTTCGGTTCAAATGACACCGATGACCGTGGAAATAACACCCATGGTACTGATACACTGTCTGCGTTTCTCGACAAAACCCATCCACCGGTAGCCGACGGCACCCGACGCGCTTTTCTGTACCGTTGAACTGATGCCGGATTTTCTGACCTGTGGAGTGTGCAACCCAGTCCAACCACATCGTTGCCTCGCGTCCTCGCGGGTGAGAATATTCGCGCGTATAGTCGGACTCTTCGCGTCTGCGGATAAACGTGCCCGTTGGCATAGGTTGCATGAGGTACCACAGGTATAGCGCGTTGGCGTCGTACCCAACGATCTTTTTGCACAGCTTGGGCGCTTCAGAATTCGCCTTTCTAAGAAAGGTCTCATTCTTCTCGTGATAGCGGTGGAAGATGATGCTGGGACCGCCCACGATGGCGTTTTTCAGAAGATAGTAAAGATCGCTGTGCTTATCGTCGAAAAGGGTAAAAAATGCGTCACCTACATTTTGAAAGAGGTACTTCAACGTTAAACCCGGCACGCTGATACCGTCTTTAAACATATCGATACCTCTTTCTTGGTAGAAGGCGAACATTTTTTCCACCGCTTCCAGCATCGGTTCAACGTCTTTGTTGTTGTACCAGATGAGGAAATCGCGCATCGTCTGCATACCGTTTTCTACCCACACGCGTTGGCACTCCGCGTAATCTTCCTCTGTGATATTACTCTGTTTTAGTTTTGAGTAAAACTCTTCGCGGGGAGGGAGATTAGGGCATTCGAGCTTGTCCAAAGAGTCCATCCACTCGTAAGGGAAGAACCCCTTGGACTCTGTGCATTCGAACGCCTTCAAGAACTGACCATAGCTGCATCCGGGAGCCAAATAGTTACAAATGTCCAAAAGTTTCAGGCGTTCCGATTTCAACACCATGAAATTGTTGTTGCGTTTTACGACAAATTTCAATGTGTCCGCCAACAAAGGCAAAAACAGCGTTTTCATGGCGTTGAGATCGTAATGCCCGCTATTGAAACCTAAGACGGGTAATTCCATTAAATATTGACTAAATCTACGGATAAGTTTTGATAAGTAATGTTTTTTTGTTAAGTCTTCTACATCTTCGTCCTCGCTTTCCTGTAGCATTTGTTCAATGTCTTTTTCTTTTTTTTCGTTAAGCTTTTCAAACACCCATGTAAACTTGTCCCTTTGAAGCTTTTCGGCCGCGCGGCTCATGTCTTGTAGGGTTATGACGAACATTTGTACAGCTAACGAGGGCTCGCCGTTGGAAATAATGCATTTCGGCTTCGTGTGACCCGGCACGTTGCTGCACACGCTGACGCTGAGGAAACGATGTTCGTGTTCTAAACTCAGCTTTTCGCTGTGCTGCGGCTCCTCCGTGCGGGGTAGCAGACACTCGATATCGAACGCGGCCCGGTATCGATAGTACCTGTCTTCCTCGGGGACGAAAATGCCCTCGTCTTCGAGGAGGTCGAATACGGTTTGCTGGGGAGTGTACGCCTTGCCAGGAAAACGGTGTTCGACGAGGACGTCGCAGGTCTGTTCGTGACGCTGAAGGCACCACTTGCTTTTGAACATTTTGCTGCACCTCGAACAGCAAAACGAGCGGCAGTATTTGTCCACGTCGCTGATGTACGAAAAATGATTTTCGTGCACGTTCAGCGACATGGTGTCGTCGTACCTGTCAGTAGAGCGACGAACGAGTTCTGCAAACACGTCACCGTCTTCGTTTTCCTGCAATTCGTACACGACAATGTTTACCTCGAACAGGGCTTCCATCTTGTGCAGTTGATGGACCGGCACGCCTTTGAAATTTTTGCGTTTTCGTCCAATGTACTCTTCGAAGAGTTTTTTGGTCGTCTTTTCAAGACCCGCAACGGACGAACCTCTGTGCAAGGCGAGGCACCGAAAGAGACAGAGGTTGTCGCGGTACGTTTTTCCTCGGTTGTTTTTCTGCAGAGCAACGAGACCCTTGTTGTGTAGCACGTAGTCAGGCAGGTCGACTCCGCAACCGATGGGGTGGTCCTTTAGCTTCGTCACGTAAAACGTGGCGTTGGTGACCGTGTCTACCACCCACTTCGAATTGGGCCGCTCCTGCCGAGCGCACTCCAAGATATCTCTGGTAGTCACGTGCTCAAAGAAACCATCGAGATCCTGGCGGTGGCGGATCACAGCGGGCGCTTCTAAGAAGCAATGGTTGTTGCTGCTGGGGTGGAAGTACCTCAACTGCCCGGTCTCGTTATTTCTTAGGAAAAAACCGTACGACACGTTGATCTTGAAGGCCGTGCGTTGGTCTTCCAAGATCCGCTCTAGGTCGTCTCGAAGGGCATCGGGTTGAAGAGTGGTCAATCTAACGTTGTACCAGTCTTGGAGTTTGTTACCCCTCGAGGATCTGGTCCGTATGCTGTTCCAGTGACTTTCGTACGCTTCGGCGACTGACGAGTCGACGTCCGGGGGCAGAAGATTGTCGGGCATGACGACGCGGTCGGCGGCTCCCGACCCCTTTTGAATCCTGGGTCTTTTCACCGGGGCCTCTGGTTCCGTTTCTTCGCTCGAGGTCCCCGGGTGGAGGCGTCGATGCCTGTTCATGTTATCTCGACGAGCAAAGGTCTTCCCACATTCGGGGCATGCTACCTCCTTTTCCTTCGTGTGGGTGAGCCTGTGGCGTTTAAGGTCGCCAGCACGATTAAAAGATGCTCCGCACACTTCGCATTTGTTGTGCACCATGGTCGCTATCGATCTGAAATGAGAGATAAATGTAGACTGTTATGAAATTCAAGAAAATATAATGCCGTTGGTTGAAATGACCCACTGGTGTTTTGTATGATTGGTTGACATATATGTCAATTTTGACTGGTTATTTTTCTGGAACGGATATTACCACAGTTTTGATTGGCTAACGAAAAGAGTATAAGAACAAACGTTACAATTTCATCGGGCATTTGAAGAATGGATGACAGCGAAGTATTCACCGATTGTGCACCCGAAGACAAGCCCTCGCATTTTCGAATACCCTATTGTAGGGAGGAAGATCGGATACTCAGTTTTCTAAACTGGCCCGGTAAACTTCTCATTAATCCCATACCTCTAGCCATCAGCGGGTTTTACAGGGACCAAGAGGCGTCAAATACAGACGATGCTTCAACTGTCGGGTCAGTCTTAGAAACTGGGACCCGTTGAGAGATGCGGCGGACGTCGAACACGAGCGCCACAGTCCGCAATGTACCATGAATAACGTCGACAAGAGATTCAAGAACCCTCTAAATGTTCCATTGACCCCCGAAAAGCGACACGAATTAGTGCAGCTGTTTGTCTCGATTGAAAAGAAAACTAACTACACACCCAGTACAGTGAAAACACTGTTGAACATAGGTTTTGATGAGGTGGATCACGATCCATGGCCTAGGCCGTATACCCTATTCTGATTGGTTTAAAAAAAAGTTACCCTGTATTATTTTTTTCGTCATCGAATGAGAGTGTCTATTTAACGTTTTGCGTTCTTAGAGAACTGTTATGGCAAGTCCATCCATTAAAATCGAGTGCGATGATATTAAGTGTGTAGTTGCGTGTTGTCAGGGACAGACAGATGTTGTCAACGACCAAAGAGATGAAACGGAATGCGACAAAGAAACCGAGCAACGACCTTGCACATGTACAAGAATACGGCATTACATCAAAACCTTACTCTGTAGTGTGAAACAAAACGCAGACAACTAAAAAAACGTCATCATGCGAAAAAGTGAACCACCAAACAGTAGGATAGATGGTTACTTAAAAAAAATATATTACGATCCTTCCAATCCAGCTAGTTTTGGAAGCGGGTCGAAATTATACGAAGCGGCAAGAAGAGATAAAAAGAAAATCACGCGTAAGCAAATCGAAGAGTTCTTGGCAAGACAAGATACATATACGCTACACGCTAAAGTCAGAAAACGATTCCGTACCAACCGCGTTGTTGTTGGTCGTACGGATCAGCAATGGCAAGCCGACTTAGCTGACCTCAGCAAATTATCAAAATACAATAAAGGAATGAAATTTTTGTTAACTGTGATTGACGTATTTTCAAAGTACGCGTGGGCCGTGGCCATCGAATCAAAAACTGCTAATAGCGTGCTACAAGCTTTCAGTGGTATTTTAGCGGGAGGTCGAAAACCGACGATCCTACAAACAGATGCTGGAACAGAATTTACAAATAGAAAATTCCAGGCATACTTGAAAGAACAAGGAATAACCTTTTTTACAACAAAGTCGGAACGAAAAAGTTCGATCGTGGAACGTTTTAACAGAAGTTTGAAATCTTTTATGTTTAAATATTTCACCGCTAACAGTACGCTGACGTACTTACACGCACTCGACCAACTGCTGACGGGGTACAACGGGGCTAAACACCGGAGCATCGGTATGTCGCCGACAGAGGCCTCGAAAGAAAAAAACTCAGACGCAGTATGGAAAAACCTTTACGGGGATATGAATTTTGAAAAAGCAAAGTTTAAATTCAAGGTGGGAGACACAGTAAGGTTGAGCAAACATAGGTCTCCCTTTGCGAAAGGCTACGAGCAGGGTTGGACGCAGGAGTTGTTTACGATAAAGCAACGTTTAAACAGGTCACCGCCGGTGTACAAGGTGGAAGATTACGAAGGAGAAGAGATAGAGGGTGTCTTGTACGAGCCTGAAATGATTCGCGTCGTGAAGAAAGACGATGTGTATAGAGTAGAAAAAATTATAAAATCCAGAGGCAAGGGTAAATCGAGGGAACATTTCGTTCAATGGCGAGGTTACCCGAAAAAATTTAATAGTTGGGTCAAAGCATCAGACGTTAAAACGGTATAAACGATATTTCGTTTTGTCTGCAACTTCAGTTGGAGCGATGGCCTCGTCCTTTCACGTTATCCTACCATCCAACAGCAGTTTTAAATATTTTCCGAACAACAGAGCCGAGTCATTCCAGACAAAATTGTCATCAACCTTGCATTTAGACGGCGACTACGAAGTTGCATTAGTGGAACTACAATACCCAAAAACGTGGAAAAATGTAAAAGACAGTGCCGTGACGTATTACGATGGCTTGAAGACAAACACATTAACTATCCCTGGTGGATATTATCGAACGGTCAATGACCTCATAACCACAATCCACGATGAACTATCAACTATTGGAAAAACAAACATCACATTAGGGTATAATATTATATCGAGACGGGTCACAGTTCATTTACGTTCCGGTGCAAGTTTTGATTTTACCGGCGATGTAGGAAAAATGTTAGGTTGGGCAACGGACACTCGGGTAACTTCGGACGCGATAGCTCCTCACCCTCCCAACATGACGCTGGGTTTTAATTCGCTCTATGTATACGCAGATATCATACAAAACCAGTTGGTGGGGGATGCGTCTGCAAATTTACTGAGGATCGTCGGCGTCGACAGTAAACATGAGGAAGTTGTTACAAAAACATTTGATTCGCCTATTTACATTCCTTTGAGTCAACATCACATTGATACCATTCGAATAGATATAAGTCGCGACACGGGTGAACTTGTGCATTTCGATAGTGGGAAGACGATTGCGACGTTACATTTTCGACGAAAAAGCTTATTGTAATAATGGATCCTGTTTATCAAGCATTAGTGAGAAGATACGATGCACAAGCAGGCGGGGGGTCTATACACAAGTTTCACGGTGCAAGGACACAACGCGGTTATGGGAGACTACTTCAACCTCGACGTGCTGAAATGCTGGAATTAAAAAGACCAACCAGTCAGACCACAGCAAAAGGAAAACCTAAAAAGAGGCGTGCACCAGACTTGTATGTGAATGGTGACGTCGTAAGAAAAACTTTAAACTCCATGACTATAAATAAGAACAGTGCACCTAAAAAAGCCAGAAGAACTAAAGTAACGAAGACAAAACGGTCACGTCCAGCCAAGACGCGAGATACAAATTTTTAGTCATGAACAACCCAATCGTTAAAACAGAACTTGATCTATTTTCTAATATACGAGAAGCTTATCAAACGGATATTATATCTACCGCCGATGAAGAGGTCCGCCCGACGTCTGCTGTTTCAGATGCAAGCAACGTTGTCGAATTCGTCATAAAAGGCACACCTGACGAATACATAGACCCCACTCATATTAACCTGTTCGTAGAAGGCAAAGTCGTCAAGGCAGATGGAAGTGATCTTGATCCCGGTCAAAACACATGCGTCGTGAACAACACGCTTCACTCGTTATTTTCATCGGTGGACGTGGAGCTGAACGATTATTTGATAACCCCGAGTCAAAACACCTACCCTTATCGAGCGTATTTAGAAAACCTATTGTATCATGGGAGTAATGCTAAAAACACGTGGATGACGAGTGAGATGTGGTACCAAGACACAGCAGGTCAAATGAATGATACAGATGTTGATGGTGATCCGGGAAATGATGGGTTGACAGCACGCTACGCTTGGTTTCAACGAAGCAGAAATGTGGAGATGTATGGAGGGTTAAAAATAGATTTGGCAAACCAGGACAAGTTGCTGCTTAATAACGTAGATGTGCGAATTAAGCTGAGGAGAACACCGCATGCGTTTTGTTTGATGTCAGATACCCAAACAAAAGACGAAAAATTTCTGATCAAAAACATATCTCTTTTCGTAAGACGAGTCAAAGTCTCTGATAGGTTGAAGTCGGCCCACGACACCATATTAACCAAACATTTGGCCTGTTATCCTATGACCAGAAGAGAGGTCAAGGTCATCAAC
>NW_019775651.1:205036-227047 GCF_001039355.2 Lingula anatina | reverse complement strand
AGAGCTTAAACAAAATCTGGAAATGCTCTCAATATAGTATAAAAACCAAACTCAGAATATTTGAGAGCTGTATACTATCAACTCTTCTCTATGGTTCGGAATGCTGGCGCATAACTGAAGAAGATATAAAAAAGTTGTCTACTTTTCACACTTCAAGCCTCAGAAAAATATTAAAAATATTTTGGCCAAGAACTATATCTAATGATGATCTGCTAAAGCAAACAAACCAGAGAAGTATAAGTGAAATCATCAGGACAAGAAGATGGAAATGGATTGGCCATGTTCTGAGGAAAGACCCAAATTCCACCACTAAAGTAGCCATGTACTGGACACCAGAGGGGCATAGAAAAAGGGGCAGACCCAAGACCACATGGAGGAGGACAGTTGAAGCAGAATTGAAACAACTGGGTGAAAGTTGGGGGACAATTCAACACCTAGCGAGAGACAGAGAGGAGTGGAGGACCTTTGTTGACGCCCTAGACGCCCAACGGCGTAATAGGAGATAGTAGTAGTAGTAAAATTGTTAGCGTTTTGTTTGAGTGATAATATTGTTGTAAAGCAAATGCCATACACTTTCGATAATTACAAAACAATTCAGACGGAATCAAATGTGTAGGAAATTATTGAGTCCAGGTTGGATTTCTTTGGGTGTCAACGAGTGTAGAGATTGTTCTTTAAGTAAGAGAGGATGGAACATTTCAAGGTTATATATAGTAGGATGTGATTGGTTAATTTTTCAGTGGATT
The DNA here is from genome assembly GCF_001039355.2 of Lingula anatina. The sequence goes on along the minus strand of NW_019775651.1, from coordinate 226,301 downwards.
TGCACGTTTGTGACACGTGTGGGGCTCATGCATACTCGAGGTGGTCAGGGTCCAAGCATGAGTAATTCGGAAAATATTTTAAATATTCTAAATTAAAAGCAAGCTTACTGAAATTACTAAATGAGGAAATATTGAATAGCGTTTTGTAATATGAGAATAGAAAATTCTTTGGGAAAATAGAGTCTATAAATACTTGTAGATTCTGTGAAAAAGAGAGTCGGTGAATAAATGTTCGAAAGCTCCAGACTGTTGTCGTAATTTTTTACCATAACAATACTTTGGCATTTGAAAGACAGGAACAGTATTGAAAAAACACACACGTTGTTTGCGTGTCCATAGCTGTGATCTAGATGACCACAATATGCTGTATGAAAGCTTGACAAAAATCCTCTACCTATACCGAATGAAATGTGCTTAAGCTTCTTCTTGCATTCTTTTTGCAAAAAATGTCACTCGAAGTCTTTAACTTTAAGTGTAATAATTCGTCTTTCATTCCAAGGGAGATAGGTGTATTGCATAGATGTTTTTTAGATTGTTATATCTGTTGAAAATATTTGGATTTTAGACAATGAACAATAATAATGATAACAATAATGTTATTATTATAATTTTTTAATTACTATTTACATATATATATATATATATACACCCTAGACACGATTTTATAAAACGCATTTAAATACGTTTTTAGAATTCCATTACACATCTGAGAAAATTAGCAAAAAAATACTGTGTAGACCAGTTGATTATAGTACATAGGTGCAAATGTGTATTAAATGTCTAATTTCATGGTATATTTCATATTTTATATATTACAGTACACTGTTGAAGAGGGATCCTTTAACTATCTTTGTTGTCTGTGTGGTAATATGTGTATATTCAGTTTGAAATAAATTATATCATGGTATGACAATTAAGTGTTGTTTTCTTGAAGTCCTGAAATTCATTCAATCAATGTGATTTGAAGACAGTTACCAAATGCTAAGGAACAAGAAGTAAATGTCCATTTATTTTGGTCTTGAGAACTAACTTGTGTTGAGAGAATGCAGCATGACATTATTGTCTGAAGACATGGGCATACAGAAAAAGCAGCATTGACAATCAAAATTACCTTCATTAAGTATACATCTCTACCATTGAATATAAAGTTAGTAATATCTATACGTTCTATGGTGAGAAAAACATATTAAAAGCACATAAATAGCCTGGTAACTAAAAACAGCATATAAAAGAAGGTGCAAATTTTGGGTTTAGGACATCTTTATTCCAACATCAGTAAGTAAACTATTTACGAATACCTAAAATACTGACACATTTTAGTAATGATACTTTTAAGTTTAAATTTCAAGGCTAAGTGTCTTTGGCACGAAATTTAAGATAGGAAGTAAAATTGAGTAGTTTTTTTTTTTTTTTTTTTTGTGCTATTCATTTTATCTCTGTGCATGTGTTGTCGTTGTAATAATCACAGATTGTGACCTGACCTAACACACCTATCGCAATTCGGTTGTATTAGCTCTCAAATGAACCTTGAATGTAGTTGGAAAACTAGGAATATCGATAATGCTGTCAGAATGCAATCAGAATATTTGGAATACACTTCGAATACCGAATGACTGTAGACCGATTGCTGGCTGAAATAGGATTTCGCCAGCCATCGAGATGCATTCGAGTTGCATTCCAGCTCAATTAAGGCACATGCGGAACATTCCAGGGGGGATTTGAAGTGTCTTGCCATTTCGGTTCTCCTTCGAACACGAATGCTGTTGGAATGCCCTAAGATAATAAGAATGCATTCATAGTGCAGTTAGAATACACTTACCTGTAGAATGCCATTCGGTATTTCTTCACTTGGAATGCACTTTGCACGTTTTGAGCATAAGCAAAAAAATTCCGACCGGACACAAGAATGGGCCCATATATTTGGAATGCACTCAGAAATTTTAGAATACAATGCAAATGTCCAGGAATATGCAAAGAATTCTCATTCCGATTATTTTCTAGCTCATTCCGCGTCTAGTGTGATTAAGGCATTATTTCTAAGATTTACTTCCATCTTAATATAGCTTACGATTGTTGAACAAGATCGAATCACTTTTAATTACGTGTCTCTGTGAATATTTATTTTGGAATGAATAATTCCACAAGCGAAAAATGTGCTGTGTACACAAAATTCGTAATGAAAATGATATGATTAGAACCGCAACCTACAAAATTAATGACAAAATTATATGTCATATGTAAATTCCGATTTATTTTGCTCTTGAAAACTTGTCTTGAAAAAATGATGAATAACATGATACCTTGACATAGGCATAAGGAAAAAGCAGCGCAGTATCTCTCTTCAATATCAAGTAGATAATGCAAATAATACGTTATCCTATACTGCAAAAATATCAAAATAAAGCACAAAATAGTTTGCTTAGAGATAAATGACACCTAAATTGAACTTTCAGTACAAAGCTTAATAAGGCTTAAAAATGTTAAGTATATATATACACGTATGTGATTTTGATATCATATAAATTCTACGTAATAGATTTGATCTGTAACAAATGAAAGCCAAAATTTAAATTTATAAATCACAAGTTATTGTAAATTTGCACATCTAACAGTACAATGCACATCTAACGGTACAAACATTAAGGAATGACACAGCACACCATACACGTATGAAATTTAAAAAAGCTTGGGTTTTAATCTGTTCTTTTTGTACTGCCGGTATTCCCCTACTTGTAGGGGGCCTTCCCGTACCTCATATCTTTGGCTATATACAAGTATGGGCCCAGTTTTAATAAGGACGTTTAGCACTAACTAGTGGATACCTAATACCATTACCTAAAAGATGGTAAAATTGTGTTTCATAAACAGTGTTCAAACAGCTTATTATTTAACTGGCCAGTGTTTAACTGGATAAAATAATTATTTAGATGTCAGTTAACTAACGGCAATTTCATACATTGTTTAGTTAGCGGGTTTTACGAGGATTTATCCACTGGTTAGAGTTAAATACTGGTTAGTGCTAAACGTCCTTTATAAAACTAGGCCCTGGTTTTTTATATATACATGTAATCATATAAAAATTGAATTTGTAAAAAGAAACCGATACATTGAAGCTGACACAAGTAATAACACAACAAGTGTAAACACCTGTACCTGATGCTCATTCTTCCTTTCAAATATTATGCATCACACATTTGGTAAAACGACATAAAATAAATATATGATACAATCATTTGTTAGAGATAAAACAATATCAGACAAACAGATATATCTTCTTGTAATAAAGAACATTAAGTACAGAATGTCATGTAATACACCAGTACATGTAAATACACGTAAGTTCGTCCAAACAAATCGACCATGAATGATGCAAATGTCCATTTCTCTTTCCTATCGCAAAAAATTCCATTTACACGTGCATATACTGAAACAAACTGATTATCAGCCCCGCGATGCCGAGAGGACGGAATATACCGGATCTGGTAACCTGGGCAGAGTTGCAATAGGACGACCTGCAGTAGCAATACTCGTAATCACGTAAATAGTTTACTTTCACGCAACCATTCACAGCACTGTTGCTGGTCAGGCACCCCTTGTTGATCAACTTATAACCTGTAACATGAGCAAAAAACGGACGTTGTATCTTGAAACTGAATCAAAACATGTACGTACGTGTACAGAAATCGCCAAGGCTTGCAACTTTTACTAGAAAGCAAGACCTGGTACAGATTATAAGGGGCCAAAGAAATAAAATAAGAAGTGATTGAAGAGAGTTTAGGCATAGTAGATGGCTAAATTGTTTGTATGTAAAAGCATTTTAACCATGAGAAAATATCATAAAAGCTTGTACATAATTTGACTCAAGTATAATATCATAAAAGCTTGTACATAAGTTTCCACGCAGTTGACAATTTTTTAATTCAAATGTGATACGATTTTGTTTTCGAATCTTAAATCACTTTTTGGCATAAATGTCCATTCAACACTGAAATTTGAGAGAAAAAACATTTAACGCAGTTAATCCTATATTGGCAACCTTAAACTTACTACTGTAAGTTGTTACAGTCTTGGAACATCCGAAGGAGCAGAGAGCGGTTAGTTCACTAGTAGAGTCCTTGCAGTCGGTACAATAATAGCACCGGTACCCTGAAAAACATCAGAAGAAAAAAAATAATAATTACATATTTGTTTAACTCGGCGTTGCCTGCTTTCTGTCTAATTTGGGCTTTCTTTTAACCTGTTACAGAAACTGTATTTATATGTTACCGGTAGATGCAAGTTACAAACTACACACACACACACAGAGAGAGAGAGAGAGAGAGAGAGAGAGAGAGAGAGAGAGGGAGAAACATACTAGTATATATCTGGATTCTAATTGTGAAGTCGTGTCCTATGGCAGAGCCTCTATTGTAGTACACATACAGATACCGTCCAGAGGAATAGTAAGTGCCAGATGAGGTACTCGTACAGCTGACAGTTCGCTGAAATGAAGTTAAAACATATTTTCCTAAAACTCTTACATTTTTTTTACTTTTTGATAAAACTAAAAAAAACTAATTTAAAACTTTTTAATCCCAGTAACTGGATTATTTCATAAAAGTATAATTGTGTATAATTGTGTAGATCGGGTGTACTCCAATCTCTTCTCGAACTGCATAATTGCGTGTTCTTGAGTGAAACATATCAGCCGTTCGCAAAAAGACACACAGGTAGATGTAGTACAACGCACAAAGGACTCACTGTAGACTAACTAATAATATTCTTAAGCCCGAAAGTTAACGTCATGCTATCCAAAAACATAAGCTTGTTTAGGTTGTTTCTATACAAGCAAACAGAATACATGCATTTACGTTTTGTTCCTTACCATTAATGAAGATGATGACGAAGATCCATCATATAGGCTCACGTACGGTGTACAACTTGGTATGCTGACACTAGATACGTAAGCACTCAGGCCATAGGAGGCGGAAGAGGAATAAAACCTCATTACGCAGGAGCTCGGTGCAGAGGAATGATTGGCATTAGCCACGTGCGTTGCTTTCAAGTAATTCGTGTCAGAGGACGAGACGGTGTATTGGTAACCGCAATGAGAATAGTAGTTATCCAGGTACCGGTAGAATGCTGAATTAAAAAAAAAGAAAACATCTTTGTAACATCGACTCCAAAGATTATCTCCTATGCACTTTTTTTTCGTATTGTTGCACTTTGCTGTCATTTGTATGAATAGAAAATGGCGAGAATTTTTTTGTATTTTGGAAGTGTTGCCAAAACGGTTAGTTGTTGAATGTAATAGAAAATGAAAACAGTGAGGCTCCAGAAGTGAGTAGAAATTCTTCAGTTTTGTAGCAGTTTCTATAATATCCTATGCTCAGAGGACAGGGATCAGGTATTCAGGACTAAAGTCCTTCTTTACCACATTGTTTCATTGTTCGGCAGAAATACCTTCAAAATTGAGACACAGGAACATTTCGAAATATGGAGCCAAGAAATGTTTCTAAAAATCTATACAAACTGATCTGGTTGGAAAGTAAGGACTGAATCGTACGGAATCCCACTCCGCAATATAATACTTACTGCCTGCCTCCGAGCTGCGCACATAGATGATCAGTAGAAGATGAAGAAACGGCAATCTCCAGGGTTTATACATGATTCTCAATGCCCTGCTAAAAAAACGCATTCAATCTTTTAAAAAAATACTCTACCCCAGGAAAAATGAGGTGGGTAAATGCGGCCATGTTTACAAGTGACCTTTTGAAGTCAGAAAACCTTATCTTATCTACATGGAGATAAGTCGCTACCTTTAACAAGGCAGCAAAGCTGTCAAATGTACAGACAAAAAGCAGAAAATGAAGATGTCAATTTGATACAATAATTCAATTCAATTCAATTCAATTTAATAATATTAAGTAATTGAATAATCAAATTACTGTCATTTTTGTATGATCCATTAAAAAATTTTGTCAACAGAAAAATATCGATAGAACAATATTAAATGTCCAGCTCGCTCCATTCTGAGATTCTTAACATTGTAAATGATTGAATCTGACGAACTGCAATGATATGAGTTCATTTCCATTTTTGATACTTTATTACACAATGCACGATAACAGTTTTTCCGTCATTTTTATATAATCGGCTAACAATATTGTTAAAAAGCAGAAAATGCCAAAACAACACTTTTACATATCTAATTAGTTCCAAAATGAGACTGTTAACATGCCCAAGAATTAAATCTGAAGAAAAAACACTTAATATAATACTAAAAAAAGCATAACGTCACCAAAACTTGACTGATCAAGTTTATTTTCAAACTTGATCTGTATATTAGTCAGACTGATCACTCCTGTGAGTTGCAAGACAAAAGGCTGATCCGTTTTCCTTAAAATGCATTATCAGTATAGAAAAAAGCAAAAAAAGTATTTCTTAAGCTGATTTTCGAATTTTCATTTATTGTGTTATCGGTATTGCATGTATGCTGAAAAAAATAAAACCAAACAGCATAACTTCCACAAAAATGGCCTGATCATGCTGATTTTTTTTTATTTTTTTAACTTTGTACCATTTTTTAGACTATATCAAGGCTTCAGTTGTCTAACTGCGTCAAAACTTACCGTTTCCTCAGCAGTTCGAGCTGTTGTTTTCTATAAAACTCGAGTAGTTTCTTTAAAGTGTTAAGACGACCGTGAGGTGAGACATCGCGTGTGCCCTACAGTTAGCGATGATTACCCTAACGACACTTTGTAAAGACCCTAGTTACAGAAGAACAACAAATAAAAGAGGGCACGAAAACGATAACTTAACCTCGAAAGAGGGGAGGGAAGGTAAAGTTAAGGCATTTAAGTCTATAATCCATGCTTGAATGAATGACATTAAATTTAAACACTGAGCCGCACATTGTTCAAGCGAAAAGTGCTGGCGTTGTCTGAATAACTCTAAACTCATAAGTCGCCCAAGTTTTGATACCCTTATTTGCCTTAAACAAGACAAAAAGTGTATTGAGGCTGGCATAATGTATATTGAAATATAAAAGAAGCATTCGACGGTTTCTGAAAAACTAGCAGAGAACTGGAATGTGCGTCTTAGTTCAGCGCTGCAAGTATCGATTTTTAGTTTTAGCTACAACGAAGACATAAAAAGGACTTATTGCTTTCATGAACTTCGGTCGAACACATGAAAATCAATCTAGAATTTTTACATAAGTGAAAGTAGTTTTATTTTCTGAAAGATATCTTATTTAATAAAATAGCCACTTTGCATGATCTAAAACATGTTTTAACTTAAAAGGAGAAGGGAAAAAATATTAATTATAAACAACAATATAGCCATGCAGATAAATAAACAAATAAATGTCGTTCAAATGACGTTGCAACGCACATACAATATCTCGGCATTTAACGCTACGAATTAAAGAAGCAGCACCAAATAACAAAAATTGGACCGAACATAGGGCCTTCAAATGTAAAAGCAGGTGTACTGAAATGATTGCTGTCGTACGTTGAAAAGGAATACAAAGCCACTTAAGTGCCATGCAATGTGATATAAGCCAATATTGACCTAAATTGAATTATGTTTGCACAGGTGAAAATCGTCATTCGTTTTATTTATTCCCTGTCGCCGCTAATTCCCTCACTTCGATTCAGCTCTTTCTGGATAAACAACATAAAAAGTCCCCAATTCGGATCTTTGCCAATATAAGTGGCATTCATGTAGGGGTCCATATTTCTCCCTACCCAGTTTCTTCTAATATTTTACTTTTCGCTGGTGCATGGGAGAGAGAATATAACAAAAAATGTCACATGTTCAATTCCAAATCTCAAGTGTGTTTATCAAGTTCTAGCATTCAGCTTTTATACACATAATCTACAGGGAATCTACATGTACCTGCATGCCACAGTGACAGCAACTGATTTAAACACTAATTGTAATGCAGTAGAAAACAAGTGAGGGTCTCTACTTATCAGACATGCATTTGCCCCAGGCATACTTATACAGATAATGATATATATCCATGCAATACTGAAGCAAAGTGAATGATAATAATGACTGATTATATAAACATGACATGTAAATGAGTGAGTTTATCACTTGCTTTCAGTGGACCTTAACATTCAGCCCTGCGGCTGTCACGTCTAAAGCCTCTTGATAATGATTGGTGTTGCCCGCAGGTGGCGCCACTTGATATCTCTCATTACGATCGTCTGCTGCAGATTTGATATCAGACGTCTCCCCTCCACTCCCAGGGTCCAAATATACATGTACGTGATGGTAGATGATAGGAGGCAGAGGATTAATATCTATAACGTAATCTGTATCCTTTTTTAGTAGAAAATAATGATTTTCAAGCAACTGAAATCCTGAACGACGTGCTAGCTGCAAAAAATTATGAAAGAGAACGTCAATGCAGCTAAATCGGAATGGAAAAAAGAGGATACAGGCACGTTTCAAGTCCACGGGTGGGTGGGTGGGGTAGCAATGGAAAACGTCCAAGAAGAGTCGGATTGACGAGATGGGAAAAGTAAACTAGTATATACAGACTTGACATTTAATATGGAATATTTTTTCCAAATCACTTTTCATCAAATTTTTCCTATTTAGCTGACTGATAAATGAAAATAGGGATTAAATCGTGTTTTAATAACTTTAAATGATCTCTTTGATGTCATTGTGACATCAGTTCATGAAATGAATTCACCAGCAAACAAAAATACATTGCCTATTCTATGTCGTACAACAACTATTAAAATAGTTTTTTTTAGATCTCCATATTTTACAAATTAATGCCTGTAAAAGGACCTAATGTCCGTCTCTAGACATAGCAACGGTCGCTGTTACGCCTGGCTTCTTCTAGATGATACCAGGTCTCTCAAGCGGCGGAAGGCATTTCTTGGGATGACTACACATTTCTTGACTACACGCTGCTCCATTCACATATCTTATATGAGAACGGATTTCTTTGAAAAAAGAACTCATTTTTATTTAGGCATATCTTCAAAACTGAAATATTCCATATTAAATGTCAAGTCTGTAGATTGTACGGAGGATGCTTCCTTCCTTCTACATGTACAGGTACATTGAAAAATCTGTTCAATATTTTTGGACTTTAGTCTCTAAATAGTATCTGATATTTACAATAATTATTATTTTTATAATTCTTGTTTTTCCTCTCATTATCAGACATATAATACATATATAAAGACACTCAATACTGATAAATAGGCTATTGTGCTTTAATATTGCATGCTTGAACATTTTATTTAGAATCAAATTACATCCCTCCAACGCATTTTAGAAACTAATATATTTGATACCTAGTTACAAATGTGTATTTAGTGTTTACATTCATCATAATATACGCCCTCAAAGAATAAAAATAAATTTTATGGAATGGCAATTTTCAGTGTTGTTTTTTTTTTAATCCTTTATTTAATAAATATGATTTGAAGACAACAACATAATGACAAAACTGTATGTCAGGAGTACGTTTTCTTTATTTTGATCTCGAAAACATGTTGAGACAGAATGAAAAATGACAGAATACCGAGACATCGGCATAACGAAAATGCAGGGCATGCGTAATCAAGATCACCTTCATGAAGTTTCTCTCGCCACCATAGTGAATAATGTAAACGATATGTATATATTCTGTGGCAAGGCAAAGCATATCCAAATAAAAAATAGTTTTAATCAGAGGTAAACAATGGCACGTTTTTTTTTTTTTTTTTTTTTTTTTTTTTTTTTTTTCGTAGCAAAAAACTTAAAAGGAGAACAATACATAATGCAAATATAACACATACATGTATATGCAATTATATATCATATACATGTACATTTTATATTAAACACTTCATTTGGAACGGAAGGAAATCAAAATATAGTGTCAAACACAAACACACGCACACACAATTACACACACACTTGCACACGCGTATACATGTGGATAAATATCTTTATATCGTCAACAGTACAATTTCGTTAATTAAAAGCACTAAAGGACACAAAACATATAATATGAAAGTAATATCATCGGTAGTCCATTCCCTTCTTTATGCTCCCGGGGGTTTTCCGCCTGGACCTGTATCTTATCCTTGTGGCTGTACAACTTTGTCTAATGATATATAGAGATATGAAGAGCATGTTTGTAAAAAAACTCCAAACGCCCTCTTATAGTCTTGTAAGTTATCGTCCATATCAGTACCGTGAATTTCAGGATCGTACATGTATATGTGGAAAAACTACAAAAATAACTAAATTCTCAGCAGAGATAAACAATAACAGATCGTTTGACTTTTCGTCTCGTTATAATGTGAAAAAAGGTAGGCCTACTAAGTGTGGAATATTATGCAACGTACATGTACATAGGACATTGATTTAAAATACAATTGCAAGCAAAATTTACTATAAGTTACTGTAAGTAACTGGCTCGCGCTGCCAGTAATTACGCCGCGGGATATTCAGGGCACAGACCGTGATCATAAGATACCGCGAATAGAAAATAGATTTTTAGAAAATAGACTTTCCATGTGAACGAAGCCAAAGACTTGGGACTCTTTACCCAAAGAGCGTGGAAACGCATAGGCCCCATTTCCAAAGACACTATCGGTTTACCTATATCGATCCAACTCTGCTGTGACTCACGCTGAGTGCAATCAGCTTACCAGATTAACACTCCTCCTGGCGTTCAGTAGAATATAGAAAAGCTGGTGATTAAACGAATAAGTTGGAAACAAGAGGATGCGTCGTAGTTGGTTAGAGAATGCGTGCGATTCAGTTTAGCTGATTGCACTTAGCAAGAGTCGAGTTAAATAAACTGATGGTGACTATGGGAATGGAGTCATGGGGGGCATTCAGAATTACTCAGTTGGCACTAGCTAGTGCGCAATAGGTCCACGGGGACTCTCGCTGAATTAATAAAGGTCACCATCTCAAACCAACCGGCCATAAATGTTCCAAATATCCATTCACTGTGTAAAGTAAAGATACACCGTCCTTTCAAAATCTTTCTCTTCCATTGTCAAGAATTTTCAGTCACATACCGGGGTATGCGTATACTGAAACAAACTGATAATCAATCCCACGATGCCGAGAGAACGGCATATACTAGGTCTGATAACCTGGGCCGCGTTGCAATAAGACGACTTGCAGACACAATATTCGTAGTCAGCAAAAGAGCTCAGTGTTTGTGAGCAACCGGAATTAGAGCTGCTGCTAGAGATACACCCCTTGGTGATCGACCGAGAACCTGTAAAATAAATATGAAACAAACGTATGTTGTGTTTTTAAAATAGATCACCAAAGCTTATGTTTAAATCGTACAGAAGATAAAAGAAGCGAACCACTAGAACTAGTACTGTCTGTATATAAAACAAAACATTAGATGGGAGTGAAAACACTTGGAGCGGATGGGTGGGGGTTAAGTTAACTGACACTGTAACGAATTTTTAATTGAACATGTTTTAACATGTTTGCTTAAAAGCAAAATTGTTCACTCCACAATTCGACATACAGGTATCAGCGTAATAAGATATATGAGAGAAAAATATTTAAGACAGCTAAAAACCCATATTCTGACCCATTATCTTACCGCCGATAGTTCTTACGGACTTGTAACATCCGTAGGAGCAGGATGTTGTGCTACCGCCAGTGCCGCTGCAGCTAGTACAAGAATAACAAGTGTAGTCTGAAAATAATAATACGAAAAATGTATATTACGTATCTGTTTAACCAAAAGTTCCCTCATTTTCTGTATTATAAGCTTGTAGGGGTTCTCGTGAATCTGCTACTAACATGGCGTTTTTACACATTTATTTTATACATTTATACTTAAGTCATCACTAGCGCGAGCGCACAGAGAGAGAGAGAGAGAAAGTGAGAGATAGAGGAAGGATGTAGGGAGGGGGTGAGTGGGAAGGAGTAAAAGACGCACTACTCAGACTTAACCCCCTCTGGATTCTAATTCTAAAGTCTTGTCCTGTGGCAGAACCTCTATAGTAGTACACATACAGATACTGTTGAGTGGAAAAGTAAGTACCAGATGAGGTACTCGTACAGCTGACGCTTCGCTGAAAAGCAGTTGAGATAAAACTTTCAGTTAAAAACGACACTGACGAAATACCGATTACGAAAGAGTATACCGTTCTTTACTACTATCATTACATTTTAATTTTTGTGTAAAAATAAGAAAGATGTATTACGTCCTTGACTGATCTTCCATATTACGCCATGGCGTAGATTTATCAGGTGTTTTGGGGCTACCTTGTATGTGCACGTGTCCATAAGTACCAGCGTTTATTTCAGACCAACAGATGGACTCTTATTATTATCAAATTTATTGCAACTTACAGTAAAAACCAGTTTGAACTGATAACGTATAGTTTGACAAGCTCGAGTATCAAGCCTTAATTGTTTTTAACATTTCAAGTTCCATTTAAACACCCTCAACTTATAAAAAGTTGTTGTTTCAGTTGTGGTCGTGTTTTGTTTTTTTTTTTCTGAAAAAATGTTCAGCGTCCAATCTCTCATCCAACTTCAACATTGCATTTTCTTGAGTGTAAACGTAGCAGTTGTTTGCAAAAGTATCAATTGAAGCGCACAAATGACTTATTATAAACTCAGTTATGAAACTTTTTCAGTCGATAAGCTATCTTCATATTGTCTTAAAAGCCTGTTTGTTTCAAAGTTGTTTTTTAAACTATGCAAGGGGAAGACTGTACACAATACTCACAATTGCATCTGTTTCTTACCAGTAATGAAGATGATGACGAAGATCCATCATATATGCTCACGTACGGTGTACAACTCGACATGTTGACACTGTACACGTAAGCACTCAGGCCATAGGAGGAGGAAGAGGAATAAAACGTCATGTAACAGTAGCTCGGTGCATAGGAATAAAAGGAATGCGAAGAGTACGTTGGATCCAAGTAATACGCACTGGAAGAGTTGACGGTCACTTGGCTACTGCAGTGAGACAGGTAGTCATCCAGGTAGTAAGCTGAATTGGAAAAAAATACATCCATATCACAACGAATCATGAAGGAATCTTTTCAGGGCACAATTTTTTCATTAAGTTGCATCTTACTGTCATTCGTATACATGGAAAATTGCGGATGTTGTATTTGAAAGTATACTTGATACAATCCACCCTTAATAAAAACATATCTATAGAAATACACTGAAAACCCAGGATATTCAGAATTAGGACCCTTCTCCGCCATCCCTTGGGAGTTAATGTCTGGAGAATATGGGTGCCTACTGCTCAAAATGGATTTCCTTCATTTTTGTCCAGTGATTAAACATTGGTTCCAAACCACCCAGCAAGTTTTCTTTCTTTTCAAAAATGGTAACAGACAAAATCAGATTTTGTAACAATTGTGTAAATTCAGGAGAGCAGGCAGCTTTGACATTTTCGAAGTCTCGTTCCAAAACATTGAATTGAACTTCAAAACAGTTTCAAATGGATCAGTGTAAGGTTTCTAGTGGTAGTTTGTGTTTAAATTGCCAATCAGATGTTTATTATACAAATTGCAGTCTGTATGATTTTCAACAAAAGGTCAAATGTTTGAACATTTTTATTGACACCCCTGGGGCGATACTTTGTTTCTTCCAAATTCCCTCATATATATATAGACCAAAGCAGTGATAAATAATCTAAAGATTTTATGCCAATAATGTACTTTTATCTTACCTTTTGTAAATCAGTTTTCACTTTTACCAAAAAGTTTGGAATTTTCATTATATATGAAGATAATATATTTTAATTACATTTTCATTATTGATACTGTCCTTGCATGACCAAATATTACATATCTGTTTAAACTATAAGTCTTATTACGTTTACCTATTTTCTGTCTAATTATTGGGTTTTAAGATGGTTCTTTCACACACACACGCACACACACACACACACACACACACACACACACACGGACAAAGAGAGAGTGAGAGCAAAAGTAGGGGAGAGAGGAAGGGAGGTGGTGAGTGGGAAGGAGTAAAAGACGTACTACTCAGAGATCCGCTTGACCCCCTTTGGATTCTAATTGTGAAGTCTTGTCCTGTAGTAGAACCTCTATAGTAGTACACATACAGATACCGTCCAGTGGAATAGTAAGTGCCAGATGAGGTGCTCGTACATCTGACCCTCCGCTGAAATGTAGTTTAAACATGTACCTGTAGTTAAAATATCTAGATTTTTAAAAAAGCTGATTAAAAAAACGATTACCAAAGGGTGTGTGGGTATAGCGCTGTTTTATATAATTTGTTTCATTTCCACGAGGGTAAAAAGAAACATTATCAGGGCGTTAACTTATCTTCACGATAATTCCATGTTCCTTAATTTCTGTTCAAGATGTACAGTTAGATGCATCAGGTGCTCTGGTCCATGCGTGCGTGACCACACGTTCTAGCGTCTATTTCAAATGAACAGGCTCGCTCCTATAATTATCATTATTACACATACCGTAACTCATGAACCAGCGTGAAATGCACAGTTTACAAGTACATGTGTCAAGCCTTATCTTAAACTTTCCAAAAATTGCGTTTGATTACTGTAAGAAGAAACACGTAGGTAGGCAGTTGGTAGCGTGCACGGCTACTAAATAAAGCCATCATCAACTATGGTAAAATAACGAGATCGAGTTCTAGATGACGTACGTCAGTCTGTCACGACAACGACCTGCCCTCGGAATCGGATTCAGGCTCTCGTGGGTCTGTGGAAATTACATTTTGCATAAACATCATGGATCCGCCCCTCTGTTATAAAGTGCTGCCTCTGCTTTCTCTGCATTTCTACCTTCTTCCTAACTCAATTCAATTATGAAACTTTTGAAATTGATAAGCTATCTTCACAATGTCTTTAAAGACCTGCTCGATTTAATGTTGTTTTTATACTATTCAATAGTAAAAGCGCAGAAAATACTCATATTTACATCTTGTCTCTTACCAGTAATGAAGATGATGACGAAGATCCATCATATATGCTCACGTACGGTGTACAACTCGACATGCTGACACTGTACACGTATGCACTCAGGCCATAGGAGGAGGAAGAGGAATAAAACCTCATGTAGCAGGAGCTCGGTGCAGAAACATAGGAATTAGAAGAGTACGCTGGATCCAAGTAATACGTACTAGAAGAGTCAACGGTCACTTGGCTACTGCAGTGAGACAGGTAGTTATCCAAGTAGTATGCTGAATTAGAAAGAAAGACAAACAACTATATACATGTAACAACGAATTATGAAGGAATCTTTTCAGCGAATTTTCTTCTCGTAGAGTTGCATTTTATTTGGAAGTATTCTCGATATGCTACCAAGTCTTGATCAAAAAAATTTAAATGGTAATACACTGAAGATCCAGGGCATTCAATAAGAATCCCTCTCAAAGAACCCTTAAGAACTGACACTGCAAAAATTAAAAATGTTTTCCCACGGCTCAAACTAGTTTTCGGTCAATTTTCTTTGTCCGGCAATAAACATTGGTCCTAAACGGCACAAACCAGTATTCTTTCGTTTCAGAAATGCTGTTTGCTATGATTTCATGCAAAACCAGCTTTTGTGTCAATTGTGTAAAATCTGGAAAGCTTGGAACCTTGAAATGTGAGATTAATTTCAAAGCATGTAATTGGGAACATTGATTTTTAAAATGTTAGAGCAAATTTAAAATTCAAATAATATAATGGTTACTTTCTTGTGGTACATGTAGTTTCTTTTTAAATTGTCAATCAGATGTTCATTGTCCAATTT
Source organism: Lingula anatina (assembly GCF_001039355.2). The sequence continues at coordinate 210,561 of NW_019775651.1, read as the reverse complement.
GGAACATATATGTGAAACGTGGTTTTGGATTTTCAAAAAAAAAATGCAGTTTATACCATCAACCAATAATCGGTGAGTTTCTCGCCACACATACACAAATAGAGAGAGAGAGAGAGAGAGAGAGAGAGAGAGAGAGAACATGACAGAAAGTAGCGGAGAGAGGGAAGTAGGGAGTGGTAAGTGGGAAGGAGTTAAAGACGCACTGTTCAAAGATCCACTACTTAGACTTGACCCCCGTTGGATTTTAATTATAAAGTCTTGTCCTGTGGTATAACCTCTATAGTAGTACACATACAGATACCGTCCAGTGGAATAGTAAGTGCCAGATGAGGTGTTCGTACAGCTGACAGTTCGCTGAAATGTAGTAATAACATGTAGTTAGAATATTCCAATCATTTCAAATCGCTGAAAAAAACGATTACGAAAGGATGTGAGGGGACATATTCCATTGTTATTATTATTATTATTTTTGCAACATATGAATTGTCGTTTACTGGTGAAAATATAAAGTTAATTGACCTAACTGATTCCGTCTGTAACTTGTTGAAGAATGGTAACCTATGCACACCCCTAATGAATTAATCCTAACTCTAATGGTTTGAGGGAAGATAGCAGAAATTATGACATATTAAGTAGAATTAACCACCGCATAGGACGGTCAAACCCCTAGTAACAAAAAAAAATTGAAGTGCCTATTCAAACCCCTAAATGTAGGTTTATTAATCTCCGACGTTTCAACATTCTCACTCTAATGGTCTTAGGGAAAAATGTAAAAATTAGAATCAGCCACGCTCAGGACGGGAAGGACGCTCAGGACCCTAAGTAGCACCAAACTTCAAAAGAGCGATTGCACATCCCTAACGATAGGTTTATTAATCCTCAAAGTTTCAATTTCCCAGCTAGCTGTATTGATATAGAAATTACAATGTGAAATAGACCATGTACATGTATTATCGACAACCCCACGTGCACCCTGATCGGATTCAGCGAACCTGGTCAAATCAACCCCGTCTCCTTTCCTATTCTACCTCTTTGGCACTTCAAATTTTTCAGTGACTTAGAAAAAACTGGTTGCAACATGCATAGCGGTTGCAAAATGAGTTCAATTGCAAAATGCTGCTCTACAATAATCTCTGAGAGTGTAAGAATAAACAAAACGCACAAAGCAGTTACCAGACTTCCTCTCTGTCCACGGGACCTGTTAGTAGAATGTAACAAAATTATTGCATCGGTCATAAATTTTTGTATATTACAACGCGCTCTCATTTTAGGCCCGCTTATACAACTTTAGAAAGTTCAGTATCTGCCATTATATTATGTAAAGAGACCTGCTTGTTTTAATGTTGTTTTTATACTAGACACGGGTCAAATTATACAGAATACTCACTCTTTCATCTTGTTTCTTACCAATAATGAAGATGTTGAGGAAGATCCATCATATATGTTCACGTACGGTGCACAACTCGACATGCTGACACTGTACACGTATGCATTCAGGCCATAGGAGGAGGAAGAGGAATAAAACCTCATGTAGCAGGAGCTCGGTGCAGAAACATAGGAATAAGAAGAGTGCGTTGGCTCCAAATAATACGTACTAGAAGAGTCAACGGTCACTTGGCTACTGCAGTGAGACAGGTAGTTATCCAGGTAGTATGCTGAATTAGAAAGAAAGAAAGACAAATATCTAAATTTAAAAAAAGGTTATATGTTTGAACTCCTGGAGTGGTACTTTTTTCTTCCAATTTCTCTAATATATAGACCATACTTTGGCTACTCAAAGCAATGATGAATAATCAAAAGTTGTTATGCCAACAATATGCATTTATCTCTGAACGTATATCAGTTTTCACTTTTATCATATTTGAGGGTGTCATACCTCAAGTACATTTTCATTACTGATATTGTCATTGCATGACCAAAAAATATGTTTAAACTAAGAGGCCATTCCCACAGATATTGAGATCGATCTATCCCCCTAAGGAGTCTCACTAAATTGCTGTCCACCTACCCGGCTTAAATGTCTGTCACGCCTAGTGAAGCTGTTAGGGGGTAATTATCTTTACCCTAGCTGGTTCGGTAGGCGTGACAGACATTTAGCGTCTTGAGCTGACAGCAATTTAGCGTGAACCCCAAGGGAGTAAGGTCGATCCAGATGGATCGATCTTAATCTTTGAGAATGCAGTCTAAGTCTAACGTTGTACCTATTTTCTGTCTAATTAAGTTTCAGGATGGTTCTTTTACACACACACACACACACACACACACACACACACACACACACAGGAAGAGAGGGAAAATAGGGAAGAGAGGAAGGAAGTAGGGAGGGAGTAAGAGGGAAGAAGTAAAAGACGTACTGCTCAGATTTATACCCCGTTGGATTTTAATTCTAAAGTCTTGTCCTGTGGCAGAACCTCTGTAGTAGTACACATACAGATACCGTCCAGTGGAATAGTAAGTGTCAGATGAAGTGCTCGTACAGCTGACAGTTCGCTGAAATGTAGTAATAACATGTAGTTAGAATATTGGGAGCATTCACATCGAGAGGAGCCGAGCCGAGATCTAATAAGGCTGCGACCTAAATATGGCGGACCTACATGAAAGGGACCCCAAACTCCTGAAGATGTAAAAGTGTAATTGTAACCCTTTACTATAATATGAGAGCTTACATGTAGGTCCATATAGGTTTTGAAAATTGGCACAAACATTTTTTTGCAGAAAGTTCCCATATTTAGACAATTTTGGCCCGATTGACCTTGAAAAAAGGTCAAAGATCAAATCCAAGGGCGTCCACAGCCCAAGTCACATCCCTATCGATAGGTTTATTTGTTCCCGATGTTTGAACTTTTCACTTTATTGACCTAAGAAAAGATAGCAGATATCACAATGTGAAAAAAGGCATAAACCACCCTAGGGACAACCACCTCCCAAGATACACAGAAATTACTAAAAACCTCTGCACATCCCTAATGAATTTATCCTAACTCTAATGATCTGAGGGTAGATAACAGAAATTACGATACATTAACTAGAATTAACCACCGCATGGGACGGCCAAACCCCTAGTAACAAAAAATTCTAAAGTGTCCATTCTTATCCCTAAGGGTAGGTTTATTAAACCCTGACGTTCGATCATCCTAGCTAGCTCTGATGGTCTTGGAATTTACAATGTAAAATAAATCATATACATGTTTGATCCCTGGTCAAATCAACCCCGTCTCCATTCCTATTATACCTCTTCGGCACTTCACATTTTCAGTCACTTTGAAAAAAAATGGTTGCTACATGCGTAGCGGTTGCAAAATGCTGCTCTACAATAATCTCTGAGAGTGTAAGAAGAAACAAAACGCACAAAGCAGTTACCAGACTTCCTCTCTGTCCACGGGACCTGTTAGTAGAATGTAACAAAATTATTGCATCGGTCATATATTTGTATATTACTAGAGGGTACAACAAACTCTCATTTTAGGCCCACGTATAATTTTATAAGTCAAGTATATTATCTAAAGAGACCTGCTTGTTAATTTGTTGTTTTTATCCTATGCAGGGATAAAATCACTCTTACATCTTGTCTCTTACCAATAATGAAGATGATGAGGATGATCCATCATATATGTTCACGTACGGTGTACAACTCGACATGCTGACACTGTACACGTATGCACTCAAGCCATAGGAGGAGGAAGAGGAATAAAACCTCATGTAGCAGGAGCTCGGTGCATAGAAATAATAGTAATAATAAGTGTACGTTGGATCCAAGTAGTAGGTGTCAGAAGAGTAGACGGTCACTTGGCTACTGCAGTGAGACTGGTAGTTATCCAGGTACCGGTAATATGCTAAATTAGAAAGAAAGATAAACATCTTTACCAATACGACTCCCAAGAGTATCTTTTTCCCACTACTTTTTTTCGTAAAAGATGCATCTTGATAGCTATTAATTGTATAAATAGACCGTTGTGGGAAATGCTATGTTTCGAAATGCCTTTTTTACTTTTTGACAAACAAAAATAGCATTTCCCCGATCCAGGGTATTCGAAATTAAAGTCCTTCCCTATCACAAAAGAATGCTGGTCTGGGTGGTGTGTCGCGGGACAAAATTGTAGCAAATGCACTGTTGAGACATGACCACCCATATTCGATTTACTTTCTCTTTCTCTCTCTCTCTCTCTCTCTCTCTCTCTCTCACACACACACACACACACACACACACACACACTGTTATAAGTTGGAACAATGGTGGGATGTATAATACTGTATAACTTACTTCCTCCCTCCGAGCCACAGATGAAGAAGATCAGTAGTAGGTGAAGAAACGAAACTCTCCATGGCTTATACATGTACATGGTACTCACTGGCCTGCAAATAAATACAGAAAAATATTTAATAAAAAAAACATACAACACCCCAAGCGAAGTGGTTTGGATGTAAACATGATGCAGACATGTACATCTAAGACTCTAAGTGATATATAGATCTAAGTGATATATAGATCAGTCGCTACCCTAAAAACATAATGACAGTAGTGTAGAGCAGTGTAGTCATACCTGTCACAACCTCATTCCCTGATGAAGCCTGACTGCAAGCAGATGAAATATTGGATGGTAAGATCGGACAAATAAAAGTAGCTATAGACAAAAGAATCTTCACAAGTCTATAATGACAGTAATTTGAACTGTAAATGACGCAAGATGTTTTGTACAATATAACAGGGCAGACGGTACTAACTATATCAAAACTCACCGTTCCATCCGTAATTCTAGTTGTTGTCCATAATATGGCGCATAGTTTCCCTTGCAGTACGATCCCGTGAGGTGAAACATCACGTGTTCCCCTTTGCCAACAATGTTTGTTGTAACGGCATTTTGTTAAAACCATTGTTTCAGAAAAACAGCACATAAAAGAGGACAAGAAAACGATACCTCCACCTCGAAAGAGGGGAGGTTAAGTTAAACGGAGTTAAGGTCATTAAGCAGCTCACATAATTCATGCTTGAATGAATTGCCTAAAATTCTGATAATGAAGCCTTATAATGTTCGCACAAATAATTCCGACGGTTTCTGAAAACCTAAACTCACAGTCGTCCAAGTTTTCTTTTGATTGTTTACCTGGCTTTTTATGCTTTGGCATATGACAAAGAGTGTACGTAGGCTGACAGAATCTAAATTGAATTATGAAACAAGCATACTGTATGTATTTACGTGCGACACATTATGAAAAAACAAGCGAAAGCTAGAATATGCGCTTTATCACAGCGCTGCAATTGTTGACTTTTTCAGCAAAGACCCCATTAAGAAGGACTTAGCAGTCTCCCTTACTTAGTGAATTAAATGAAAGTCTATCAAGGATCTTTATCAGAGAAACTAGTTTATTTTTCTGAAAGATTTTATTTAATAAAATAACAGGTGTCCCGCACTACATATAGCACGTTAAGGACAAGAGAAACAAAAATTTAGATTATAAACAAAAAAAGAAAAATAAGACACGCAGATGATCACAAAAATAAATGACTTGAAATGAATGGGGGCGTC
>NW_019775651.1:135948-188903 GCF_001039355.2 Lingula anatina | reverse complement strand
TACTGAATAAAAATAAGAAAAACAATAAAAATAGTAGTAAAACAATAATAAATAGTAATGGATAGAGTAAGCCCAGATGAATATCTTAGTATACTGCTTGAACATGCAGAACGTAGTCCTCTACATATACAATATTAATGTGTGTGCACTCAGTTAGTAATGCTGATTATTACAAATTTATATATTAAAATAATTAAATATTAATATTTAAAATAATTTATCAAACATGCTGCTGTGTTTGAAATCTTCTATATAACTTGTTAGATAAACTTCATTCAAAAGGAACAGTTAGTGCTTTTGAATTAGTAGCAATAAAAAGATATAGGAAATAAAAGAAAAGACAAATCAAGTGCACTTAAATATTGTCATCACTTATTTTATAAGTCTTTAAAATATTTGAAATGTGTGATGAAATCCATTAGTCTATAATTATAATAAATTAATAAAGCCTTGAACTTTAAATTTTAAGCCTGTTTTTAAAAATATATTTCAATGATGTCAATCAAATGACATGGCATGTGTGCTTTTGTTCATTACTTAATTACTGTACAGGTCATAAAAAGTTAGACTCATTTTCATTCAATAGATCTTAAAAGCCCTACAAACATTAACATTATCTATTTCTTATCATAAACTGTCTTTATCACTGCACAAGATATGTAACTCAAGACACATAACTGTCAGTTTTAACAAACAGATAAGTGATATTGATAGGCATAGACAATAGCAGGCTCACACTACATAATAAAAATGCAAAACTAGAAAAGAGTTAGTTCATTAGTATAAAGGCAAGGTTCATAGTTTTAGACATTATTGTCTAAATGTAATATATATAAGACTGTGTGCCTGGTTCTAGGTAGCTTCTCACATGATGCTATTTGTTACATATAGTATATATCTTAGTTGATGTGTCTGTTTATTTGCAGGAATGTGTGAATTATGTAGGCTATGACTGCTTTTAGGCAGAGGTGTGTAAGAGCCATAAGAGATTGAGGCATATCATATAATCCAAAGGCAATCGCATGCATTCTCCAACTGTACCAAGCAAGTTGATATTCTGACTGCCATCTACACAGTACAGACAGGAGCCCAATACACCTTACCTTATGTAGTGCAAAGGTTTAATTTTGCATTTACAAGCAAACATGATAATGTTCTGTGTTCCTAAAGTATTGGGTCCATAGAGTGCCTGGGTCATACAGGAAATAAATACCAATCATAGCACACTATCATTTTATGAGTAATACAACAAAATCGCATCAAAAAATGCCAATTAAAAGCCTTTTTCACATTTCAAAACTAATAACATCAATGATTAAAACCTTGCAATGCAAATGAAATGTACAAAGAAGCAACAAAAACACCAATCTGTATTCACCATAGTGATAATAAATCGATCTCCTTTCTTTGCTTTCTCACTCTCTCACTCTCTAAGACACACACACACACACACACACACACATTCACCTACCTGATATGGGTAGATAAGGTTGACATAAGCAGCAGCATGGATCACAGTGTCAATCTCAGTTGTGAAATGGTGGTAGTCTTCATCAGACATCCCCAGGTTTACCAGAGTAATGTCACCTTATCAAAAATATAAGTTAATACATGTAGTAGAAGGGTGAGAGTGAACAGTGGTACATATAGCTTTCTTTCTGTTTAGTTTCAATTAGCATATCTGTATGTCAAGCTAATTAATAATGATCAGCTGAGGGTGTGTGTAGTGAGGGTGGGAATGGGGGGTCCCATGGCACACCCTTGATGAATCTCCCTGTGTATATTATATACATATAAATAATTACATAATTCTAACCTTCAACAGTGGTAACCCTGTAATCCACCTCCTTTGCACAAATCTCCTGTTCCTCGGTCAAATCTTTCCTCGGAGACGGCAAGATGCCATATTGCTGCAGTGTCTCCTTCAATCTCTGAAGACCTGATTTCTCGGGGAGGGCTCGCACCACACAGTAGACATGAGTCTGAGGAAAGAGCGTACTTGATAGAAAAGGGTAAGGTTTATTAATGTTCACAACACAGATTACAATGTAAGCTCCCCCCCCCCCCAGTTCATAGTATTTGTTATAACTATGCACCAACAAAATGTATATTGCGCAGTGTAGAGCAGAGCAGTGATATGAAATACTATGATATCAAAATCTACTCACCCCTGTGTTAAGTAATAAATCTCTCAGTATGAAAGCACCCAGGAAGCCCGTGGCACCTGTCAGAAGCACCCTGCCTCTGTACCACTTGTTTTTATTACTGTACTGCACTGACCTCCAGAAAGAGCGCAGTTCTATGTCCATGCTACATGAGAAAAAATACTTTCAATCAAATGCAATGTCTGTCTGAAGGTGCTAGTAATTCACTGGCTTTTAAAATGATAGCCAATAAATCTAACAAAATAATAATAATAATAATAATAAACAGTATCAATGAAATCAGATTTGGTGTGTTTACTGAGATCATACAACATGTGGATATATGTGGCTGTTATTCCTACCACATTTAATTGTGAGCAGATATTAACACAATCATCTCAGCAACCAGGGGCTCAACTATCACATTCATATGCTTCTATATATATATACTTCTTAAAACCTGCAATTATCAGGCTGACACACTTTTTTATAATCACGCAAACCAAAACCATCAATGTAAACAATACACCTTCCAAGGCTGTGGACCCCAAAAAAAACCAAACAGGAATTCTAAACAGGCCTGAAGTAAATGATAACAATTGACATATGTAGTAAATGATAACAATTGACATATGTAGTAAATGATAACCAAGTACTTGAGGCACCATGTATTAAAGTTTCACCAACCTGACAGCTCCTTGGTTGTGCATCTCAACCTCTTTCCTCAGGTCTAACTCTGGTGACAGCCTGGCCAGCGCAGTGTCACCCGTCCCCGACTGCCTCTCTATCAGCTTGGCCATCATGGATACCGTGGAATGGATGAACAAATCACGCACCGTCAGCTCCGTCTTGAATTGCTCCTTCACTCTGTTCAGCAGCTTTGTGGCAAGAAGGGAATGGCTGAAAGTGGTTTGTCAAAACAATATCATTTTAGAATATTCAGACTTAAACTAATTCTCGTTGACTGTCCTTGCGCTGTTATTTCTGATAAATAATGTTCTTTTGAAATTTCAGTCGACACTTCAGAGCACCACTTCCTAACACAGTGTCCACTTAAAAAAGAAGTGAATTACAAGTGAATTTCAATTAACCACAATGAACACCTTGAACACCTGACGAAATAAATAAACATCCTGACTTTTGAAATTTCCTAAAAAAATCTATGAAGTTATAATATAAGTGGCTTTCTTAAGCAACTACGGTATGTAAGCTGTAAAGGAGTAAGCGTTTTTACGTAAAAAGGAGTTTGAGAATGACATCAAATGGGTTATGATTCAACCTACATTAAGCATTTTACCACAATAGGCATATTACAACAGATAACAGATAACAACAATCCCCTATTTGGTAGGAGGCCTCATTTTATTTTCTTCTCCATCCCCCTTTTAATTTCCTTCCTTTCTTGACCCCAGCCCCACCCCGCTGTCCATATTTTTTATCAAAATATATGGAAGGCAAACAGAAATATATATATTTCTCACCCTCCCAGATCAAAGAAACTCTCTTGTACATCAATAGATTTGTGCTGCAGGACCTCAGCCCAGACCAGGGCCAGCTGCTTCTCCAATTCTGTGGTGGGTGCCCCCTCCTGGTCTGTCTCTTCATCCTCCTTCACAGGAGGGAGGGCCTTCTTGTCCAACTTGCCAGACGAAGCTAAGATGGGGATCCTTATAGAAATAGACTTTGTGTGTGTACAAGAATTCAGACTTAGTTGTGAATTTTTGAGAAGTACTGACCTGATACATCATACTAATCTTGTTATTTTAAAATTATTGGTAACCTAACATCCAGTGAAATATATTTGTTCTATAAATTGAACAACTACTACAATTTTTTCATCATCAATTCAAAAACAGATTTTCAAAATAAGTAAATAAAATTGAATTAAATTTAAAACGTAACCAATAACAACACATACTCCTTCAACAGTACAAAATAGGATGGAATCATGTAAAAGGGCAGTCTCCTCTTAAGTGCAGCTCTGATTTCTTTCTTGGTGGTCTGTCCCTCAGGTACAATGTAGGCCACCAGGTACTTGTCCTCCCCCTCTTCTCCCTTTACTATCACCACCGCAGCATTCACAGTGGGCAGGTCCAAAATGGCTGCCTCCACGGCCTGAAAATAAATAAATAAATAAATAAATGAATTTAACTTTTATTTGCTGCTTTTTTACTGGAACTTCTTTTTGAAAGAAGAACTTTTTCCATTTCCCCATTCTGTAATTTTTTAATTTAAAAATCTATTTCAATAGGATTAATTTGGTATTAGGCTCATATGTAAAATTACAAAAGCAGCTGCATGTCCAACCTCAAGATATAATTCATTCATAATCTGAATCCTAACCTGTATTTCAATAGAATACCCTCGTATCTTCACCATGGAGTCACAGCGCCCACAGATCTCAAAACTGCCATCCGAGAGCATGTAACCCCAGTCTCCAGTCTTGTATAGCCTGGCGCCTACCTCACTGGACACTGCCCCGGGACTCTGGACAAAACGCTCTGAATTCAGCTCTGGTCTGTTCAGGTAACCCAGAGCCAAGGTGGGCCCTCCAACATAGATCTGGGTATTGTGAAAATATTAAGTGTCACAGATAACTGAATGAAGAAATAACTGAATAAATAAGTAAGTATATTAATTAATCAACGAAAAAAGACTGATCACATTTAAATTTTGTTCTGTTTAACAAGCCCATTAGTTGGCTTTTTCGCCCATTACATTGAATCATGTAATAGTAAGAAAATAAGCATTAAAATGAAGCATAAAATGAGCATTTGTAACTGGAATCTTGATGAATGCTACAACAGATACATGATGGTTCGTGTACACACGCATGAGTGCATGCACACACACAAACACACACACACACAAACACACTGACGTGTGCAACCACATACCTCCCCAGGCACCCCCACTGGCTGCGGCTTCATCTGGTCATCTAAAATGACCACTTTAACCCCTGGGAGTAACTTTCCTACTGGACAGAACTTGCGGCCTTCAAGCTGGTGGAAGAAAAATGCTATGCCTAAGTATGCTGAGGAGCATCGGCTAAAGTGATGAAACTGCTGAAAATACTCATAAGTTTCTACCAACACAGTGACTTATTCAAATATTTCAAATTTTTAATTTATGTTACTCAAAAAATCAAAATCTTTGATGAGAAATCAAATCAACTTTAAAACCTATTAAATTGCCCTTTCCATATACAGTACTATTAATACAAGATATATTTATAGTGAATGAAAGGAATAAATTCAAACAAATCTTTACTGACTCATATATTTCATTTTTGTGTTGCTCACAAAATAACATTACAATTATTAATAAAAATCTACACAACTTTTCAAAGCTTTTAGATAATCTTTTCCAGATAGAGTACATATATGACATTCATTCAAGAAATAAACACAATCCACAGTAAATTGTTTGAATTAAGTCAGTAATTACCACTGTAACAATTATCACAGGAAAACTGTCTGCTTATTTAAATAATTAATAAGAAATTAAGTTTGGTATTAGTGTTACTTTATCACTGTGCCATATCAATAAATAAAACAAATAAATCAATATCAAATAGAATATATCAAAATTAAATTCATGATCTTTATTTTTATTTCCTTAATTATTTGGCTAGGACTGACTTTAACAATTCTCTCTCAGAAACCTCTTTTTTTCAGGATAAATCTATATATACTTTTTCGTGACAAAGATTTACTACTTATCTCTGACTGACATTTAGCTCTTCCTTCCAATTTCCTCTCAGAATTAACTAAACTTAATGACAAGACCGAAAGTAAGCCTGACATTTTGATAATGAACATGCAACACTCACCTTCATATCCTGGTAGAAATGTGACAAGTCGGCCACAGCGACATCGTGGCACTCAGAGACACTGTACAAGTTGAAGAACCTAATCCATGGCATGGTTTTCATGCACCTGTCCAACAGCCCAATGGTGACCACCTCACCACAGAACCAGATGTGTCTGAAAATATCATAATTGTAAACTTTTAATTATTAAGTTAAATAATCCAGACATTTTTTTAAATCTTTCGTTGGCACGTATCTGAGTTCTGTGAATCAATCCAGTAAGTTTGAGAATAATTAGCAGCAAGTAAAAATTCCAAGAAAGTGCAAGGTGCAGGTTACGAGAGGTGCTGGTGATGTGTCCATTAAAATATGGTATCTAATAGAAGAGAACTTATACAAGCACTTGTCTTTTTTCATATCCAGTAACGTTAAAAAAAAAGAAAATAGTTATTACAAAAAGTACTTTTCTCAGTAGGAAATTAAATAAAAGAAAAGATGATAGTTATTACAAAAAGTACTTCTTTCAGTAGGAAATTAAAAACAAAGAATATAGTTATTACAAAAAGTACTTTTCTCAGTAGGAAATTAAAAATGGTAGTTGATTCCGGCATCACTAGTTCATCACATTTTATAATTTCCAAGAAATTACATAAGTGCATGTATATGTATATGTCTCTTTTTGACTTGACAAGAGTCTCAGCTGCAATGAATGACTCAATCTGGTTCGAGTACGGAAATAATCAAGTGAAACCTCAGTGAAATGCAAAACATAGTATAATGATCTCATTCAAAGTAAAAAATTGCACAAGATTTGAGTCACATGAAGCACTACTTATACAACAACTAATCTTCTCATACAACCTCCTTGCTGACTCTGTGTTAACATAACGAGTCAGCTACAGCACTAATTTCCCTCTCACCTCATACTCTTAAAAGCTGCCTGGAGGTCTGCGGTGTCGACATCAAGCACTGCTTCAAACAAAGATGGTGTAAACAGCATCCTGGTGATCTTCTGTCGCTGAAGAAATCCACACAGCTGTACTGGATCATAGATAATGGTGTCTGGTATGATGTATAATGGAATACCTGGGAAATGAATTAAATGAACCGACTTAACATAGAATTTTCAAATTACTCACTCTTTCTAAATTTTTATTTTTTTACAGATATTTCATCTAAAATTACCAACAAACAAGGCAGCAAAGCTGTCAAATGTACAGACAAAAAACNAAAATGGTAGTTGATTCTGGCATCACTAGTTCATCACATTTTATAATTTCCAAGAAATTACATAAGTGCATGTATATGTATGTCTCTTTTTGACTTGACAAGAGTCTCAGCTGCAATGAATGACTCAATCTGGTTCGAGTACGGAAATAATCAAGTGAAACCTCAGTGAAATGCAAAACATAGTATAATGATCTCATTCAAAGTAAAAAATTGCACAAGATTCGTGTCACATGAAGCACTACTTATACAACAACTAATCTTCTCATACAACCTCCTTGCTGACTCTGTGTTAACATAACGAGTCAGCTACAGCACTAATTTCCCTCTCACCTCATACTCTTAAAAGCTGCCTGGAGGTCTGCGGTGTCGACATCAAGCACTGCTTCAAACAAAGATGGCGTAAACAGCATCCTGGTGATCTTCTGTCGCTGAAGAAATCCACACAGCTGTACTGGATCATAGATAATGGTGTCTGGTATGATGTACAATGGAATACCTGGGAAATGGATTAAATGACTGACTTAACATAGAATTTTCAAATAAATCACTCCTTCTAAATATTTATTTTTTTACAGATATTTCATCTAAAATTACCAACAAAAAAAGGACGTTTTATTAAAGAAAACCAACTTTTCAAAACAATTGAGACTTTATAAATATTTTCTGTCAAGAAGCACAGCTTTGACATTTGAAGCAGGAGGTGACACCTTTCAATAACTATGGTGAACAGCTAGGGTTTATTAACACACAAACCTTTCAGTAATGGTCTTAGCATTTCCCACACAAAGAATACATTGCAGGCCTCCCTGTCATCCTCCTCGTAAGGTGCAAAATTGTGCCTCCAGTGGTAGGAGAACACCGCGCCGCGATGAGGGCATTGGATGCCTACAAAGATAAGACGTATCGATGGATCTTCCACATCTCATTACATTCTGCTTCCTCTACAGCTAAGATTCTAACAGAAATCCGAAGTTGAAATATGTTCACATTTATATAAGCACATCAGAGGTTCTTCTCAAATATAAATTTTAAGTTCCCCTAATGTTTTAAACCAAGTGTGACATTGGAATGTATCTGTTGGGTTTTATACTTTATAAAAACTGCCAATAAGGCCCAGGTTATTCCACAGCATTTCTAGTCTCTGCGATATACTTTTTCTTTTATAAAACTTTTCTGTCTATTCAATTCTCAGAAAAAATGTTGAAAAATCATTTGCATTTTAAAACAGCACACCACAGAACCAGATTCAGGCATTATTTATTTTAAACTTGTTCCAGCTAGACCACACAAACCCAGTGGTACTCACCCTTGGGTTTCCCTGTGGTCCCTGAAGAGTAAACAGTATATGCCAAACAGTCCAGAGTGACCACTGGGGGGCCTGGGAAGGGGGCATGCTTGGAGTTCTCCTCCTTGAGCCTCTCAGCCCAGCCTTCATCCAGGGTTAACACACACTCTGCAGCTGGAACCACATTATGTAACCATAGTAAAGGAAAGATTTCAAACATATTCATTACATATAACTAAGTTAAATAAGTACAATCTAGCAAATTTTATTGTTTGTAAAAAATATGTACTCCAGTCAGAAAATACATATTTTTTACAAACAATAGGGACAGCTCTGGGTCTTTCCTTTTTTAAATTAACATTTTGGAATAAGCAGAAATAAAAGTAAGAATTTAGAAGATGCAGTTTTTTCTGTTTGAAAAAAAATTTTGGGGTCCAACTAAACCAGTCCTGTAAGTGATTTAGTTTCTCTTTTACATAATAACTGTGCAAATGCAAAACCAACTCTATTTTCCCATTTGCATATATGATGTTAAATTAAAGTAAGGCAAATAATCTCAAAAACCTACACAAATTGATTGTATCAATACCTGGGTAATATCCTTCCATGATTCCTTTGTGATGCACAAGTGTAAATGCAAAATTACATGAATACAAGACGGGAGCATATTAAAAAAATGCAGCAACATATTACACTGTAAACATGTACATGCAGACAAACATGCCACAAGCATAGAAGTATTCATTTTTTTTTTTTTGGCATATAACAAAACAACTGGTAAAATATTTACTGTAACAGCTACAATACTCTTGGATAAGAACAATGTTCTAGAGTATGGCTTCTTGTGAGCCTAGTAAGTTTGATTACGTTACAAGAATCCTTATGAAATCTACACTAGCTGACAGTCTTCATATGATTGGATTCAGCCTAACAAGACACTTCTTTACAATATAATGTTTTCCTCTACTGTGCTCATTTTAAAAGTAAGCCTACTCTAAGGGCTCATTCACATTGAAACCAAGGGTTCACATGGATCGATCCAACTCCTCGAAGAAGCTCTCACTGAATGTAATCAGTTTAACAGATTAACATGCCTCCTCCTGGCATTAAGTAGAATAAAGAAACGAAAGCAAGTGATTACACGCATGTTGGCATCACGAGGTGCGTTAATCTGTTAAAATGATTGCATTCAGTGAAAATACCCACAGAGTTGGATCAATATACACAGAATGATAGTTGCAATAGGAACGAGCCCTAATTCTGAATAAAATCATGAAGTTCATTACAGCTAAGAGAGTATATTCAGGAAACTAGAACAAGCAGAAAGATGAAATCACACCATTATAAAAATAATTTTCAACTATAATATATTACTTGCAACTCTGTCCATTAATCCTTCGAATGTTACTACGGCAACAGGGGTTGCGTCTGCAATGATGTCTTCCAACAATGGTCGTGGGTAAGCAAGGTCTAGAGGCAAGTATGCCCCACCTGGAATAGTAAGTGAGATCAAAAAGTTGTCAAACAGGAAAGTTGTCAGAAAGTCTAGAAATGATGAACAAACAATTCAATGATGTCAGTGTACAAAATATACTTTTGTCAATTTTGATACAATATCACAGGGTGATTTTGAGTAAAAAGTGCAATGCTAATGGACAGTTGCAGGCTACTGCTTCAATAAATCAGATTGGACTCAAAATCAAACTCAATCATATTCAAGATAAACAAACAAACAAACAAACAAATAAATAAATAAATAAAGCAGACCATTTTCTAACTGTATGTGCATTTGAATCCAAAATTCAGAGGGCAATATGATTTCATGTTATTGTTGTGACAGGAAATGTACTTTGTCTCTTGACTTGGTGTCAACTAATGGTAAAACAGCAAATCCTACAACTACTCCTAAAAATCAATACGTCAGCATTTCTTCAAGTCCATCACGCAGCATGATTGTTGTATATATAATGAGTGTAGAAGTTCTACTAGACAACAGAATCTTGAACACGGCATGATCCAGTATCTTGGCAAAAGTTCCTGACGAATTGTAAAGTAGCACAAGGTAAAGTCTTAACATTGACTAGTGACATATTAAATTGAATTTATGTATTGACGGCATTTAACACGGGCGAACGGAAGCCGTGTTCTGTGTCTTCTGGAAAACCATAAGAATTTTTCAAGTTTGTGTTAATGGATAACTACCTAATTTTTTCTGTAGGAAGACAGTCAAAAATGGAGGACGTGGTTCAACAAAGATAATTTGGAAGACCGTCACAAAATATCTCTGGATCTGCCCCTGATTAAAAGACCAGGATATCATTAAATTAATTCAGTGGGAATTAGATATGTCTTTGTACAATACAAGTATTATCAATGGATCAGAAGTGATAAATGGAACAATTAATTTTAAGGTGAAGCTAAACTTGATTGGCCACATTGCCATCAATGTCTTTGCAGTGGGAGGAATAATTTTGAACACATTGGCAATGGTAATTTTCTCCAAATACAGGAAAAAGAACAAAACTATGTTTCTGCTACTCATCATGGCAGTTAATGACAGCATATTTTTAATTCTACGAATCCTGTTATCTGGTTATATAATATGCAAATCGACCTTTTTATCAGAGGAGATCAAATTGAATCAGCCAAGACTTTTCCTTTATGCTGGAACTTTGTTTAACTTCTTACAAACATTACAAGTTTATATGGCAGTTTTGGTGGCAAGAACTCGTTTCCAGAGCATCAAAAATCCTTACAACGCACATTTTCAACATTCATTATCAACAAAAAAGGGATTCCTTCCAATTCTCGTTCTATTAGTGGTTCTCCTTCTGTTCAACAGTGCAAAACTGTTTGATGTGGCAAATATAAATGTTGGTCACTGTGACAACACCTTGGCAGAAATGTGTACAAAGTTGCACTTAAAACAAGGCCCTTTCTGGCAGAAGTACTCAGTTGTGTTTAGACTTATTCTCAACATTCCAGTTTCTTGTGTTTTACCAATGGTTCTTTTCATATACTATACTGCCAGAACAATGAAAGAGCTATCGATGTATAGGAACAGAATTGCAACAGTAGAGAACTGTCCCAGGATTTCACAACGTAACAGGAAGTTACACTGGGAAATGTTAAAAATGCTGATAGTCATTACAGTGTTCATGCTTGCAACTGATATTCTGTTCATAGGACTGCAGGTGGGCACAGTTTTTCCAAATTTATTTGAAAACAGTTCAAATTATATAATGTTACCCATGGGACTTATCTCTACCATAAGCGCATCAATTAACTTTTTTGTTTACGGCATATTTGGATCTCAATTCAGAGAAGAACTCAAGAAGATGTACTGTAAGAAATAAGTGTATTTATAGATGTTGTAAATTCAAAGACTGGGTATTATAATAAACTTGATTCACAAGTTGAAATGATCAAATGACAACTTTTTTTCTTAAATCATGAAAAAGCTCTTTTTCTTAAATCATGAAATTTTGCACACACACAAACATGCAGAGAGAAAAAAATAAAGAGATGAAGACACAGGCCCTTGTATACTCTAACAGCAAATGATGTAGCGGACACTTTGTATACACAGACTAGTCAGGACCAAGGCAACACAGGTAAGTACCATCGATGCTTCTGCTGCTGGTAGTACAACATGCTGATGTTGCTCACAAACCAATTTTTACCTGCTCTTAATATTGCTATATAAGCAATGGTATACTCCAGACATCTCTCAAGGTATATCCCCACACTGGTGTTGGGTTTCACCCCCTTGATCCTAAGAGCTGTGGCGAGAATATCTGTCAGTTCGTCTAGCTCTGCAAATGTAACTTGCTTGCCACTGTCCGTCACAACTGCTATCTGGCAGGATTAAAGAGCATTAAGTTAAAAACTGCATACTTGCATAGGTAACTTTTTGAAGTGCAAGAGTCCAATAAAGTAATTACATGTAAAATAATATGTTTAATTAATAAAATCAATAAAATCCACATGGTAGCATAGATACATATATTGACTCAAAACTTTGTAAATTTACAACTGTGGCAATTTAAATCATTTTTGTTCTTCAACACCACACACCACGTTTCGATATGAAAATCTATTAGTGTACTCACTTTATCAGGTGTTGCCTTTGCTTGCCGCACAAACATTTCATGCAGCAGACCTTGGTTCTCATACTCCATGTTGGATGGTGTTCACTGGGACACTATAACTCAAGGGAGGCTACAATTAAGGGACAATTTTTTCATCACATGAAATACATGTACTAGTGCATCTGTAAGTCAACATATATTATAACACTAAAGGCATAAAATGCATCATTGGGGAGTGTAAATTTATCCTTGATTTTGGGTCTGAGGGAAGTTGGACAGTGAAATTTTGTAGACATGCTTACTAATACTAGTAGGTCCTCAGGCCTGCTTTGTGGAGTGAACAGTTTATATGCTGGTTTATTCAAATTCACTCACAAAATCTATATTCTTGCAATCATTTAATACTTAACGGCCAGTCAATGTTTTTCTGTGAAAATCTGTTATCATTGCCCTTTAAATTAAACCATCAAGGCTCTGCATACAGTTAAGAAATGAGACAGACAGACAGACAGACAGATGTCACAGACAAGAAAACAACCCCGTATTAAAAATGAGGCCATCAGGCTCTGTTCGAATGCTTCTTGAACCTACCTCTAAGGAGAAGTTAATTAAGTTGCAGTAAAACCACGTCACATAATTTCCAATGAAAGTACAAAGCACACCTGATGATCAATAATTTTCCTTCAGTCACTTAGAGTAACACAGCAGGTATATACTAAGTATATTTCCAAGAAAAAATGTCACGCAGAAGCTGAATTATAATTAAAATTTGATCAAGAATACTAATTTCCTTTTTAGAGTGCCTTGGGATATTCTCAAGTTGGCATGGGGCATACATGCAAGCACAATAATATGATTTTAAGAAATAAATATGCATGATCATTTAATGGCCAGGGATGAGACTGCCATGAAATAATAAAGACAGAAAATGTGGCATGGGGTCAAGCGCCCCCCCCCCCCCTCCGCCCCGGGAAATTGATCTTTTTGGCTCCCAAAAAGTGACAGTTGGAAAAATGTCAGCACATCTGAAAGACACTTCATCAGAAAGGAAGTAATAAATCTCCCTTATTATTTTTCTACAAAATTTACAGGATTCCAAAATTAATTAGGTTTCAGATGTCTAATGCAGTCATTAGCAAAAAAGTTTCAATTATACTTCTTTCTTCTGAATCATCTTTATTTAGTTAAGACTCAATAAACTGTTATAAAAAATAACCTTTTTTCCTTACAATTAGAAATGAACTTTCTCATAAACACCAAGGTAAAAGAAAACCCAGCTCCCTCTCTAGGATTGAATTGGTTTCTGCAATACATATAGTAAAGACACAGGCGCCCTCTATACATGTGTACTGTCACTAGAGTTAATTGCTGTATCCATAACGTAACTGATATATACTAAACTGAAGACAAGGAAATTGCATAGAAGCTGAACAACAGTTGTAAAGGCCAAAATACATATATGTATATAACTAGATCAATGCTAAGTTAGTAAACTATCCCAAGAGCTCCATCAATAAGATCTTAAAGACCTATTATCCATCTCCCGCTTTATCTGAGCCACTGAAACACAATTACTGTATGACCTTGTTTTAGTATCTGAGGTCACATTGGCATATTCTGCTTTAAACCACACACCAAACTTATGATTAATTTAAAAAAATTTTTTTTAATTTATCTAAGCACGCAATTAACCCTCATAATATTCCACGGCACAATAGTACAGGTATCTTATTTTTTTACCTATTTTACTAAAAATGATATCGATATGGTTTATCTGAAGTCAGCTCATGAACAACAAAGGTCTGCATAGTTATGCACCCCTCCCCCCACAACCCTTAAACTGCGTATAATCACTTAGCTGAAGAATGTCTGAGGGCTGTGCACTACTAATTACGTTGGTATGAAATCGTCCCCACTGACAAAAACNGACTGGTTTTCTGTATTTCCTCTCTGCATTTTTAACTCACAAGCTTCTCATGAGCTAAAAAATCCCAACTTACTCATTGCAGCCCCACACTTAAATATTGGGGACTTCTTTAGAATATCGATTGAATAAACGTCCAAAGTCTTGGCAGTACTGCTTGTGTAAAAAGCAGACAAGGGAGTCACAAGTGACGTGAACTATCCCAGCCCCTCTGTATTTGCCTTGGCTTATAACCGATGGCGCTTTACTAACCAACCTGGCATTTCTTTAAGCACCAGCTTAGCTCTGTTGCGTACCTACCTATTTCGCATATACTTCCAGCTTCATAAACTATAGTTCAGTTGCTACGTTTCTTGTGTCATGCTTTAAGGGGGAATTTTCCGTAATCAACAAACACTATTGACCGGAAATTGGGTCATCTCGGGATTTTGAAGAGACAGGTATAAAAATAATTAACTTGAAAAAATTCAACGCTAAATTGTTTGATAAAAAGGGCAAATGCATAAACTCAGAGATATGCTATGAGAATATCTATATAATCTACTAAACAAGACTAAGCTTAGAACTAACTTGGTCTGCGAAAAGCTTTGAAAATAGTCTCTACACTTTGCGTTTTGCCAGGTTGGTCTCCTCACGCATTGCATTGTGGGACATCTACAGGTCAAGGTCAATTTGAAACTTGGCGCGGGTGATAAGCGCTCAATTTACTTAAAACCCTTGCTTCTGGTAACTCGCCGTTACTTAAAGCAATGTGCGATTGGGGAAAATGTGACACAGCAATAGGGCAGCTGGAAACCCTCCTGTCTTGTGATATTTGGTGAGTAACTAAACTGCTGTCTAAAGTGGACAACTACTGAGAACGCCTAGGCAGCTTGACTACGGCGTCTACACATTGCGTTTCAGTGTGACAATTGTATGGTACTGAAATTCTCAAACACCATTAAATGAAGTTTTTATGCTAGAAGTCTAGAAACAAAGTTTTTACCCACCCCTTAGTTTTTTAGGATATTTTTTAGGTTTTCAATGAGATTAAGAAATCAGATTTTTAAAAAAATATTTTCTAAATTCTAACTCCAGTACTTGAAAATGGCCACATTCCACCTGTTGCAAGGCCTCAAATCCATTTCTCCCCAGTATTTCCTTACAACCCAAAATCATGTCAGAGTTTCAGTAACTATATACTACAATCAGCTGTAATTACACATGCACATTAAATCAATCAAATGATAGTTGACACAAACTCCTTACTCCCCCAATAGATGGCACTACAACAAGGGATCAATTTGATTTGAACACCACCCATGTTTATGACTTAATATGTTATTTGCCATGTTACATTTTGTGTTGCAGTCATCATCTAGTTGACAACCCATGTATGCTGGGAGGGTGTGAGCACTGCTTCTGCAGGTAAGTTACTGTATGCCTTTCAATAACATAGTGCGATCTTGTGATTTTTTTAATTTTTATTTATTTATTTTTGTCTAAAAATAATATTTTTAGGCACAAAATTTATATTTGAGAATAATTGAATATATGTTTTTCAAATCTTTGTTCACTGTATCAAAATTTGGCCACTTGACAAATTTTAAGTTGGTTAAAAAGAAATAATTTTTTTTTTCTTTTTTTTTCTTTCAAAACTTGATTTGGCTCAACATTCGCCTTGGCAAATATTTATTTAAATAAAGTCTAGTTTCAGAATCTGGAATTTATCATGTTTATCACTATAGTCTGCTCATGTTGCCTATTTCAAGGAGCTGTATATCTGACCAGTTAGGTGAAAACTGCCCTGTGTGCAACATTCCATCCCACGCGAGAGACGTCCAGAGTAACCGTCAGCTGGCCAACGTGGTGCTCATGTGTAAGAGATTCAAGAGGCTGCTGGCCCAGAACACAGCCACACAACACGAGGGTCAGTTGCCAAGTCATATAGATAACTATCACATATAACACATTCTTGACACTTATGAGTTAGCAGAATGCTTCCTGATCATGATAAACAATATTATTACATGTTGGTACCTTTTCACTGGCTTCTTTTTTTCAAAGTTTTTATTTTTCATAGAGAACAATGCCAAAAGGGGTCCGCACACGGTGAGCATTTGGCGCGCGCCACTTGCGCTGCGCCCGATGCTCGCGCTCCTCAGCTCCCCGCAAACGATGCGCTCTTTGCTCAGCAGAAGTGCCTCCCGGCCTGCCCCTAGCGGACGCACTGTGAACTGTGGGATCATGTGTTTAAGGAAACATTACATATTGTTGTTTTTTCTGATAGTAATGGATAATGGTGACCACGTTAATCAATCAGACTAACTATAACTGTGTACATTTTTGTTGACTTTGCTGGGGGCTGCCATTTTTGTTTGTTTCCGGCTTCTGGCACATGCGCATTGTTAGCATGGCGTGAGCAATCGGCGCTTGCACCCCGCACACGCTGAGACATTTGTCTCAAGAGACCAAAAAAATCAAACACGTGAGAAATTTTGCTCAGCCGCGTGTGAGGCAAAAATCTCACCAAAATACCCCCGCACACGATGAGAAAACGGCGCAGCACAAGTGGCGCGCGCCAAATGCTCACCGTGTGCGGGCCCCTAAACAAATGGATACTCTCACTTATCTTTAACAATGATAGTAACTTGATGTACCCATATTGGACTCCCTGTAAATCTGTGATGAGATTACAGATTAAGATTTTGAACTCCCTGTACCCCAAATCCTGGGAAAACCCTCAGTGTCAAAACAATCTGATTTTGATTTTAGGAGGAGGTGAATTAAATTCTCCTAAAGAGACAAAGAAGAAGAATAAAAGCCATGACCTTGAGGAGTCCAGCCATCAACCAGCCTCTGTTCAGAAAGAAAACCTAGTCCCACCTGTCAATAAAGATCCATATGCTGTGTATGATTTTGAGTCTTCACCTATGACAACAACTTCTAAGCCAGCAGGGAGAAGAACGCGGAGTGTCACTGCTAAGAATGTGAAAAAGAAAGCACTGGCTGCTGTAAATAAGAGGTGGGTAATATGTATATATTCTCTCTAATTACAGTCTATTGCTGCGCAACGGTGTAAACTCACCAGGTTCTTGAGTCCCCTTTGTTTTTTTTTGTTTGTTTTTTTTGTTTTTTATTTATTAACTACTTGCTGAAATGTTAACACACCTCATTCCCATGCAGATTCTAAGACGTTTTCCAGTCTTGCATGATATAAAAGTTCCAAGATTAATTTCAGGTGGGGAATTAAACAGTCGCCTTCAGAAGCTTCCTTTAATGACCCTTGCACCAGCTGTAAGAAAACAAAGGAAGGAAGAGAGGAACGGAAGAGAAGAGTGCAGATCATTACTCCCACCAGCTCCATTAAGTCCAAAGGTCACGTCTCCAACATCAATGACACATCAATACAAGGTGTCAGTAATTGTTACAATGCTGCAATAGACATTGCAGGGGGATTTGTGACTGGTGACGATGACAAGAACAAGGATGCAGTTGATAAATGCAATGTCAGTAACAGTGCCATCAGCAGTGAAAAAACTGCTACTGCAGCTACTAAGGCAAATGTTCTTAATGAGGAAATTAGCACGGACAATGATGCTTCTGTGACAATTCAGACTGAGAATGATGACCATATTAACCACATCCAGTCTGGAAAATATCCTGGCAAGTCTGGAGAAGATAAAAACAGGTCTCATGGTGGGTGTGGTGCTGACAGCAAACACCACAAGCCTGAATGTGATGAGCAGGATTCTGAGCAAGGAGCTGTCACTGTGGAGGAATTGGGCCTGTGTGCCACGCCCACCTCAGCTGTACACAGGTCACGGCGACCTAGGACACTACACCATAGTGAGGTGAGTATTGGACAGGGTGGTGGGATGGAAGGGGATAGGAGGGGGGGGGCATTGTGGTCAGATTAGTTTGCATGATGTGCTTGTAAAAATTTTTTTTTACTGTATTATAAATGCTGTTGCAATCTTTGTCCCTGATGCACTAAATATGACACAATTTATAATATTTCATTTATATAAGTATTAAGTAAAAAAAATAATGTTAATAGGTTATCGTTTGGGAACTTTTCTGTACAGCTGTAATTTCTTTAGTATCAATACTATCATGATCATCTTGTTGCTGTTTCAGAATCATAGACCTAAGTCTGGAGACAGAGTCCACAATAGAAAGTTGCCCACAGGCACAGTGCTATCTCCTTCACCAGTGACCATCAGAAAGACCAGAAGATCAGCTGAGACAAATCTCTCTCCAGCTCCAACAAGAAAGTCCAGACGATCGTCTGAGACTCCACCTGCTTCAATTGACTCCCCAGGTCACACAAAAACAACCAGGCAATCTGTGGAAAAGCAGAACATCCCTGCAGCACAAGGTAGGCACATGTGAATAGGATTCACTCAGACAAAAAAATTGGTGCAAATTACTGTAATTATTTTTCCCAAATCAAAATTTGATGTCAAGATGCTGATAGATGAATGAATTTATTTTGGATACTTTCTTTTGCTTTGCCAAAGTAATTTTTCGGCATTTAGTGGTAGTTTTAACAGAGAAATGACCCTACTAGTAGGTAAAGTACCATGTTATGACATACCAATTACTTTTGTTTTCCCTATCCAGGAGTCTGCAACTTAATCTAATATGATTCCATAGTGCAGTCTAAGATTAACAAGAATGTAAGAACATTTGTAATATCTGTATATTTATTGGTTCATTGTAGTCCAATAGTTTGTGAGCAGAGGATTAGTATAGTTTTTTTATTACTTTTACAATTCCTGCGCTTACCATCCTCAGTTTCTGGATTTGTTAATAAATAATGCTGTTGGGAAATAAAATGCTGATTATACCAGACTGATTAACTACCACAACAGCCTCAATGACTTTATCATCTCCACCAGCAAAGGAGGGTGTGTTTTCATAGTGTTGTGTCTGTATGTTAGTGAACAGGATATCTCCAATGGTTCCTCACAAATATTGATGGAAAAATTTAGGATAGCCAGGAATTCGTGAGATATAAAAGAAATAATAATTTCAATACAACCTAGGTTTTCTAACATTTTTAAAAGAATGCCGTAATTTTCTTTTCCATAGTTAGGTGTCTGTGCAAGTTTTAGAGTCTTGTGTGGACATGTGCACTGCCTTTTTTTATTTTACTGAATAAAATATCCATGTTCTGCTTAAAATAAAGTGCCTTGGTCACCTGACAGTCACGTGAAGTGGTGACCTCTGTCATTCAATCCACTGGTCAACTTAGCAAGTGTTACCATAGCGACACTGGTCAACTTAAAAATATAGCCTTAGTGGCCTCTTGCCAACTTAACAAGTGTTGTCGCAGAGAACACTGGCCAATTATAATGAATTTTGTCATAGTGACCACTAGCAAATTTTACAAGTGTTGCCATAGTGACCACTGACCAGCTACTGTTAACAAGCATTTTTACTGACCAGCTTAACAAGTGTTGCCATAGTGACCAACAGGAGCCACAGTGGGGAACCTGTACTTGGGATCGGTGAGCAAATGATAGAGTTGAGGTAGCTTGGTCCTGAGTAGTAGTTTGTTGTACAGTTCCCACTCATTACTGATGTACGCTGCTCTGACAGGCTTCTTCTGTATCCCCAGGATAGAGGTCAGGCCCCAGTAGATCAACTCTGAAGTCAGGCAGTTCATCTTGCAGGTGGGGTCCTTATAGTGGTACACACCCTTACAATAGGGCCATCTGAAGTCGCAGAAAGAAACATTTTAAAAAGTTATCCTAGAGCATATTCAGAACAGCAGGCTAACAGATCCACAGATCAAATATGGCAGACCCACTTGAATGCTTGTTTTTTAATCCCCANCATAAAAAAAGGACGTTTTATTAAAGAAAACCAACTTTTCAAAACAATTGAGACCTTATAAATATTTTCTGTCAAGAATCACAGTTTTGACATTTGAAGCAGGAGGTGACACCTTTCAATAACTTCGGTGAACAGGTAGCCTTAAAAGGGTTTACTAAGACACAAACCTTTCAGTAATGGTCTCAGCATTTCCCACACAAAGAAAACATTGCAGGCCTCCCTGTCATCCTCCTCGTAAGGTGCAAAATTGTGCCTCCAGTGATAGGAGAACACCGCACCACGATGGGGGCACTGGATGCCTAAAAGTATAAGATGCATCGATGGATCTTTCCACATTCTGCTTCCTCTACAGCTAATATTCTAACAGAAATCCGAAGTTGAAATATGTTCACATCAGAGTTTATTATCAAATATAAAATTTAAATTCCCCTTATGTTTTAAACCAAGAGTGACATTGGAATGTATCTGTTGGGTTTTATACTTCATAAAAACTGCCAATAAGGCCCAGCATTTCTAGCCTCTGCAATATACTTTTTCTTTTATAAAACTTTTTTGTCTATTCAATTCTCAGAAAAAAAAATGTTGAAAAATCATTTGCATTTTAAAACAGCACACAACAGAACCAGATTCAGGCATTATTTTTTTAAAACTTGTTCCAGCTAGACCACACAAACCCAGAGGTACTCACCCTTGGGTTTCCCTGTGGTCCCTGAAGAGTAAACAGTATATGCCAAACAGTCTAGAGTGACCACTGGGGGACCCGGGAAGGGGGCATGCTTGGAGTTCTCCTCCTTGAGCCTCTCGGCCCAGCCTTCATCCAGGGTTAACACGCACTCTGCAGCTGGAACCACATTATGTAACCATAGTAAAGGAAAGATTTCAAACATATTCATTACATATAATTAAGTTAAATAAGTACAATCTAGCAAATTTTATTGTTTGTAAAAAATATGTACTCCAGTCAAAAAATACATATTTTTTACAAACAATAGGGACAGCTCTGGGCCTTTCCTTTTTTAAATTAACATTTTGGAATAAGCAGAAATACAATCCCAGAAATACAAGTATGAATTTAGAAGTTGCAGTTTTTTCTGTTTGAAAAAAAATTTTGGGGTCCAACTAAACCAGTCCTGTAAGTGATTTAGTTTCTCTTTTACATAATAACTGTGCAAATGCAAAACCAACTCTATTTTCCCATTTGCATATATGATGTTAAATTAAAGTAAGGCAAATAATCTCAAAAACCTACACAAATTGATTGTATCAATACCTGGGTAATATCCTTCCATGATTCCTTTGTGATGCACAAGTGTAAATGCAAAATTACATGAATACAAGACGGAGCATATTCAAAAAATGCAGCAACATATTACATTGTAAACATGTACATGCAGACATACATGCCACAAGCATATAAGTATTCATTTTTTTTGCATATAACAAAACAACTGGTAAAATATTTACTGTAACAGCTACAATACTCCCCTTGATAAGAATAATGTTCTAGAGTATGGCTTCTTGTGAGCCTAGTAAGTTTGATTACGTTACAAGAATCCTTATGAAATCTACACTAGCTGACAGTCTTCATATGATTGGATTCAGCCTAACAACACACTTCTTTACAATATAGTGTTTTCCTCTACTGTGCTCATCTTGAAAGTAAGCCTATTCTTAAGGGCTCATTCACATTGAAACCAAGGGTTCACATGGATCGATCCAACTCCTCAAGAAGCTCTCACTGAATGTAATCAGTTAAACAGATTAACATGCCTCCTCCTGGCATTAAGTAGAATAAAGAAAAGCGGGTGATTATACGCATGTTGGCATCACGAGGTGCGTTAATCTGTTAAAATGATTGCATTCAGTGAAAATCCCCACAGAGTTGGATCAATATACACAGAATGATAGTTGCAATAGGAACGAGCCCTAATTCTGAATAAAATTGTGAAATTCATTACAGCTAAGAGAGTATATTCAGGAAACTAGAACAAGCAGAAAGATGAAATCACACCATTATAAAAATAATTTTCAACTATAATATATTACTTGCAACTCTGTCCATTAATCCTTCGAATGTTACTACGGCAACAGGGGTTGCGTCTGCAATGATGTCTTCCAACAATGGTCGTGGGTAAGCAAGGTCTAGAGGCAAGTATGCCCCACCTGGAATATTAAGTGAGATCGAAAAGTTGTCAGACAGTCTAGAAATGATGAACAACCAATTCAATGATGTCAGTGTACAAAATATACTTTTGTCAATTTTGATACAATATCACTGGGTGCTTCTGAGTAAAAAGTGCAAGGCAATGCTAGCTAACGGACAGTTGCAGGCCACTGCTTCAATAAATCAGATTGGACTCAAAATCAAACTCAATCATATTCAAGATAAACTTTTAAACAAACAAACAAACAAACAAACAAATAAATAAATAAAGCAGACCATTTTCTAACTGTATGTGCATTTGAATCCAAAATTCAGAGGGCAATATGATTTCATGTTATTGTCGTGACAGGAAATGTACCTTGTCTCTTGACTTGGTGTCAACTAATGGTAAAACAGCAAATCCTACAACTACTCCTGAAAATCAATACGTCAGCATTTCTTCAAGTCCATCACGCAGCATGATTGTTGTATATATAATGAGTGTAGAAGTTCTACTAGACAACAGAATCTTGAACACGGCATGATCCAGTATCTTGGCAAAAGTTCCTGACCGAATTTATAAAGTAGCACAAGGTAAAGTCTTAACATTGACTAGTGACATATTTAATTGAATTTATGTATTGACGGCATTTAACACGGGCGAACGGAAGCTGTGTTCTGTGTCTTCTGGAAAATCATAAGAATTTTTCAAGTTTGTGTTTACTTAATGGGTAACTACCTAATTTTTTCTGTAGGAAGACGGTCAAAAATGGAGGACATGGTTCAACAAAGATAATTTGGAAGACAGTCACAAAATATCTCTGGATCTGCCCCTGATTAAAAGACCAGGATATCATTAAATAAATTCAGTGGGAATTAGTTATGTCTTTGTACAATACAAGTATTATCAATGGATCAGAAGTGATAAATGGAACGATTAACTTTAAGGTGAAGCTAAACTTGATTGGCCACATTGCCATCAATGTCTTTGCTGTGGGAGGAATAATTTTGAACACATTGGCAATGGTTATTTTCTCCAAATACAGGAAAAAGAACAAAACTATGTTTCTGCTACTCATCATGGCAGTTAATGACAGCATATTTTTAATTCTACGAATCCTGTTATCTGGTTATATAATATGCAAATCGACTTTTTTGTCTGAGGAGATCAAATTGAATCAGCCAAGACTTTTCCTTTATGCTGGAACTTTGTTTAACTTCTTACAAACATTACAAGTTTATATGGCAGTTTTGGTGGCAAGAACTCGTTTCCAGAGCATCAAAAATCCTTACAACGCACATTTCCAACATTCATTATCAACAAAAAAGGGATTCCTTCCAATTCTCGTTCTATTAGTGGTTCTCCTTCTGTTCAACAGTGCAAAATTGTTTGATGTGGCAAATATAAATGTTGGTCACTGTGACAACACCTTGGCAGAAATGTGTACAAAGTTGCACTTAAAACAAGGCCCTTTCTGGCAGAAGTACTCAGTTGTGTTTAGACTTATTCTCAACATTCCAGTTTCTTGTGTTTTACCAATGGTTCTTTTCATATACTATACTGCCAGAACAATGAAAGAGCTATCGATGTATAGGAACAGAATTGCAACAGTAGAGAACTGTCCCAGGATTTCACAACGTAACAGGAAGTTACACTGGGAAATGTTAAAAATGCTGATAGTCATTACAGTGTTCATGCTTGCAACTGATATTCTGTTCATAGGATTGCAGGTGGGCACAGTTTTTCCAAATTTATTTGAAAACAGTTCAAATTATATAATGTTACCCATGGGACTTATCTCTACCATAAGCGCATCAATTAACTTTTTTGTTTACGGCATATTTGGATCTCAATTCAGAGAAGAACTCAAGAAGATGTACTGTAAGAAATAAGTGTATTTATAGATGTTGTAAATTCAAAGACTGGGTATTATAATAAACTTGATTCACAAGTTGAAATGATCAAATGACAACTTTTTTTCTTAAATCATGAAAAAGCTCTTTTTCTTAAATCATGAAATTTTGCACACACACAAACATGCAGAGAGAAAAAAATAAAGAGATGAAGACACAGGCCCTTGTATACTCTAACAGCAAATGATGTAGCGGACACTTTGTATACACAGACTAGTCAGGACCAAGGCAACACAGGTAAGTACCATCGATGCTTCTGCTGCTGGTAGTACAACATGCTGATGTTGCTCACAAACCAATTTTTACCTGCTCTTAATATTGCTATATAAGCAATGGTATACTCCAGACATCTCTCAAGGTATATCCCCACACTGGTGTTGGGTTTCACCCCCTTGATCCTAAGAGCTGTGGCGAGAATATCTGTCAGTTCGTCTAGCTCTGCAAATGTAACTTGCTTGCCACTGTCCGTCACAACTGCTATCTGGCAGGATTAAAGAGCATTAAGTTAAAAACTGCATACTTGCATAGGTAACTTTTTGAAGTGCAAGAGTCCAATAAAGTAATTATATGTAAAATAATGTTTAATTAATAAAATCAATAAAATCCACATGGTAGCATAGATACATATATTGACTCAAAACTTTGTAAATTTACAACTGTGGCAATTTAAATCATTTTTGTTCTTCAACACCACACACCACGTTTCGATATGAAAATCTGTACTCACTTTATCAGGTGTTGCCTTTGCTTGCCGCACAAACATTTCATGCAGCAGACCTTGGTTCTCATACTCCATGTTGGATGGTGTTCACTGGGACACTATAACTCAAGGGAGGCTACAATTAAGGGACAATTTTTTCATCACATGAAATACATGTACTAGTGCATCTGTAAGTCAACATATATTATAACACTAAAGGCATAAAATGCATCATTGGGGAGTGTAAATTTATCCTTGACTTTGGGACTGAGGGAAGTTGGACAGTGAAATTTTGTAGACATGCTTACTAATACTAGTAGATCCTCAGGCCTGCTTTGTGGAGTGAACAGTTTATATGCTGGTTTATTCAAATTCACTCACAAAATCTATATTCTTGCAATCATTTAATACTTAACGGCCAGTTATCATTGCCCTTTAAATTAAACCATCAAGGCTCTGCATACAGTTAAGAAACAAGACAGACAGACGGACAGACAGATGTCACAGACAAAAAAACAACCCCATGTAGGTGTATTAAAAATGAGGCCATCAGGCTCTCTTCGTAATGCTTCTTGAACCTCGTAATGCTTCTTGAACCTACCTCAAAGGAGAAGTTAATTAAGTTGCAGTAAAACCACGTCACATAATTTGCAATGAAAGTATGAAGCACACCTGATGATCAATAATTTTCCTTCAGTCATTTAGTGTAACACAGCAGGTATATACTAAGTATTTCCAAGAAAAAATGTCACGCAGAAGCAGAATTATAATTAAAATTTGATCAAGAATACTAATTTCCTTTTTAGAGTGCCTTGGGATATACTCAAGTTGGCATGGGGCATACATGCAAGCACAATAATATGATTTTAAGAAATAAATATGCATGATCATCTAATGGCCAGGGATGAGACTGCCATGAAATAAGAAAGACAGAAAATGTGGCATGGGGTCAAGCCCCCCCCCCCTTGGGAAATTGATAATTTTGGCTCCCAAAAAGTGACAGTTGGAAAAATGTCAGCACATCTGAAAGACACTTCATCAGAAAGGAAGTAATAAATCTCCCTTATTATTTTTCTACAAAATTTACAGGATTCCAAAATTAATTAGGTTTCAGATGTCTAATGCAGTCATTAGCAAAAAAAGTTTCAATTATACTTCTTTCTTCTGAATCATCTTTATTTAGTTAAGACTCAATAGACTGTTATAAAAAATAACCTTTTTTCCTTACAATTAGAAATGAACTTTCTCATAAACACCAAGGTAAAAGAAAACCCAGCTCCCTCTCTAGGATTGAATTGGTTTCTGCAATACATATAGTAAAGACACAGGCGCCCTCTATACGTGTGTACTGTCTCTAGAGTTAATTGCTGAATCCATAACGTAACTGATATATACTAAATTGCAGACAAGGAAATTGCATAGAAGCTGAACAACAGTTGTAAAGGCCAAAATACATATATGTATATAACTAGATCAATGCTAAGTTAGTAAACTATCCCAAGAGCTCCATCAATAAGATCTTAAAGACCTATTATCCGTCTCCTGCTTTATCTGAGCCACTGAAACACAATTACTGTATGACCTTAATTGTTTTAGTATCTGAGGTCACACTGGCATATTCTGCTTTAAACCACACACCAAACTTATGATTAATTAAAAAACAAATTTAAAATTACCCTTTTCCTTATGTCAATAATATAAGCAGATATAATATATGTGAAATAATTGGTAAATTTATCTAAGCACGCAATTAACCCTCATTCCACGGCACAATAGTACAGGTATCTTATTTTTTTTACCTATTTTACTAATATGGTTTATCTAAAGTCAGCTCATGAACAACAAGGGTCTGCATAGTTATGCACCCCTCCCCCCACAACCCTTAAACTGCGTATAATCACTTAGCTGAAGAATGTCTGAGGGCTGTGCACTACTAATTACTTTGGTATGAAATCATCCCCACTGACAAAAACAAAATTAATGTTACATCTGGTGAGGAATGTGTTCCTGTTGATTGCTTAAAAATTGCACAGGGTGCCATATAATAATTCTGTAACAGATTATACAATATGGCAACCTGTTGTCAGAGAATAGTTGTTTGGTAATTAAAAAATAAACTACTTAATTAGCCATGACTTAATTGGCTTGGTTCATTAAAAGGGTTATCAACTGTGTGTGTGTGTGTGTGTGTGTGTGTGTGTGTGTGTGTGTGTGTGTGTGTGTACATGCGCACGCAACGGGGGGGGGGGGGCGAGCTTAAGATGCCTTACTGAGGTAAAATTTGTTTCAACCAGTTTACTTACCATTTAAATTTCAACATAGAAACACCTTTCAGTCTCAAATCCTTCACTTGCCCCTAAACCTTTCATTATTCCCCAAGATTATCCATAATAAATGCTGCCATTCTCTCTTTAGCCCAACAGAAAGTCAGAGGTTAAAATCATAACCAATATCTCCCCATTACCACAACACACTCAATAGTCTACACTTTCGCAGCACTTAATCAATTGTAATTTTCCAGCCAGCTTCAATTATATTAAGCAAGGAGTTGTATGAGATCTAGATCAAGCCACTGAGCTTATGGAATGGGCCACTGGTTTTTTCCACATAATTTGGAGCTGCTGCATTAATTTAATAATTTAATTTGACTTTCCACAATAGGAATTTTGAAAGCTGTACAGAATATCATATCCTTTGGTCATAGGTGCTATTTACTAGTATTTTATCTTAGAATGAAGAGTGTAAAAATGGGGAAAGTACAGTGCTTACGGAGTACCACTGAAAGAAAACTGTGATATGTCTTTCCTTAAAGCCACATCAATTAATTCTTAACCAATGTACTGTCTCACAAAGCATTTAGTTCTAACATACCGGGTATGGCAACAAATTGCCCATATGCAAACAAAAGTAAAGGGTTCATTAGACTGAAGTTGAATATATATTTCTCAAGCAGGGGGTTTCCCAGGATTCCAAAATGTGAATCTGAAATTTAGTCATTGATTTACAGGGAATTCAGCCCAAGCAAGCTCAACCAACCAACCCAATTTTTTTAAGCTGCCCAGCCATCTTTGGAAATATAGGCCCTCTTTTGAGGCTAATGGCAGTCAAAATGATGGCATGATGGCTCTCTGGGGAAAACCTTGGGCTCAAGTATGTAGGCAAATGTTGGTGTAAATTGCATACATATAAAATCTTTTCAGCAAGTTAAAAAACAATTTCTTATGCTGCTTTATACGATCATTTTCATAAGCTGGAAAATAGGGCATTTTCATACACGTATACGCCCTTCTTTACTCTAGGTGTGACAGCTAGCTAGGCCTAAATAAACCCATGTATATTTTACATGTTTTTCAAAAGAAAGTGATACCAGTACTACCCTCCACCAGGGCCAGAGATTGATTTTCCACAAGATATTCACAGATACATGTATGTCTTTAGATAAATAGACCATCATTTGGTGCTGTGTGACCCTGTAACTTTTGGCCAAATGGAAGCAATTAAATCTGCATGTGCGCAGATGGCATTGTACCCACTCTGTAAGGAGCTACTTCAGAAGATACCTTGGTTAACTTCAATCTGAAGTAACAAGCAATTCAGAAGGGGCTATTTTTATCTGTCACTATAAAGCAAGTGAAAAACTTCAGAGCAATTGACCATCTCGATTCCTGTCAGGGGGACTTAGCGGTACATATACATAGTTAAGTGGCAATTCCTGAGTAGTTATGCAAACAATTACCAGCCATGTAATCAACCTAGAAATTTCAGCACAGGGTCACAGTTTAAAGATTGACCATATTCAGCCAGAGACATTATCTATGAATATCTAGTGAAAAATCAATCCATGGCCCTGGTACAGGATACAACAGGACCCACATAATTTAGTGAGTGCTAAATTTCAGGCACATTACATGTACTCTCTATCTTACTTACATTTCTATAAATATTACTATATATTGTTCCTATTTCAATTTCGACAGACTTCATTACCAGGTGACTGGAAATATCAAGTTCTGGTAAGTGCCAATTAAAGAGAGATCAAAAAGCATACTGTTTTAAAACATCTTGCTTACAACCAACAAGTTGACCCTCATGCCATGTCCTCTCTGCTCTCCATTTCTACAGACGTGAGGCTTTGTTGTCTTTAAATTTCAAATTCCAAATAATCACAACACCACGAAAGCAAATACTGCATCTAGGATCTGTTCTTATACCAGCCTCGAAGTGATGGACCTGTTTTAATTAAGTACATTGACGCTTACCTGATATATTGGAGAAACTGGTACTAAATAACACAAGCAGCAGAGCATTCATGGCTTTTGTGGGTCTCTTATTTAGTCCTATACAGGAGAGTAACTATGGTGGGAGTATGTGGTCCTGACGATCTCGATAAAAGCATCTTCCACTGTTATCAACACATTTCAATATAAGTATACTTTTCAGTTTGCACACTGTTAATTGCAAGAGAACAAAATGCATGTATTCTCTCCATAAAATATCCTTAAGTGTTTAACAGAAGCAGGCCTATTGACTTTTATTGATCCACATTTCTTTAAAACTACAGGATGTTCAAATGAAATAAAAATACATGGCTTTCAGCAAATCAATAGCTAGTTATTCAGTTTAAGTCCCGAGAGCAAAATTGTCAACGAATTACTGGATGTTGTTTTCATTCAGAATATCTAAGAAAATTTCCAGATCTACTTTTAAGGCAGGCCCGTAGCCAGCAATTTCAAAAGGGAGGTTCTTTTTCTGAAAAAGTGGAGCTTTTCCCATAAAAACCTCATGTACCAAGATCAAATTTTACCCAGAGTCCACCTTTCCCAGCAAAAGGAGCAGTTCTTTCGAACCCCCCAAACCCCCCCCTGGCTACGGGCCTGCAAGGGTTTCTTAAAATTGACAAAACCATCAACTTTCTAATCAACAAAGTTCATATCTCATACCCCAGTTGCGAAAATGGGCAAACTGGCAAGCTGTCATCTATTCTAGGAATTGTGGAGGTTCTCTTTCCAGTGACCAATTCATTATCAGCTAACACCATATATTGCCCTCGCATTCCCCAGACAATACATTGACGTAATGGTATAAGGGAGAGCAATTCTTTACGTCAAGACGGACAACAAATAAAATGCAATGATAAATAATATCAATATGTTTCCAACATTTTCCCCTTTAGATTAACCCTATCCCAGCGAATGATGAATGATGATGAATGTTCCATTGATTTTTTTGTGGTATTTTATATCAAAAGGATCCAGCTTTTGGATTTATTCAAACTCAGTCTAATCATGGAGCTGTACGTACTAGGACAATACTATATGCCAGTAGGTGGGCTTAACATGCAGAGAAAATTATGTTGAACTTTTCTGAACTGATTAAGATGAAGTATGTGAGAAACAATACCAGACAATTATTTCTTATTTTTCTTCCCCTCTATTTCAGTGTGTATGTACATAANAACAAACATGTGCCAGGCTGAATGGCCTCATTAAAAAAATCCATGCTGGAACTTCATGAAAAGGACCAGGACATAGTTGCCTTTTTAAGTAGAATGCTGACTGTACTTAAAGAGATTTACCCTAATATTTGTGCTCTCTTGACCATTGTGATGGTCCTTTCAGTCAGCACAACAGATGCAGCATATGTATTTGGTACTAAGATTTCAGTCACGTTAATTTTGACAAATATATCTAGTTGTTATAAAAAACACTATATATGGATGCCATGTTAGTTTATTTCATATCAATAAACATTCATTTCTCAAAGATATGTTCTTACCTATATAATTCATCATCATATTAAAATAATCTAATTTAATATCAGGGAAATTGGTTTTCATGAATTTGTTGTCAGGGAAAGCTACTTTCTTGCAGGGAAAATAATGTACAAAATCACTTTCCCGGCAGGGAAAGTATGATTTTCTAAACATTTCGGCCCCTGCCATACTATTTTTTTTTCATTATTTATTAAGTTTATTCAGTTCAATGTATAATGCATATATATATATAGTGTTGGGAGAAATAAATTCACTGATAACTTACTTAAGTATATAAACACAGCATTTTATCAATCTAAAATGTCATAATTACTTGTAGTTATGCATCTAAATTTAATGCTTATTTGAAACACCGGCTGAGATTCAAAGCACCTGCTGATCCAGAACAGTGTAATTAGAAAATATGCATCCAGGAAACTGGCTGAAACCAGATACGCCTGAATCTGTAGACTGATTAGCCTTTGCTGATAATATTCAGACTCATAGTCCAAGTACACAGAAGAAATTGGACTTTGGACGGAGCTGCCACGTATTTCTAGAGAAACGAAAACATCCACTACTCCCCTTTTCATTAAAATAACACTTGGTTATTTTACATCACTGATGCCAGATTTTCGAAATAAATGATAGTAATGTTTTTCTTTTAAAGTAACATACAGTTATGTCGACCATCATCAGCATTCATTGCTCACACAAAATATTAGGGTGATAACGAAACAAAAACAGAATACCTTTATCGAGTTTCATTGAAACAGTTTCGCTGAGTTTGTGTGCTTTACGCTGTGTCTATTGTTCCAACCAATGAAAATTGTAATCACATTCAATTTTACTGAAAAACTATATTAATAAACAAACTGAATACATTTAAAGAATTTGTGTTATGCAGATCTGCTTAATAAAATACATAGTAGCCAACCTGCTGATCGTACGATGGAGGACTCGGTGTCAAAACGTGTCTGTTAAACTGAATGTATCGCTCGCCTTGCTCTAGAAAAACTACGACTTCTTCTATTTGTTGGTTGTCCTCGAGGTGTCATGTAGATAGGTTCTTCCCAAAACTGAGCTTTGGACAGGTCTATGTAACCTTAAATTAAATATCTGCAGATTGTAAACATTGAGATCGAAGCTCATGCCACATTTGAACTCGCGCCCTCTGACCTTTGAACTTTTGTGATGAAATTGATGTAAGTTGTTAGTTTCAATCCGATAATTTGCAACGAAGGGCTTTAATTTATGGGACTGAGGAATAATATAGTCAAGAAAATATTCCTACACTACAACAAATACTTTGCCATATGCACAATTATTACAAAACTTTCAAAATTAGCAAAATCTACCCTCTTGCTGTTTTACCGAAAGCGAGGCCTATAGACGGAGGTATCGACACAAAACAACATGGCGACACGTGTAGGCAGCAAGGTTTTGTTGACTGCTGCGGACGGAAGTTATGAGGGAATAGTTCATTCCTTCAGTGCAGATGGAAAACGTCTAGATCTGAAGAAGGGTGAGTATTTTGTTTTAAATTTTTATGGGAAGAAGCAATGTTTCATTCAACAACTGCAGCATTGCACTTGCGCTGTTAAGTTGTGAAAGGTAGGGTGTTATAGTACGGGTACGTACGGATAAAATTTAGTCCCAAAATATTACACGTCCCTATACTCCCGTTACCGATAGATACATAAAGGAAAAACTGAAAAAACGTCTTTTTAGATTTAAATACCGATAGATCCAATTTTTTACTGCTGTCCTATATATTTGCGTTCCTATAGATACGACGTCCTCATAAACCCACGTCCTTTAAATCCACATACCTATAGATCCACGTATTTTGAGATCCAAATACCTATAGATCCATTACAGGTATGCTTTTGCTCAAAATGGTTGGTATACTATTCAGTACATAAAATGCACTTCTTTAAAACGACAGTAGGCCTACACATATTAATCCTTTCAGCAATATATTATTCTACTAGATCGTTTTCACACAATACTCAGTGAAAGAACATAAAAAGAACAAAAATGTGTTCTATATTTCACAACGGTTAGGCCTACTGTTTTAGCGTCAGAACACTGTTTAAAGCGTTCTCAAAATGTAACATTCGAACATGTAAAAAGTGTTCTGAATTTACATGTAAATGTGTTCTAAACAAAAAAAAAAAAAAAAAGAGCATGAAAATGTGTTCTATATTTCACAACGCTCAGTGTTCTGGCGCCAGAACATAAAGCGTTCTCAAAATGTAACATTTGCACACTTAAAATGTGTTCTGTTTCATGTTTACGACGCGTTCCCGAACTTTAGAGTGTGATAGACGTGTAGACGCGAACGTACATGTATGTCTTGTTTGAACACCTAATAAATATATAAATACATAAATAAATGAATAAATA
The DNA here is from genome assembly GCF_001039355.2 of Lingula anatina. Next base: position 155,677 of record NW_019775651.1, on the reverse strand, counting down.
ATAAATATCAGGTTGTAATTAAGTCAGATCACTAAGTGGATCAGTATTTGTAGCCTCATACCTGTATCACAAATTGATATCGGCCTTTTAGCTGATTACGATGTCAGATAGATGGATCTAGCGGTACCTGGATCTAAAGATACGTGGGTTTATAGGAATCTGTTGGTGGATCTATCGGAACGTAAATTTAACGAGACGTAAATCTATTGAGACGTGTATGTATAGAGACGTATCTATCGGGACGAATATTTTATTGGGACGTTTATCTATATGGCGGACCCCTATAGTACTACGACTTATTAGTGACTTGGGGAACTAATTATTCAAAACAATAGTCTTATTTATGTCCAGCAAACCTGTATATGTGTTTTTACTGGTTTGATTTTTATTGGCTATCTAGAGTCTGAAAGGTAGAGTTATATTGTAAAGATAAACTATATGAAGATACCAAAGACAGAGCTAATATTTGCTAATTCTATTTTCCAGTGGTGTCTTTGCCATCTAGGAAAAAGTTACCAGGAAGTCAGATATTCTTTCGCAATGAGATTTTGGAGTGTGAGTACTACTACTGTATTTACATAGTGCCCTCAATATTCATGAGTGACTAAGAATGTAAATATACTACATAACACCTGAATTATATTTGTTTCTTACTTGTACATGTGATTTTATAGAGATGTTGTATTTTGCCTTTTTTAACTTGTTTGTAACTTTTGCTATTGTTCTATAGGCATTTTAGTTAGTTGTTTAGGTCGAAGACTGTGCTTACACATTTTTTCTTTTCCAGTAGAGGTATTAGAGGCTGCTAAAGAGGAAGATGAAGATGATGATAAGGAAGAGTAAGGGCTTTGGTGATATAATTTCTCCCTTTGATTTAGCTAGTCTGTGTTCCTCATCAATTCATTAAATGAGAAATATGTCAGTGGTTTTTATTCTTTCATCAGTTTTATGATGAAGCAACAATTCAGTACTGCTTTTTCCTTTGTTCACTTTCGACGTATTCTCACTGAGACCACTTCACATTCAGTTCAGCTGTAGACCCTACTACTGGGTACCTTCATTATAATTCAGAGTAATACATTTAATTTCTTGCATGTTGATTAATGTTTACTGGCAAGGGCAACTTTAAAGAAATCATAAACAGAGATTTATAATTCTATTATTTTACAGAATCTTCTATTATAATAATATCTTTCTATTTTGCTTTGATGTACTTTTATTACAGTAGATATTTTTCTTTGACAAACATAATTTGACCTACAGAATTTCCCTCCTGTATGCTTGTAACTTTCAATAACATAATAGCATCCCATTTTGCTTTGATATATACAGTTTGACAGACAGGTGTCTCCTACGACCTAAGCAAAGTACTCCCCACCTGAAAAGACTTCATGACTTGGAACACAACAAACTTTTGCTCAACAGGCCCCAGGACACTGAGGCATCCAGCGGTACAGCTCCACACAGAAAAACAAGGAGGAGTATAAAGTGTAAGAAATGAAGGTTCCAGAGGGTGATTTCACTAAAGAAGTTCAGCATGAAAATTGGTCTAATCATTTTTTCTACCTAAAATTTGTTCTAATGAGAAGAATTTATAGTAGACTAGTCCACTCAAATAAAGTAGAGATTGAACTGATATAAAAGCTTTAATTTCTGTTTTAAAACAAGAAATAATCAAAAACGTAATCTTTCTTTCCTTTTATGAAACAGGCACAATATTTTATTCTGTTGGACTACTACTGATTTATCTTAATGTAATAAAAAATGGTCTAAAAGATTAGACCAGCAACTGAACAAATTTAGAAAGAAATGAAAACAGAGAGAGAGAAAATTGGCACACATGTTCGAGCTTTACAGTCAGTGTAGGGTGTGTGGCCAATGTACGTTAATGTCTGAGATTACAGTTTGAAAACACCTTTAGTCTGACTTCAATCATGTAAATTAGTTTAGATCTATTGAACAAGTTGCCCTAATTGTAATTGAAAATTGTGGCATATTTCAGTCAAACCCCTGGAGAGAATATTTGAAGCCCACCACCCTGAGGAACCAGGGGAAGTTATCTACACTGTGGTGGATCAAATAGATGATCAGTTTGAAAAATTGATGGATGTTGTGAGTAGTTTTTTTTTCCAAATCAGGGCAGGAGATCTTGATATATAATGTCATTGTTATACTGTATCAGTTCAGTTCAAGACATTTTATTATATAGAATAATTGTAATAGATTATACTGTATCAGTTAAGTTCAAGACATTTTGATATATAGAATAATTGTAATAGATTATACTGTATCAGTTCAGGGAGATGTCTTTGGGTCCAGGACAGGAGATTTTAATATAGTATATAAAATAACTGTAATACTGAATCAGTTCAGTTATGGAGATTTTGATATATAATATAACAGTTTACGGTAATACTGTATCAGTTCAGGGAGATGACTTTGGGTCCAGGACAGGAGATCCTGGGCGTGGCCCTGGAGGGTATTAACCTAGGCAGAGGAGGAGAGCTGTGCTGGATACAGGTATGGACATTAACTTTTTACATTACAGGATGCCAGTCAGTCTGAGATAAGGCACCTGCTTACTGTTAGTTTTTTCTTTTTGTGTGATTTTTGAGTTTGGTACTACATTTCAACACATTAGGGAAAAATTAAAGTTTCCTTGATTTTTTCCTGCATAATATTACAAGTTGCGTACCAGATTTAACTAAAATAGCATAATTGNGTCAAGTGAGCTCTGAAGCTCAGGGTGCATAATTGGGGCTACTGCACAAATTCTAAAATATATACATATATGAATTTTTAAAAATTTTGTGAATGAAATTATTATGACGTCACTAAGCCATTGTATTAAATACAGCTGTAATAAAGAAGTATGATGTATAGATATTTGCTTGCGTTGCTTGGTGAATGTTGAATGTCTCTGAGTTTCAGTTAAAATAGTCATTGAAAATTTTTTAAATTTCGTCTTTTAGATAGCCTGCAAGGAATATGTCTTCCTCTTTGATGTATTAACACTTGGTGCAGACTGCTTTAAGTTTGGTTTGAAGGACATTTTAGAGAGCCAAAAATTTCTCAAGGTTGGTCAAACCACCATATTTTTGCAAGTTTAAGAATAATTAGTGCTAGACAGTGATATCCATGCATTTTGTAATGATGCCTGTATTTTTTGTCAATGCACAACTTGTTTAAAAATTGATGGAAAGATTGAAGTGCATTATTTTCAGAAACCAGATCAATGCAGTTTTGTGATACTTGTTGTACAACTTCGTTATTGATTTGTGCGACATTCTAAAAAATTAAATATTAATACAGTGGAATTTAAAAAAAAATGAAATACATAATATCATCATACTATTTTAATTGTATTCAGTTTTTAAGTCAAACATCCTGATGATGAATTTAGAGAAAAATATGAAGTTTTGAAATTTTGAAATTTTACACCAACAGGTTTGAAATCTTAGCCTCAGGAACCACTCAGACAAGTCCATCCTTTCACACTGTTAACCAAAATGTCAATCAGGCATATTTATGACCATTAAAATTAAAATTCCAGGTGATGCACAATTGTCGCCAAGCCTCGGACATTTTGTGTCATCAGTATGGCGTAGGTCTGATCAACATCTTTGATACCCAGGTGGCAGACATCATTGTGTACAAAGTGGAACATGGTGGAGATCTGCCCATGTATGTCAATGGCCTGACAGTACTGCTTGACAACTATTTGGAGGTGGACCCAGATGAAATAAGTCCTGCCATGGTGCGGGAACACTGTAAAAAGGTTGGTTGGAGCAGCCCATGGTTATTTTCATTATATAATATTTATATGTTTGGTTACCACTTGAAATAAAAACTCCTGTGAGCATTTTACTTTTACTGCACTTATTTCTTTTTCGTCCACAGCTTGACAAATTTTTGGGGTATCAAGGACCGTTGTCTGTTAAAATTAGTACCATTGATGAATCTTAAGAAAATTTTGCCAACTTCAGTTTGAAACAATTGATTGATCTCTATGAGGTTTTCCATAAACTTAGTTAATCTGAATTCTCCACCAGCATCAGGGTGTAAGATAAGTAACTATTAAAAGTAAATAAAAGGGTAAAAAAGTATAACACAGGACATATGAAATGGAATACTATAAAAGACAAAGCCAGTACATATCGAGTCCTTTCCATCCTGTAGGAAGACCTTCAGGTGTGGGCCAAGAGACCCTGTCCAGAGTACCTGCTGGACATAGCAGTCAGGAATGTCTTGTACCTACGGGATCTGCGCAAAGTACTGATGGAGCGCATGTTAGGCGAGTTTGTTGCTGGAGTAGACCTCTTTCTCAGTGTGTTGAGAGATGCAGATGATGATAAGGCGTCCAAGGCATGGGTGAGTTTAGAGACAGGGCAAGTGTCAGTATCACCATCTATAGTCACTGAATCTAACTTGGTGATTAGACTAGTATAATTGCGGACAGAGGATAAAAATTAACTTGCTATACATATTGATCACAAATTTTGATTTTTCTCTTAAATTAAAAATCTCAGTTCAGAAAACCTATTTGTGTGTGTGTTTGTGGTTAAAGATGAAAAAGGTGGTTTTCTATAAAAAATCTCTGACAGAATAAAAATCTCCTACAGTTTGCCCATCTTCTGATTAGAACACATCTTCCCATTGCCTTCCAGGCTGAAATTCACAGGCTTCCCCAAAGTTTTCAGCATATTCCAAGGAGACTGGAGCGCTACCCAAGGGGGAAAATACGTGAGGGAGATTATAATTCCCAGGGTTTCCGTGAAAACTGTAGTGGTGTCCGTGACAGCTACATGGTATACAGCCATTCAAGTATTTGGCATGCTCAGAGCAGTGGAAGAGGTATAAAAATTGGTGTAGAAGAGAAAAAAAAAATTTATTTTCTGTAACCGGGGTTTAAAAATAAGGTCACTTTTGTTGACAGTATCTCTGTAAATGTTTTCCTCAGAATCTTTTTAAGTAAGATATATTAACTAATAAGAAATGACATTATAGTGAAAATATTGTTGTTTTATATAATAAGTTTTATTTTTGAAAACAGAATTTATTTTAGGCTTTGGGTCGAAACTGAACTTGTAAAAGTCAAAAGATTGTTCTAACTTTGATAAAAGATAAATCTTGAAGACTTGTTACCAACAAAATGATTAAATCTTGAAAAATAATATGTAGGTTCTTTGTCCAAGACCTCAGTATCCAGCAGTGTCTAATCTTCTCCAGGTCGACCAGCAGACAGTGGGCCACTTCAAGCAAGAGCACCATTGTCCAGTACATTTAAGTCAGCACCTGGACAGGTGACCAGTTCAAGGTCACCCACTGGTCAGGTGACAAGTTCAAGGTCACCCACTGGTCAGGTGACAAGTTCAAGGTCACCAACTGGCCAGGTGACAAGTTCAAGGTCACCAACTGGACAGGTGACAAGTTCAAGGTCACCAACTGGACAGGTGACCAGTGGGCATTCATCACCAGAACAAATAGTTAAGACTAAGATGACCAGCGCAAAGTTGCTGTCTGGACAGCCGACTAGCTCAGTATTTCCATCGTCCATAGCAACAGAGCCAACTTACTTACAGCATGACTTACAGTACTCTTTACCTGCAGAGGAAACTTTGATATCTTCTGAGTCACCTGACAATCTGTGCTCCTCACCAGCTTTAAATTATGTTGTGAAGGAGAGGAATGAATCAAAACCAACACAGCCTTTTACTGGACAAAATTCTCCTCAAGTGCCACCTGCTAATTTTGTTCCTCTTCCTACCAAGCCTTTAGTGTTCAAACCAGCAGGACTAATGCAGAGTCAAGATTCCCCAGGGAGAACTAGCCGTGGCAGGACTGCTAACAGGAAGTTTTCAAGTGCAGGGGAAAGTGACTCTAGTTGCTCAGAAAACGATAATTGGAAACCTGGGGGTGCTTATGCAAAGGACAGTGGAAGTTCCAGCTCAAGAGAGCATGCACTGTTTCCCTTGGACAGTCGAAGCATTACATTTGGTGTTCCAAGTTCAGATCTGTCTGAAGTCCAAAAGACACTAGACGCAGCTGTCCAGCACAGATATTCAGGAAGTGGGAGCACAGTGCATGCTGGGATTTCAAATGAGGGAGCAACAGTGCCAAGAGGGAGGAGCAAATACAAAATCCCCTTCACATCTCCAGTTACTGCTTCACATTTGTCTGAACTCTCAGAAACCCCTGTGGTTTCACTTACACCTCAAGAAAATAGAATAGCAAGAAAGATGCCAGAAACCATTGACAGTCCCAATGAGAATCTCCTCCTAAGAGTTTTGCAGATGCAGAGCAAATCTCACCCATCCAAGCAGAATCCCCAGAGAGACATTGCTTTTGATGGACCCTTAACAGTAGACCCTGGCACTAGTGACACTGGACACCAACAGGACTCATTGACAGACAGTTTTGCTGTCAGTCCACCAGAGATTCAAAGAATGAACAACCTCCCCATAAGACCAAATACAAGGTTTTCTAAGCCAGGGAAACTCACGAGTCCACTCAATGGAAATGATTCACCAGTGTATAATTGTCATTACACTGGTGCAGGGAGTGGTGGTGATGGTCCCCGAGGAGACAGCACTGGTGGATGCCTGTTGCAAGGAGCCAGGGAGGGTGGGACCAGTTCTGAGGAGGTTCATGTTCCATCTGGGGTACCAAGGATGGCCAAAGTGTATGGCAAGGGACGGGCACACTACTTACAAATAGACTGAACTGTTTTTTTTTTTTTTTCCTCAGGCATTATGCGATCATTACTGGTTCTTCATTTTCCATCTTAAATACTCAGGACAATATATGTAGTATACTCCACAATGTATGTAGTATACTCTTTCATACATTAGAGAATTTATTTTTAGGTATTTATTTACAAACGCCATTCAAATAAGGCATGCAAACTTGGTTTCCATCATATAAGACATCTTGCAGTATTCTAATTTTGTATAATATATTTTTTTAATTTACGGACACCATTCTGTCTGCAATATAGCTATGCAATACTATTGTAGACCATATTTCTATCACAGTATTTTTTGCAGTGTGGAGTACTGTTTATATACAACATAATAAAAAACTATGCCTTAGTGACAGAGCTGCTGCAGACCATGCAGCTGCTTCATTTTCAAATGTCCATACATCCCTGCTTGCCACAGCTAAAGTATAACAACATTGGATTTAAGTTTAGTGTACCAATTACACATGTAAGTTGTGCCTTATTGGTTTTGTCATGCGCCATTCTACAACTGCAGAACCACAATATCTATATATATGTTATGAAGATTTGAAAATGAAAAAGCTGGCATGGAACAGATCTGTAACCAGAGGTATTAAGAGTCTTGGTTACAACTCAATTAATTTGCCCTTGTTAAAGTATCCCTCAGAATTTGCTGTAACATCCTTTACAGATTTGTTGTAACATTATTTACTGCAATACAAGGGCCTGTTACTTTAGCAAGTTTTGATCAAAGGATGGACAGAACTTTCTGGTCAAAATTTTTAAAATCTATTCACCTGAAGGTAAAGCTGTAGGAGTACATTCAAGTATGATAAGGTGTCCCTTTCATAAAAGGAAAGGAAATTGCTTCTGTTTAAAACCAGTAGTTATTCTGCTGTTATACATGGACTACTTCAGATTTATCCTGAACAGAAATGGACCAAAAGTTTGGTTGAAAAGTTCGGACCACATCTGGTCTAAAGTTCCTTCATGAAACTGGACCGTCCCATATAATCCTCAGGGTTTGCTGCACCGTCCACACTAGAACTTCACAACTGTTGTAATACAAGTTAAATACTTTCTACCCCCATTGCAATTGTAATCAGTGAAAAAGACCAATGGATTTTTACATTTTTTTGTTTGTGTCATGGAAGTATATGTAGTGCCTGATGGCATTGTAGTTTTATTAGAAAGTTTCATGTTCTGCAGTTTAGTGTAGCTTGTTGTCATAGCTTGACAAGATATTTAGTTTTTCTGTAACTGGTGCTATGTAGAGACTTCAAGAAAAAGAAGCTGAAAATAATAATTTTGGCAGCCTTTATTTTGGATGTACTGGTTTTTAAAAAAGCAGTGCATTATTTTGAAATTACATGTCAAACTAGTCACAGGTGGGATTTCCTCTCACTTTGGAGAATTTCACTGTATTTATGTTGATAATAAAGTTGCAAGTTTTGGTTGGAAAAGTAAAAATTTTGAAGTTGTAGTTTTACTTTTTCAAGCAGTCTCTTTATTCTTTTCGGGTCAGTAGACTATGGAGATTGAGGAAATGCTCATCTTAAGAACAGCAATTAAAATGAAATACAAGTTAATTATTTTTAATATATAAAGTAAGTGGATGGACAAGATAGATCAGACTGTCTTAGAAAATCATCAATGTTTAAGAAGTCAAAAAACCCATACTGTCACAAGTCCACAACTGATGTGAGGCACAATTCTGCCATGTTGTTTACTGCCTCAAAAATTTTATTCCCATGTCCTTAAATAAAAATACAACAAATGCTAAACAGTATTTAAGACAAGCAACACAAGATGAACTATTCTCCTTGGCAGTTTACTTATCACCAGTTACAATTTTACTAATCACATTCTACTGGCTACTTGTCTTTCCTGAATAATCTCTGAAGGCAAATGGAGAACAAGTCTTTTCCTCAAGTCAAATGCATGGTCACCACTCCAAGGTGGTCTAAACATATAATCCTTTCCTTTCTCCGCAACTGTTACAGTGACTTTAGCAGGATTTGTTCGACTTAAGTCAATTAACTGATTGAAGGGTAATGGCAGTGATCCAGGTTTTTAGCTCAAAATCTCTCCTGGGCAATTTAAAAAACTTAAATGAGATGTTGTTGTCATTGCACTTTATTGATAAGGCAAACTGTGAATTTAGAACATGACTCCTTACTAAGCAGTTGACCAACTTAGCTTCATCACTTGTGATGTAAATGTCAAATAACTCCTTACTGGTATCTTGACTCAATGGAAATGTACAGTCCAATGAATATTTACTATAATAATAAATGTCAACAAAGGTCCTCAAAAATATCTTTCATAACCAAAAGCAGATGCAAATTTTGTCACATTTCTGTCACCATGCATTTCAGCCTCTGCATATCGGGATATAAAATGACATGAGGGCCTCCATAACGCTGTTTCCTGTAATCGTGAAGCTCTAGTGAGCCTGTATTCTCAGTTATATTAGCACAAATCCCACCTGGCCTCAGAACTGAACTCTTCTCCATAGTAATTGACAGCCACTAAGTCTGGCTTCTTCTTGATCACACCCACAATAAGTTCATCCTCAATCTGAAAGAAAAGAATTTTGACAAAAATGTACAAATAAAGATAGGTAGACCCATGATATCATGTCAATAATTGTAACAATAATGATAACAATAATAATTTTAAAATAATGAAAAGACATGAAAGCAATTTCATTCCAGTTACTCAAAAATATTTTTAAAATCGAGCACAATTTAGGTTGAACAAGTAACACATTCAATAAAATATTTATTTATGCTCATATTTCGTAGAAGGACAAGTGCAGTTTTCCTTTTTGTGTCAATGGCCATCTTTTTACTTAGCCCAATACAACACTAAAGACCAGGGAGTCTGCTTGGACAGCCAAGTAGGTTGAGCTCTTAATTATCTGCAAACTTGTTTGAACCTTACCTCAATATCATATAAGGGCATAAAACATAGCTAACAGACCCACTAAACCTTGTAACTGGGTGTCACGTTCTCAACTTTGATTAAATACTGCAACTGACCCATCTAACATTCATCACTGGTGGTAAACTCCAATCAAATGCCTCTTAAATTCAGATGTGCACAATATTATAAGGAAATTTGAAAATTAAAAAAGCTGCCCCCCCCCCCCTTTCCCTCCAGCTCTAGGACTAGTTGTAATGAAAAATATAATAATATAATACATCACAGGACATACCAGGGTTTATCTGGCATCAAGGGAACACCCAGTCAGGATACAGTTTTCATGTGTGCAGAATATATCCCCATAACAATTGACAGCTATTAAGTTTCGTTTCTTCTTTAAAACTTCTATCAATACTTGATCACAAATCTGCAAGGGAACAGTCAGTGTGACTCTTTACTAATTTAGTAAGTTCCATGTTGTATAGTACACCTATTCTGTTTGACAACTGTTAATTGCACATGAAATCAAGTCAACAGAGTAGCTACCTGAAACAGTTATCAAGCCAAGAAGATAATCCTAAGGAACTGTACAAAATTAACCTTTCTTTTAGTATTACTACATAAGATCCAGTGAAAAAATTCTTATAAGAGGGACTGTTGGTTACAGTGTTCAAGACCAATATCTTAAAGGTTAATGGGACAAATTAAAGTGACCCAAAATATCTTAAAAGATGATCAGGTACTCATAGAAGTAAAACTGGCATATTGTAGACTATTGTTCGGCCAGTGTCATTGAGGCCCGAGTGGTGTCTGTGACTTTCAGTGCCATGTCCAGCATCAGCATGGTATGTCATGGAGCTAGTGTGTAGTCTAAGGGTGCGTTCACAATGAATCTATCGTACTAGGTAGTTTGGACTAACTCTGAGGAGACTCGCTGAATGCAATCAGATTAACATACTTTCTGCTGTTCTCAACATACTTTATATAATCACCAGCTTTTCTGTATTCTTGTCAATGTCAGGAGGAGGTGTGTCAATCTGATTGCATTCAGCAAGAGTCCCCGTGGAGTTAGTTCAAACCACCAAGTACAGAGTTTCATAGTAAACGAACCCTCAGTCAAACCTATTCTTAATATACAATTTTTAAACATACCCCATTGCAAGCTTTGAGGTCCAGATAAACCAGTTTGGGTACCTTGACGGGCACCTGTCCCAAGCAGTCTCCCCGGATTACTTTCATGCCAACCAATTCTAAACGCTTAAGATTCCTATCAAATTAAATAATAAACACACAAAATAAGTTAGGTTTTGTAAGATGAATGAAAAAATAACGATTCAACAATGATTAAAATCAACTTGGGCTTTTTCTAGCATACTTTTTTTGCCAAAAAGTAGAATTCAAATTAAGGACAAGAACATAACATATTGGCAGAAAATAATTAAGATCTTGTCCCATTTTTCAGAGAAAAAATTGCTGACTATTGGCCAACTTTGTATTATTTTTACATGCTAGAGTAAGCCCAAGCCTACATCATAAATTATTGATGACCATAACTTACAGCACCACACTGCCTCAAATCCATGAATTTTAAGTGTGGTAAACAGCCTGGGATCCTTTCTAAAGAGATTCCTTGAATCTTGTCCAAGCCCAGCAGATCCATAAACTGAAGGTGGCTAAACAGCAGAAGACAACTAAACAATATGCCTGTTATGGCAATCACTTAACTAATAAGATCAAATGTATTTTATCATCATGTTTTTTTTATTTTTATGCAAATATGTGACAAAAAAGGCATAAAAATTAAATGAAAAGATATTGATTTATGCCAGAAAGCTTTTATCTCTTTTCTTTTCTTTCACATAAACGGTCCCCTCTCAAATACATACCTGCATTTGTCCACTATGCTGGCTAACCCATGGTCTGTGATGTTCCAACACCAGCACAGGGCCAGGTATTCAAGACTGCTCCCACAACTGAAATATTTTAGACAAAAATTTCATGAATTATAGTACTTAATATCAGCTAAAGCAGAGATATTAAATAATGTAATCTCATATGATAAATAAGATAGGAATTTCATTAATTATATTACTTAATACCAGCTAAAGAAGAGATATCCCATAATGTAATCTCATATGATAAATCTAATCCTCACCCACAGGAGATATCAAATAAAACAAATCCACGAACAGTAAAAAAATCTGTATATAATCAGTTCCTGGTCACTTTTTCTCCCTAAGGCCCAAAAAATTAGTTCCCAAGTTCCAGAATAAAGCAGTTGGCTAAAAAATATTTAGGACAGGCAGTATAAGCTTACCACTCTACCAGTTGCTGTACCCCATCATCTTCCAACTCTGAACACTCAGTCAGGTCCAGTAAATGCAGGTTACTAAGCTCCTCCCCTCCAAACAGACACTTTATGCCATCATTTGTCAGCTGATTCCCTTTCTTTAATCTCAGAGAGGTAAGGTTGCTCAGTTTCTGTAAAATTTCAAACACTTTTCCCCTTCGTACTCAAAGATAATGATTTCTATGTAAGTTAAGCAGTGGCATAAAGTTAACCACCATTACAGTTATATTTTTTAAGATACTTGAAAATGCAACATGAACATGCAAGCTGTGGGTTATACAATTTGCTTTTCATTTTAAAAAAGTGAATTTTCACAATAATTATATTCATTGTTTTAGTCTTTAAATAATACACCATAAAAATATATCAAAACCCACTAATTCCTGCAATCCAATACAAGGTTTTGAAAAAAGTATCAACAAAACACAAAACAACTCCTCTGTGGAAGAAATTTTAAGTCACTTGTGTTTTCACCTTTAAATGCTGCACCCCTACATCAGTGACAAGCTCAGCGAAAGAAATGCTGAACTTTTCCAGGAGTTTGCACTTGCTGATCTCTGCCAAACTGTCATCACTCAGCTCCGCCCCATCAACACAAAGCTGGCGCAGGTGCTGCCCCTGGTGGGATACTAACACACTAATGGCACTAAAAAACAGAAAATCATATTTTAAATTATGACATCCTTTCCTGCAATTCACTGATGTTTGCTTCCCAATCAATGACATGTAACATGCATATGTATATAATGTGTAGGCTGTTTCATGTTTTTATGCAAGTAAGCTGACTCTGCATAAAAAGGGAATACAATTTTCCTAAGGGATGTAATGGATTTGTCTGACTTTAAAAGTCAGCTATGAATTGTGACCAATACTATAATGATGAATTCAGCCAAATAATATGTACTTAGATACTCAGTGTTTGCAATGTTTCCTCCAAGGCCAGTCTCATATGGATGCTAAGTAGAATTTCTGCATGTACAGAATCATATTTCAAACATTTCACTTCCAGAAACGTCAATCTTGGCAGCCTTTCATTTTAAAAATAAAATTATACAAAGGTGGGCCCATTATCACAGCACAAACATATCTGCTTTAATGGCTCAATACTAACTCATCAGTGACCCAGGATATTCCATCAATATTGAGTGAGAACAGGCTCTTAATGTTCCTAGCCATGTGTTCAATGCTGTCATCCTGCAGCCCCGTGCAGTGGGAGAGGTTCACAGAGCACAAAGATGGCAGCTCACACAGCTTCTGGATACACTGGTGATCAATGAGGGTACAACCTGGAAATAAATGTATACATTAATGTATGTTAACAATTGTACATTCAGTAACTGGGAATGAATAATAACAACTTGTGTGATTATTATTTTTCCCCTAGGCTATCCTAAGGGATATTAATTTTGCCTTTGGAAAAAGTGCAGTGCCTATGAGAATCCCCTGTTCAGAAAGTTGTCATTTCACTTCAGATTCTCAAAATATTGGTGAAAAAGTAACCTTGGAGGAAAACAGATTTTTTTCAATATATTAACTCTGGAATTATATAATATCTTTTAAAATTTGTTAAAACAGTAATCAAAAATGAGACAAGATCAAGGATAAAATATTTGCCTCACCTTCCACATTGACCACCTCCAACTCTCTGCAGCCTCTCACCAGAGTGGCAATAATTCCATAGTTGACAGAGTCACAGAAACCAAGGTTAATTGTATGGAGATGGCTGCAGCTATCTGCCAGTGCTTTTATCTCAGCATAGTTGAGCTGTTGGCGCCCATGGAGAGACAGGTGCCTGAGGAGAGTGGCATACTGGAAGCAAATGCACAGGGATTCTGTGGAAATCTGGTCACTGTATTCAAACTGTAGCACCTTCCACAGCGCAGGATCTCGCGACAGAGCATGCCATTGCCTGCACACTGGGGACACATACCTACAGAGCTCCCTGGGAGTCAGGTATGACAAAATGTGGTGCATAATCTCAACAGGTAAGTCAGATATAGACATAGGTTTAACTGTATCAATTGGGGTTTCATCTGAATCACAAATAGCACCATCTACTTCAGTTTTTGTACCAATTGTTTCATTTGAATTGGTGATATGTAGGTTTGGGGCAACCTGGGTGGAAGAGGAAATGCTTTCTTGGTTATTACCTTGACCTTCACCTTCACCTGGGACTATGTGACCTTGCACCTGACCTTCAACCTTGACAGGAATGTTTTCTTGGCTAAATACAGAACTAGACTGTTGTACAGAATGGCCTTCACCCTGTTCCTGATCTAATTCAATAGACTGTTTCTCAAAAGGCTGGCAGTCTTTTTCCAATTTATGCACCAATTTACCATCCTGAGTTGTGGAATCAGCTGCTATTTTCTGGATTTCACTACGAAGGTAATTTGCACTACTGCTCATTTTTACCCTGGGATATGCCCAGCACTCCTTCAAACTACTGTCACTAGGACTACTAGAGAAATACTCAAGCATTGACATACTTCTGGGAGAACTATGATATAGCCCTTCTTGCTGAGGGTGACACCTGCTGCCCCCTGCTGGCAGATCACCCTCTCTGAATGTTGCCCAGTTCTGTGTAACCAGGAAATTGTGATCCAGGCTCCATTGCCTCTCTACCTGAGGATATTTCACCGCTTCTTGCGTGCTGTCTGACCATTTGCTGGTGAAAGTACAGGATGAGCTAAGACGAGAAGGCAGTGTATCGCTGTTACGTCTTATGTTATGAGCACCTTCATCTAAAAGCATGCCATCATGATCAATAACTCTGGTAACCTTGACCTTGTTAGAGTCAGGGTCAAGGCTGTTATTGTTCAAGGTGGCTGAGGGTAGTTTTGAAATACTTTGATCATACCCTGCATCAAGTAGTATGTCTTCATTGGTCATGTTGAGTACATTCTGAGAATCCTCCATATCCTCCAAGAGGATGGCATGATCCTCAAGATCAGCAAGCTGTGATCCTCCTGGGTCTGTTGAGACATTAGATGCCTGGATTCCGTCCCTCTTGACTGCACACTGTGTAGGAATGTCAAGAAAGTCTGGTCTTGAAGGACACTCACCTGTAGATAACAACAAGGAATATCTGTTACATATTCTGCATTGACTGAATACATTTACAAATTAAACCAAAATCAACTCAACAGCTGTTTTCTGGTGTAAGCTGTTCCATTTACCCGTGTAAGTGTGTCTTTTAGGGGGTGTCATTTTAAAGAATTGATCTATTTTTGTATGATGTTACACCTCATCCAAGAAGTCATGCACTTAACTGACTTGGGGTTTTAAGTCAATAGTTTTTGAAAAAGTCTGAATTATATAAACGTTGGTGTTACCAAATTTGTTTACTCCAGTGGCAGAAGTGCCTGCTTCTGCAGTCACTTGTTCTTCGTCTTCATTCATTCTGTATCCACATCGTAAGTCCTGGTGTTGATTCAAGAACTTACTGAAAGCGCAGTGAGCTTATAAAAAGGGAATGAAACACGCCTTTCTTGGTATTTACTTGTTTTAACAATATCGCACGATTAATTTGTACTTTTCAAGTGCGATGAGATACTTTCGAATCTCCGGAGATGGGAGACCTCACTAGAAACTAACCAAAAAGTTAACGTTACAGTACTTTTAGCCACTTTTGCACAGGAATCCTAGTAAACAGCAAACGTAAAACTTTCAACATCAGTAAGCGCATTAATTAAATAGAACCAAGACAGAAACATACCATTAAACTTGACAAAATTCGTGAGTGCATTTGTTGAGTTCATTTGCACCGCTAAAGCATCAGGAGTTTTCAGTATAACTTCCGGCTTCCTTGTCGTAGAGGAAGCAACAAGGTAAGATTGGTCATGAAACACGACCATGAGACAAATTATCAACTCTTTTGATCATTTTTTAGACATAAGAAGTGACTGGGAGACTTAACGCATTTTGAATGCTGTTTCTTTTGCATTAAAAGTTACACGCAGGATAGAATGTTGTGACGCCTTCACTAGACTGTCTTTAAACTTAAAACGTCATAGCTGAAAAGACAAAAATCGATTCAATATACACGGACCCGGTACCTTGTAGTAGAACTGTTACTCATCGATTGTTTCCAGGATGCGACAACTTGACTATCTAAACCGCTTGACCTAGTCGATAGTGATAGTAAGATCTGCCGTGTATATTATAAGGATCAAGATTATACTGTAGTGTTAATAAAATAGAAAAAACCAAGTCAGTATGAACCACTATAACTTTGTAATTTATGGGTTATTTATGTCCAAATTATATTATCATACAAAGAGTTAATTATTCATTATGATAATAGTGTTATTTATGTCCAAATTATTTCATCACACAAGGAATTAATTATTTATTATGATTATAGTGTTATAGGGAATTATGTATTAACTTTGATTTAGATTTTAATGTGTTCAAATTGTCTTTGAGTGTACATCTTATACATTTTTATGTCAAGGTTGAAACTTTTTAGTTCAAGTGACCAATAAAGATTCCTTTATTTCTGTTTGGTATTTTATAAGGCTTGCTTATTATTTTGACAAAGTTGTTCTTGTATGAATAATTGAGCTCTATTGTTGAGCTTAATATTTATTTATTTATTTATTTATTTATTTATTTATTTATTTATTTATTTACTATAAGTATGCATGCATGTATGTAATGATTGTATATGTTTCTTATATATTGCAGAACCATGTAGAGATGACAAGGAAGCATGACATGGCAGTTGACCTCTCGGTGTCAAAGTAAACAGTCTATTGTCACCTGGTATATGGCTTTCTAGTTCAATTGAATCAGTAATATTGCACAATTTGTAGCATTATTTTTCTGTTACTGTTGTACTGAATATATAAGTTGAGTGCCCTAGATTTAGTACCAAGATATTGTACCTTGATGGTATTGGTAATCAAAATATTATGTTATCTGCTTGTTAAAAGTCAGTAAATCAGCTTTACCAAGATTTGTGTGACTGATTATTTTAAAAAGATTTATTGATGAAATGTCCAGGCTTAATTATCCTCCATATATGCAGATCTGAATAAGTAAACTAGGACATTGACATATATTTTGTTTCTCTATTTCAGGTAACTATTGCACACAACTAAATCACAAGAAAACATGAGTCAAAAACCTGGCAGCAGACAAGGGTCATTTACCAGTAGACCCCCACCACCCCCGCCTCCGGTTATACCCCCACCACCAGGAACCCCTCCTGAACCCAGATCTAACCCCCCTCCCCTACCCACAGGGGCTAGTGCAGCACCCCCCTTGGTGCCAAGGAGGAGAGAGTCTTTAGACACTAACAATACAACTGCAGGACAAGGTAATGCATACATGCACTGGCATGCCTGTTTCCAAACGTTTGTATATGAGTATACACATGTATACGTATCTTGATATCTGGTGGCATTTTGCAACAGTTATATGTATCTTATAATAAATTTTTTCTACTTTTGTTTAGGGTGGTGGGTAGTTAATCTTTGCTGACAGTCCGTGTATTTATAAGATATGATTTGATGTCAGTGGACACAAATATACTGGTTTATCATTTGTTATGTTTGGGAGATCAGCTGTGATTCATGGTCTTGATAAAAGAGAAATAATTTGAAATTTATAAAAAGATGATTACTTATCTGCAATGTTTATAAAACAGAAAAATGCATTTTAATGGGAGCCCCTGCATATATCTATGAAACTTAATTTTTTACTGCATGTATATGTTTTCAGGTTCAGGTCCATTGAATGATCGTCCTCTAACTGGAAGTCCAAATATATCAAGTCGGAGTGCTTTTCGATCGGTGTCAAGCAACTGTGCCTCAGTGCAATCCACGTCGACATCCATGACCTCTCCTCCCCCAAGTTACATAGCTGGCAGTGTTGGAGGTGTGGGGAGTTCAAGCCCGGCTACCAGACCAGCCAGTGCATTCAGCACTCTGCCCACCAGCTCCCCAAGTCTTCCCTCACGTCCTAACACTAACACCCCAGAGTCCATGTCATCACAACCCAGTCTGAAAGCCAGAGGAGAGGATGCTGCCACTCTAACACGGACAATGGAGTTACGCCCCAACCTGAACTTGGTGCCCAAAAATCAAGAATCCCACAGTGTCGATTCTCGTCGTGAGGACCTGAGAGGATCGTGTCTGTATGAAGCGAAGTCCCTTACCCAGGATGCCTTTAAAGTCCTACACGAGTTTTACCAATCAGGTCAGCTGTGTGACCTTGAACTAAAGGTTGGGGAGAAAGTGTTTAAGTGTCATCGAGTTGTCCTGGCTTGTGTGAGTAAGTATTTCCGAGCTATGTTCACGTCAGAGATGGCAGAGAGTAAACAAAATAGAGTGACCATCCAGGACATTGATGAGTATGCCATGGAGCTGCTGATCAAGTTTGCCTACACTGGCAAGGTTCTCATAACAGTAAACAATGTCCAGCCCATGTTGTATGCGGCATCCATTCTGCAGGTGGAGGCAGTGGCAATTGCAAGTAGCGATTTCATGAAAACACACATGCACCCCACAAACTGTATCGGTATCAGGCAGTTTGCTGAAGCTCATGGTCGCTCTGAACTGATCAAAATGGCAGATAAATTTATACAGGACAACTTTCAGGATGTCGTGGAGGTTGAAGAATTTGTGTCCATGACAACAGAGCATTTGGAATTAATTATAGCCTCTCCAAACATCTTTGTTGAATCTGAGATCCAAGCCTACGAGGCAGTAATGAAATGGCTGATGCATGACTTGGAGCACCGTAAGCAATATCTAGCCAGGTTAATGGCTCATGTGAAGTTTCCTCTTCTGCCAGCCTCGTATCTGATGGGCAAAGTGGAGCAGGAGCCCATGATGAAGAAAGATCTGGACTGCAGAGATTATATTGATGAGGCCAAGCATTACCAGCTGTTTTTGTCTGGTGTTTATCCCACTGTTAAACTGTCTGAAAGATTACGACCACGGAAAAGTTGTGCTGGTATGCTAGCATTTTTTTTTCATTTATTTTTTTTTGATTTATTTTTTATTTATTTTTCTACGCATTTATTCTTATGAGAAAGTTGGATTTTCATTAGAATGTACAATTTTGTAAGTATCAGAATATATAAATCTTGAAAGGGTAAAAGATAAAGAAAATGTGAAGTGTTTGAAAATCATAAGTAAATACTGTAGTCTTAAGGGGAACTATCCAAGTGTGATATTTTGATATATTTCCAGGTGTTATGTTCTGTGTTGGAGGGCGTGGTGGGACAGGTGATCCATTCAAGTCCATAGAGTGTTATGATTTAAGGAACAACAGGTGGCTGACCATCAGTGAGATGACCACCAAGAGGAGACACGTGGGTGTGGTGTCTGTAGATGGTGAGTAACTGGACATGTTGGTGTGGTGTCTGTGGAAGGTGGGTAGATGGACATGTTGGTGTGGTGTCTGTGGAAGGTGGGTAGCTGGATATGTTGGTGTGGTGTCTGTAGATGGTGAGTAACTAGATATGTTGGTGTGGTGTCTGTGGAAGGTGGGTAGCTGGTTATGTTGGTGTGGTGTCTGTAGATGGTGAGTGACTAGATATGTTGGTGTGGTGTCTGTGGAAGGTGGGTAGATGGAGATGTTGGTGTGGTGTCTGTAAATGGTGAGTAACTAGATATGTTGGTGTGGTGTCTGTGGAAGGTGGATAGATGGAGATGTTGGTGTGGTGTCTGTAAATGGTGAGTAACTAGATATGTTGGTGTGGTGTCTGTGGAAGGTGG